>JBBGZY010000244.1:1122500-1672500 GCA_037952925.1 Lithobates clamitans | reverse complement strand
AGCAATAGTATTTACAAGTTAGTGCAGTGTGTCCTCTGCACAATGTGCACCTAAAGCTACCTGAAGAAAATTGGTGGTGTTCTTCTGATCCTATTAGTACCGCAGGCAGCTGCAGTATTTACAAGTTAGTGTAGTGCGTCCTCTGCACAGTGTGCACCTAAAGCTACCTGAAGAAAATTGGTGGTGTTCTTCTGATCCTATTAGTACCGCAGGCAGCTGCAGTATTTACAAGTTAGTGTAGTGCGTCATCTGCACAGTGTGCACCTAAAGCTACCTGAAGAAAATTGGTGGTGTTCTTATGATCCTATTAGTACCGCAGGCAGCTGCAGTATTTACAAGTTAGTGTAGTGTGTCCTCTGCACAGTATGCACCTAAAGCTACCTGAAGAAAATTGGTGGTGTTCTTATGATCCTATTAGTACCGCAGGCAGCTGTAGTATTTAAAAGTTAGTGTAGTGCGTCCTCTGCACAGTGTGCACATAAAGCTATCTGAAGAAAATTGGTGGTGTTCTTCTAATCCTATTAGTACCGCAGGCAGCTGCAGTATTTACAAGTTAGTGTAGTGCGTCCTCTGCACAGTGTGCACCTAAAGCTACCTGAAGAAAATTGGTGGTGTTCTTCTGATTCTATTAGTACCGCAGGCAGCTGCAGTATTTACAAGTTAGTGTAGTGCGTCCTCTGCACAGTGTGCACCTAAAGCTACCTGAAGAAAATTGGTGGTGTTCTTCTGATCCTATTAGTACTGCAGGCAGCTGCAGTATTTACAAGTTAGTGTAGTGCGTCATCTGCACAGTGTGCACCTAAAGCTACCTGAAGAAAATTGGTGGTGTTCTTATGACCCTTTTAGTACCGCAGGCAGCTGCAGTATTTACAAGTTAGTGTAGTGCGTCCTCTGCACAGTGTGCACCTAAAGCTACCTGAAGAAAATTGGTGGTGTTCTTCTGGTCCTATTAGTACCGCAGGCAGCTGTAGTATTTACAAGTTAGTGTAGTGCATCCTCTGCACAGTGTGCACCTAAAGCTACCTGAAGAAAATTGGTGGTGTTCTTCTGATCCTATTAGTACTGCAGGCAGCTGCAGTATTTACAAGTTAGTGTAGTGCGTCTTCTGCACAGTGTGCACCTAAAGCTACCTGAAGAAAATTGGCGGTGTTCTTATGATCCTATTAGTACCGCAGGCAGCTGCAGTATTTACAAGTTAGTGTAGTGCGTCCTCTCCACAGTGTGCACCTAAAGATACCTGAAGAAAATTGGTGGTGTTTTTCTGATCCTATTAGTACCACAGGCAGCTGTAGTATTTACAAGTTAGTGTAGTGCGTCCTCTGCACAGTGTGCACCTAAAGCTACCTGAAGAAAATTGGTGGTGTTCTGATCCTTTTAGTACTGCAGGCAGCTGCAGTATTTACAAGTTAGTGTAGTGCATCCTCTGCACAGTGTGCACCTAAAGCTACCTGAAGACAATTGCTGTTGTTCTGCTTCTATTAATACCACAGTCAGGCAGCTACAGTATTTACAGTTAGTGTAGTGTGTCCTCTGCACAGTGTGCACCTAAAGCTACCTGAAGAAAATTGGTGGTGTTCTTCTGATCCTATTAATACCACAGGCAGGCAGCTACAGTATTTACAGTTAGTGTACTGTGTCCTCTGCGCAGTGTGCACCTAAATCTACCTGAATAAAATTGGTGGTGTTCTTCTGATCCTATTAGTACCGCAGGCAGCTACAGTATTTACAGTTAGTGTACTGCGTCCTCTGCACAGTGTGCACCTAAAGCTACCTGAACACAATTGCTGTTGTTCTGATCCTATTAATAAAAATATGTATTCAATTCAAATAAACATCAAAAACAATATCAAACACTCACATAGTATAGTAACGTTTAAACTTGGATTTATTTAAAAAAAGCAATAAAAAACAAACTCACATTTTTTGCAGATAAGAATAGCATATAAATCGTGTAGCGGTAGTCGTGAGGGGTCAACCCGACATGTTTCAACTAAAAAAGTCGTCTTCTGGGGTGTCTGCACGTACAAGAAAACACCTGCTCATCATCGTTCATGCACTGTTTTCACAGACTTTTCCTTTGATATTATGGACTTCATATTTGATATTGTTTTTGATGTTTATTTGAATTGAATACATATACGTACTATTATTTTGTTCACCAGTCACTGTCACATGTGCTCACATGGCATTCTCCTTGTTCACATTGTAATGATTTGATGTTATTCAACGCTTAAGCTCTTATATTGTATACACCTAACACATAGCGGCACACTGTGTATATTTTTTGTTGTTACTTTTGTCCCTGAGTCTACGGGTGTGTTGGCTGCTTCCTTAGTTTGTTTTTTAGCGCAGCGCTGTACCATACTCTTTTAATATCTGCTCCTATTAATACCACAGGCAGGCAGCTACAGTATTTACAGTTAATGTACTGTGTCCTCTGCACAGTGTGCACCTAAAGCTACCCGAAGACAATTGCTGGTGTTCTCATACTAATAATACTACAGGCAGGCTGTTGATTCTGCTAGCTGCTGTATCAGTATATATATACATCCCAGCTTTGTGCAGCTACATCTCACATTAGTATGTCTGGAAGGCCAACAAGGAGAGGCAGACAGTCACAAGCCAATAAAAGAGGGCAAGCAGGCTCTGTGTCTACAGGCAACAGTGCTGGTCGTGGAGACGGTGCATCCTCATCAGCAAGTGCCCGTGGGACACACTTGTCCTTTTTTTTGGCAGCTGGCCGCGTTGAGCCGCAACATGCGGAAGACTTGGTAGAATAGATGACCAAGCCGTCCTCATCCTCCTCATCCTCTCTCACCCAGGTTCAGGGTACTTTGTCTGGCAAAGCAGCTGCCAACGCGGCCTCTTCACTCGGCTCAATGGCATCAGTCACTCCTTCACTAGCCCCATCATGTCCTCCTGAGGAGTCCCCCGAACTGTTTGACCACAGTGTTGGGTACATGCTCCAGGAGGATGCCCAGTGTTTTGAAGGCTCCGATGATGGTACCCAGCTAGAGGAAGGCAGTAACTTGAGCCCAGAGGGAGGGGGTGCTGTCAGAGAACTCACACAGCAAGCACCCGTCTCCATGCAGCAGCTGCAAATCCTCATTCTGCTAATGCAAAGGTGCATGCACGGAACCATAGCCAGAGGCAAATGAGATCCTGGGTGAGAATGCACAATGGCACCTCTATGCGAATGCGCACACACGCTAACGCGCGTCCGCGAGTGCCAAAGCGCTAATATGCTAACGCACATGCGCCAATGTGTCAAAGTGCTAATGTGCTAACGCGCATGTGCTAATGTGCTAAGTTGCTACTGCGCGTGCGCGTACGCACGTACGCTGGCGCCAATCCTGGCACACAGCACCCTATATAAACAGAGAGTCTGCCTAGCATCAGTGCTGGATTGTCTTCAGCTTGTTCCTGTGTTCCTGTGTTCCTGTTGTTATTCTGCCTGATTGACCTTGTTCCTGAAAACCCGGCTATCTTCTGACCATTCTCTTGGATCTCCCCTGCCTGCTGAACCTGCCTCTACTTGCAATACTGACCTTGGTTTGAACTTATGATTACGGCTCTGCTTCCTGATTCTGTACCCTGCTGCCCGTCTGTTGCCAACCCCTGCCTGTTCCTGACTACGGTTTTGCCTTCTGACTTGGTACCCCGCTGCCAGCCTGTTGCCGACTCCTGCCTGTTCCTGATTCTGCAGTTGATCCTGATCTGGCTCCCGCTGAACAAGTTTGGTGATTAGTTTCCACATCTCCTCAGCAGAGGTTCCTATATCTCCAAGTTCCAGCCTCCTGCCTGCAGGCACCTGCACCCTTTCGTTGCCCTCGCACTCCCTGTACCCACCACCAGGGGTGCTTGGACCGGGAAGACTTAGGAAACGCTGCACCACTAAATTGAGGACATGTGCCAGGCATGGCACATGTGTCAACTTTCCTTGTCTAAGGGCAGACAGGAGGTTTGAGCCATTATCGGACACCACCCTTCCTGGCTCCAGCTGGCGTGGTGTGAACCACCTCTGGGCCTGTCCCTGCAGAGCTGCAAGAATCTCTGCTCCGGTGTGGTTCCTGTCCCCTAAACACACCAGCTGAAGCACTGCAGGGCACCTTTTAGCCTGACTCTGGGAATAACCCTTTGAATGCTTAGGGGATACCTGATGTTCATAGGACAATTCTGCAGAGGAGGGCATGGAGGTAGTGGAGGAGGAGGAGGGGGTAGAGCTCACAGGTCTAGCATCATCACTACCAGCTGTATGGAGACGTGGGGGCACAACAAGCTGCAGCACCGAGCCCTGTCCCGCATCCTTTCGAGTTGCAAACAGCGTTACCCAGTGTGCTGTGAATGAAATATATTGTCCCTGCCCATGCTTGCTGGACCACGTGTCAACGATAAGGTGGACTGACTGCTGACTGCCTTGACCAACAATGCCAGAACATTTCCTTTCATGTGATGGTAGAGAGATGGAAAGGACTTATGTGAAAAGTAGTAGTGACTGGGAAACTGCCATTGTGGTACAGCACATTGTGTGAATTCACGGAAGGGGGAAGATTCCACCAGGCTGAAAGGCAGAAGATGGAGAGCCAACAGCTTTGACAAGCTTGCATTCAGATGCTGGGCATATGGGTGGCAGGGACTGTATTTTTTTTCCACTGCAGCAGATGGGGCAGAGAAATTTGCCGGCTGCAGTCTATAGCTGGTGGTGTGCTACTGGCAGATGTGCTGCTAGGACCTGGGACACCCTGTGCTATACCATCAACCCTGTCAGTGGAGGCTGCTAAGAGGTAATGACTCTGTATTGGTGGGGCAGACTGAAGTGGGTAAGAGACAGATTTGTTTCACTTTTGTGTGGCTTTTATTTTATTGGCTCTTGCCAATAGGCTGAATGGTTGAACGTTAAATGCCTTGTTAAGCATGTGGTACCCAAATGGTTGGTGTTTTTGCTACGTTTGATGTGCCTGAGACACAGTTTGCAGATAGCAACAGTGCGATCTGCTGCAGATGTGCTGAAAAAGTCCCAGACAGCTGAGCTTTGGGGATTGGGCCGGGAGATAACAGCTGCAGAATGTTATGGAATAGGGTGGCTGCTCTCTACTCTTTCTTGATGTCAGCCTCCTTGGGGTTGTACCACCTCACCTTCAGTTTCCTCTTCTACTCTATCTGTCTCCCAAGTTGCATCAGTGACCTCATCATCATTTCCATCTCCTCCATCTTCATCATTACCACTGGTAACAACTTGGCAATACGCTGTGGCTTGGGGAACATGAATGCCAATTTGTCTACCAGTGTTCCTCTCTCTCTCTAGCTCATGTTCCTGTCATCCTTAACCTCAGAACCAGCATCTGAATCCAGTAATGGCTGGGCATCATCAAGGAGCAAGTGACTGATGCTGTGGTCAAATAACTCAGCTGACTGAGTTGCCAGGTGTATCCACTCTGGCAACTGCAGGGGACTGCACACTTCTCTCTGCTTGCATGACAGAGGATGAGGAGGATGAGGAAGGTTTAGTAAGCCAGTCCACCACCTTCTCCGGATGCTGTGGCTGGATAGCATGGGCAAACTCACTAAACAGAGGAAATGATGCCCTGCCTGAGGACTGACCACCACGTCCACCTTTGCCTGTGGACACATTTGTTGCTGACCCCTTACAGTGCCAAGGGAACATCTGCCTCTCCTTGTTGTCCTCCCAGACATTATTCGGAGGGAGGGGCGGTGCTTATAAGCAAATGTAAAGAAGAAGTTGAAATCTGTACGTAGATGCACTTTAATCAATGTAAAGAGGTGCTTGGTGCACTTTAATTTGAGTACTCACACTACACAGACACGCTCCACAGATACACTATAATATACTGCAATATAATGCGCCAAACGTACAGTGACGCACAGAACTATATAGCTTTAAACTGGCAGTAACGCACACAAAACTATATGGCATTAAACTGGTAGTAAGGCACACAAAACAATAATGCATTAAACTGGCAGTAACGCATGCAATACTATATGGCATTAAAATGGCAGTAGTGCACACAGATGTAAATGTCATTAAACTGGCAGTAACGTACAAAACTATATGGGGTTAAACTGGCAGTAACGCACACAGAAGTAAATGGCGTTAAACTGGCAGTAATGCACGCGAAACTATATGGCGTTAAACTGGCAGTAACTCACACAAAACAATATGACACTAAATTGGCAGTAACGCACGCAAAACTATATGATGTTAAACTGGCAGTAACGCACACAAAACGATATGGCGTTAAACTGGCAGTCACGCACAGAGAAGTGAATGGTGTTAAACTGTCAGTAACACATACAGAAGTAAATGGTGTTAAACTGGCAATAACGCACGCAAAACTATATGGCGTTAAACTGGCAGTAATGCACAAAAAACAATATGGCATTAAACTGGCAGTAACGCATGCAAAACTTTATGACGTTAAACTGGCAATAACGCACACAAAACGATATGGCGTTAAACTGGCACTAACACACAAAGAACTATATGCCTATCTGAGCTGTCCCTACTCTAGCTGGACACTATGCAAAACTGAATGATGGTCCTCCTCACTTACCTCACACTATCCCTAGACTGACACTAAACTAATATTCCACACTGACAATTGAAGCAAAATAGCACAGTATAGTGCACTAATTAACTGATAGCACTGAACAGAGCCCTGTTCTATCTCTCTCCACTCCAAAATCACACTGAAACCTGCTGCCATCGAAAGAATGCTTTTATACTGGGGGTGCGGGAATGAGCCATGATTGGATAAAGTCATGATGACAGTGTCCAGTCATGACTCTGACAGTGCTCTGTGCCCTGATTGGCTGAAGCTTTCACTGCTTCAGCCAATCAGGGCTTGCAATGCACTGTTCAGCACCGCAATGCATTGTGGTCGGGTTGGGGGGGGGCGAACAAATGGTCGAATGACCCGTTTGTTCGGCTGTTCACTGAACGACTGGACATCGAAAGTCCGGCCCAAACTTATGCTCGGGCAGAACCGTTCACCCATCCCTATTCACTATATGTACCATTTATATATAAATAAACAGTGATTATATCCTTCCTTAAATGCTTCTTCTCAAAGGAGAACACATTCAGTTCACCTACTTTTTCCTCATCGCTGAGCTCTTCCTGCCTTTTATCAATTTGGGTGCACTTCTTTTCACTCTCTCCAGTTCCCCAATATAATTTTTGTGAACTGGTGCCCAAAACTCAACTGCATATTCCCATATTCCAGTCTCTCAAGTATCTTGAGTATCCCAACTATAGAAGTGAATCTAACAGGTTTGTAGTTACTGATCTGGTAGATCCATTTTCAACTGCTTCCAGGCCACCCACAGCACATTTACTGCGACAGGGCAGCCTGGCTGCACGAAACAATGTACCTGCACTTTGTTTCTGCCTCGGGGTCTTTGGCGACCAGCTGTGATTGGACAGCTTGACTGACCGATAGCATACATTAGGAGAACCAAGAAAAGACTTCAAGATACAATTGATATTTTCATACTAAATTGTCCTGTATCACAGGAATTGTGTGGAAGCTCTAAAGAGAAGTTAAAGTGCATGTAGCTCTGCATGAAATTCCTATATTTAGTTTTATTTCAGTACAGATATGGTTAAAAATTCCAGGAAAACTTCCCAGGAAAGGAAGAATAGCGGGACCTCAATACCTACCATTTGGGCATATAAGGACAAACACGGGAAGCCAAGTCCAGGAGGATTCACCCCAGCATATGAAGTCTCTGCACTGATCCTGAGCAGTTTTTATGAGCATGGTCGATTCACTCTGAAATGTCTGCAAGAATATCACTTATACGGAGAGGCTTCTGAGAATCTATTCTCCATATACCAGATCAATTAGATCACATTGTTTTTGACCCCAGACTGCAAAGCTGCGGGTCCATAAATTTTGCAAACGCCACTTTTTCATGGAGTCTGAGTGTCAGCGTCTCTTTCTAGAGAAGGTGTAGAGCGATCACGTCCTTTTGGTGGAGTCTCCGGGTGAAGAGATACTGAGATCTATCGGAGTTCCACGGCATTGGAGTATATAGGCAACCAATCCATATCCATACCCGTCCAGACGATCTTTCCATACAAGTAAAGGCCTTGGCTGGGCTATAGCCGTCTGCTGGGTTTTGCTTGCCATCTGGTAAGAAAGTTTTTTATAAGGTGGTGGCACGTATTTGTGGATCAGTCTCACTTGGGTGTTTGTTTGGATCCATTTGAACTGTCACTCATCCATATCTTGATACCTACAAGCCATTGTTGGATCGAATCTTCACACAGTGCAGCTTCTCTTATCTATTCTGTTTTGTGTATCTTGCAATAAGCTGCTGCTCTTTGGATTTTTAATTTCCCTTTTTTTAATCATTTTTATCAATTTAGATCTAGCACGTTTTTTTCTTTTTAATTTGTTAAAAATTCCAGTCTGTCCCAAACCAGTTGTTTATCTGTATGTGAATGCTTTCAGTAGAAAACTACCTATTGGCTTCTTTGGGTCTTTCCCAGAGTCTTTATTGAAGGACTATGCAACTTAGTTCACAGCTTTGTCTATCGATTGCAGTAATTGCAGAAAGATCTACTTTTCTTGTATGAAACAACCAGAGCTGGGACAGGAAAAGTGGAATTCCATAACAGATCTCTGTCAGAACTGGAAATTTTAGTTACTATTCTAACAATGGGTGACCACATGATAAATCACAAACTGGCATTCTGCTGACTAATGTATATTTATCATTCAAAAATCAATTCTGGGTAAATCCATCCTGGGTGGACTGAAGATTGCAAGAAGAATAAATCCATTATTTTTAAGTTCCAAAGGAAATGATCATGTAAGAATACATTTAGCTGTAAGGGGTTATGGCCATCAAAAGTTATATTTTAGGTCCAGGATCATTCTGGCAGGCCGAGTCACCCTCTGGCTTGTCTCCAATGGTGAGATCACCTTGTCCTAGTTCCTGGCTTTTTTCATGTCTTGTTAAGAGTTTTGGATGTTTTTGAGCACATGTGGGTATTTCTGCTGCTCTGTTCACATCTACAATAACATAAAATAGAATGCATTCAGTAGTCAGAGTGTGAGCCTTTTGTATGGGCTTTGGGAGGGGTACAGGCATGGATATTACCTCTTCAGAATCTACCAAACAAATTAGAATCAGTTTCGGGTAGACCCATCTTTGAAGAGAAAGTTCAGTGTTTTTTCAATCACAATATATGTTGAGTTTTTATTGCAGTGTTTACCTTAAAGTAATTTTTATGCGACTTTCAAATTTGATATTACTTTATATTAACCAATAGACCAAGGGCGTTTAATGCAAGCTGTGAGCCTGTGTGCAAGTTGCACCCACCTTAGCAAAAAAAGAAAGTAAAAATGGGTGTGCTTTTTATTGCGCTGAATATTGGTTATGGTTAAAAGGAAAGTAGAGATCCATAGGAAGTGATGCAGAGGTCAGAAATCAGTAGTAAGTGATGCAGAGGTCAGGGATCAGTAGTACTGTAAGTGATACAGGGTTCACAGGTCAGTGGTAAGTGAGGCAGGGATCAGAGATCAGTAGTGATGCAGAATTCAGAGATTAGTAGGAAGTCATGCAGAGTTCAGATATCAGTATAAAGTGAGGCAGAGTTCAGAGATTAGTAGGAAGTGATGCAGAGTTCTGAAATAAGTCATCAGTAGGAAGAGACCCCGAGTTCAGAGATCTACGATCAGAAGGATATGATGCAGAGCTTGGAGATCAGTAGAAAGTGAAGTAGAGGTCAGAGATATATAGGAAGTGACACAGAGGACAGAAATCAGTAGGAAGTGATGCAGATTTCAGAGATAAGTAGGAAGTGATGCAGAGTTCAGAGATAAGTAGGAAGTGATGCAGAGGTCAGAGATCAATAGAAAGTGACGAAGAGATCAGAGATCAGTAGGATGTGACACAGAGCTCAAAGATACAGTATGTAGGAAGTGATGCAGAGCTCCAAGATCAGTAGGAAGTGAGTTAGGAGCTCCTGGTAAATACCAGTATATCTAGTCCAACTACACCGCATTCAAAAAAGCCTAGAGCTAATAATAATAAGTCACAGCGGCTTTATTGTTTAAAAAATATATCTATATAAAAATATAAAATGTTGGGGGTATTGTGGAGTTCTAATCGAAATTATTGTATAAATAATTATAAATTAATATTAGTAGAGAGGTTAAATAACATTTAGCCCCCACCTGCTGGAGCTGGAGCCCAGGGGAGCTGAACTTCACAGCTCCCGGCAGCATCTATACTATGTTACAAGAAGGAGCTACCGAAGTGCCGGCTGGTTAGTTGACAGCTGGCATCTGGAGAGGAAGGAATGTTTCATCTGATCCTCTCCCCCTGCTGCTACCCCAGCACCCAATCTCCTCCACATCAGAAATGCTAGAACTGCAGCAATGATTCATGTAACGGCATAGAGCGTTTTGATGTGGAGGAGATTGGGTGCCAGGGGAGTGGCAGAGGAAGAGAATCAGATGAAACATCCCTTCCTCTCCAGATGACAGCTGTTAAGAAACCAGCTTCAGTAGTGCCCACTGGATACATAGTTTAGATGCAGCCGGCAGCTGTGGGGGTTCTGCTTCCCTGGACTTTAACTCCAGCAGGCAGAGGTTTAACTATTATGTCCAGCCTGCTTCCTTGTCCAGACAAGAAAGACAGGGAACCAGTATCTCCGTATGTTGTGCAATGTGTGAAGGCACAGTGTGCCCCCCTCCCTTGGGTCATGTGTGCTCCTCCCAGACTGTGACAATGGATGATACATCACTGCAATAGATCAAGCCTGACATTTGACACCTTCAACCTCCTTCCTTATCAGCTGTTGGGAAAAGATATATAGTACACTAGTAGTTTGTTGTTTTCTATTCGTCTACCGAATTGGGCTGGCATTGTAAAAAGGAATAGCAAAGCAAAATCATTATGTTGCACTGTATAATCAAGTACTTCTAAAGACACATACAGTATATGGCAGTCTAAACAAATGCCAAATCCTGTGTAATGCACAAGCCTTATAAGATAAATAAAAATGTTCCTTTATCTACTCTGACTGAGCCAAATCTTTCTTTGTTTGAGTCTCAAGTAGGCACTGCAGCTCATAGTAGGAAGGTTTCTTTAGTGCTGTCAATCCAGCAGTGGGCTGGATGTTGACAGGTGCTGACTGACAAACTACACACTTGTGAATCAAGAAAATGTATGCCTTAAAATGGTTAAGTCTCTAACGGATAAAGGGTAAATCATCCTTTTGATAGCAATGTTGGTATGGCAAGGGGTTACCCTTACTGAACCCTAAGTATAGGGAAAATGGACTATCTCAGTACACAAAAAGTAGCATTATTTATGTATTAAAAATGTTTTTACATTTTATTTATATAAAAATTGGTTTAAAAAGTACATATCCAGAGTTCTGCCATACACTTCAACTCGGCCCGATCGACCTCCCAGAATGGTGAACTGAAGAAAACGGATGCACACCAAAGAATTAATCCAACGTGTTTTTTCCAAATAATGACGCTTGACAGCCACAAGGACAAGGTTACAGGATCCAGGATCTGATGCGTTTCAAATAAAACATAGTGCTTGAAGAAGCACGGTGTTCAGTGTGAAACGTGTCACATCCTGAATCCTGTAACCTTGTCCTTGTGGCTGTGAAGTGTCATGTTTTGGAAATAAACACGTTGGATTAATTCTTTGCCGTGTAGCCGTCTTCTTCAGTTCGATGATCTTCGGTGGCGAGCTGTGGTATTTCACCCAACACTTTTTGAACTGCAGTGATTGCTCACTTGGAGCAGAGTTTCCTTCTTTGAATTGTTAGCATCTCCCGGAATGGTACCAAAATTTTCTCCTACCACCCCTGGAAAGGAGCCCTCTGAGATCCCTTTTGCATTACTGGAGAAACGCCAGTTTAAAAAAATGAAATCAACCAGCCAAGGAGTCTCCCAGGCAGGAACTCCAAACATCAGGGCCCATTCTTCCAAGGTAGTGGAAGACATCTGATATCGTTCACCAGCATTTCATTATCTATGCCAGTTATTGATACACTGCTTTCACTACAGGCTTCAGCTTTTTGAGTCTACAGGTAATCCATACCTTTAAGTTTTTTAACAACTGACCAGCGAACAATCTGACTGTTACTATCACCATGTTCCAGTTCCTTAAGTGGTGAGAAATTCCATCTGTGCCAGATGGAGTAGATGTTCTGGCTGGGATTTCTAGCAAATCCCTTGTTTGAGGCACTAGGATATGCCTTTCAGATGCTCCAGCTAATGTGCCAATATCGTTCTCAAGCTACGACACCAGGTTGGCTTCCATTTGCACACATATGCCTTATATGATCACGGATCTACTAGATGGGTAGAGCTCATCAAGTTCGCCTCTGCAGTACATTGGACTGAACTCTAGGTAGTATATTACATGTTCAAGACCCCTCTGCAACGTGCTGAGTAACTATGGTTATAGATAATTATTTTACCTGTGTTGGAGGCCCACACATTTTTTCTGGCTTAGATGTCCTATCCGTTATTTTGTTATTATACATGTTTACGTTGATACTAGAATGTTTACAATTTACTGCAATTAGTTTTAACCTATAACTAACATTTGAATGGGATAGAGAGAATCGAATCACATTCGCTCCTCTATTTCATATTTCATTTAGTAGTTCTTATGTTTTACAGCACCATAAGTGCAGAGTTGATCTATAGGTTTCAATATGTATTAACCAATATGGCTGCAACCCGTTCACCTCCGCATAGTTGGATTTTTTTTTTTTCCTACACAGCACCACCCTAGTTAGTGCTGTCCGGGTCGGCCGACTCCTTCTTTGTTCCCACAAAGTGCCCCCTGATACCGCAATCGGTTCCTATCAAAGAGCACCAACTAAGACACCTGGGGTTGCTTTTTTTTATCCCAAAGGTGATCAACTCACCCCTCATTATCTTCTTATCCTTCCCGCTACTATTTCTAACCTTCTTACGTTCTGTGCCTCCCTCCCTCCTATACTCTTTGTTAAGTCAATCATACAATTACGAATGAATAAATACGTTTTCTAACAATATTAGTAGTTGTGTTTACAGGTTACAGCCCGCCGGCTCTCTCTGAACCTACGCTATGGGGTATTCTTCTTTAGGACAAGGTCCCACAGTGATATCCCACAATGTTCAGGGACTGAATACTCCTGAGAAACGAACTACCCTCCTGAGGGAACTCAAAAAAGGTAGGCCTCGCTTTGCTTTTCCAGAGGTAACACACTTCAAGACACACCATGTACCCAGGCTCACTGACTCCTTTTTCACCGAGGCATACCATGCCACCAATGATCTCTCTAAGTCAAATTCTAGTCAGTAAGGATGCCTCCTTTGAACTGATGGATAGACTGAAAGACCCGGGAGGAAGAGCCCTCTTCCTCAAAGGGAAATGTTGCAGACTCCCTATTACGCTGGCAAATGTTTATTTCCCAAACAAATCCGACCTAGCTTTTTGTCAGCGCATGCTGAAAGAGCTAGAGGGCTTCAGTTCTGCATGTTTAATTCCGGGAGGGGATTTTAACATCCCTCTTAACCCTCTAGCAGACTCTTCCTCAGGCAAAACTTACATCACATACAAAATCCTAAAAAGGATTAAGCAACTACTAAACTCCATGCAACTAATTGATTAATGGCACTTTATTCACCGAGAGGATAGAGACTTTACCTTTTACTCTATACCACATAACCGCTACTCAAGAATCGATTATATCTTAATTTCACAGAGAGATCTTACTATGATCTCCAAGGCCAATCCATTTCAGATCATGCCCCTATTTCCCTGATTTTGAACATGCTAGTGCCCCGGGCCAAATCCAATACGTTTAGACTGAACTCCTCATTATTAACAGACCCAATGCTGCTACCCAAGATCTCCTCTCTCCTACAAGAATTCTTTGAACACAATAATACCCGGGGTCCATCCTATGATGGTGTGGGAGGCATATAAATGCTCAATTAGAGGGGAGTTAGTTAAGCTGAGAGCCCAACGCAAGAGGGAAAAAGAGAAGGAAATTAACTAATTAACAAAAACAATACAAACCCTTGAAACCTTACATAAACAATCTCTAACAGCTTGTTCCGCCCTAGCCTTACTAGAAACTAGAAAGTCACTTCAGTAGATTTTGGAGGCTAAAGCTAAACGCTTTTTATTTCTCTGGGAAAGAAAATTTTTACGAACATGGTGACAAGACAAATTTCTAGCGACGGCCTTGAAAGGCTCCACCGCCAATTAGAGCATCTTAGGCGTTCAGAAAAAAGCAGGGAAAATGGACATTACTACTGAAAAAATAGCCCACCATTTCCATGACTACTACACTGACCTTTTTAATCTCCCGAGTCAACATAAACCTGACAGTACCCAAGAAAGCAGACTACAAAGCATTCAGACTTACCTTAAAGACTGAAAACTCCCCACATTAACATCTGAAGACCCTGACCACTTGGAAAGACCTATTGAAGTTTTGGAACACGGACAGGTCATTAAAGACCTGAAGGCAGGGAAAAGCCCAGGACCTGATGGCTTCACATCCATTTACTACAAGACATTTCATACCACCCTTATAAATCCACTGCTGGAGGCACTGAATTCCCTATCATCCCACAGGGAGGTCCCACCCGCTTTCCTATTAGCTTTCATATATCAAGAAATGATATGAGGAGGGGGGGATTGGGAAATGGATGGGGGGAGGGGAATGGGAGGCACGAGTTACCACCTGTACTAGGTCAAAGAAATGCTATGGCCCGTACTAAATCCTTAACCCATTAGGGTACTGTTGCTGTAACCATAAATAGTGCTACAGCGTTGTGACGGATGCCCATGGCGTCCGTCACAACGCTGCTCAGTCTGCGGACGCCACGGGCACGGTGGAGAGTGCCAGGTGCTCAAGCACACGCCGGGAGCTTATGATCGGAGAGAGCGACTAGGATTTCCAACCGCTAAACAACACCTGGACTCTAGCTTCACATGATTGCTGCAGCCAAACTAACCTACCCTGCACAGGCTGCCCTCCCTTGTGGCTCGTTGCAGCTCACCCCTTAAATGACAAGGGATCCATCGCCTTACAGGCTCAGTGGAATACAGTGAACTACATTGGTGCAGCCTCCGGTGGAGACGGTAACGTACTGATATATGGAAATGTATACTAGCCCACGTTTTTTGGCTTGTCAGCAATTTTACACTAGTATGCAAATGCAGCGGTGCTACTGTCAGTAGGTCTAAGGTATACTTAACTGCCAGGCAACCCCAGGGAAAGCTGAAGACCAGTATGATATGATTGACCACTTATGATTTTATTTAATCTGATCACTCTATTGTTGACCGGACTGGGAATTCCCATACTACTAATATGGATTGATCTACTGGACTGCCTACCCTCTCCCCGCTACCAAGTACTCCTTCCAGATTCTTTTTCAGTATTAATACCAATCTTGGTACCTCATTATACCAACCACGTAGTCCATTAATGATACCCACGGTTGCCATCAGCCCACGCGCCACTGCTCTCTCCCTCTCTCCACCCCTCCATTGCTTTGCACCACAGCTGATCGCATAATTACTACTAACCAAGAACAAATTTCAATGGTTCATTTATCAAGATAACTACTATTTGGCTAATTGGCAGCCCCTACAGTCTCTGAGGCACAAAGCAATATGCCCTGACTGGGCTAGCTCCACTTTTTTGTAATTGTTTGTCCTGTCTGTCTAGTTGTTGTCCGCGGTCATTTGTTATATTGTTGTTGTATTGATCACTGCACTTCACATCAACATGTGATTTTTATTGTCTAATATTATTCAAAATAAAGTTGATTGTATCTAGTTCCAAATCCTATGGCTAGTCTGTTGCCTACGGTAACCCCTTTCTTAAGCCCATCCTCTCCCCTCCCCCTTTTATGTATTAGTTTTCATAACAGTTATACCCAAGCCAAATAAAGACCCCTGTGCAAGCTCCAGGCCCATTTCTCTGCTTAATTTAGATGTCAAACTCTTAGCAAAAATTTTGGCCAACAGATTGATGCCATTGCTACATGGCTTGATTGGCCCAGAACAAGCTGGTTTCATGCTGCCCGGACACAAAAAATTGAAGGCCTTTTCCTATCTACAAGTGAATGCATTCAATCGAGTTGCATGGAATTTTATGCTTGAAATGTGTAGGTTCATTGGCTTGGGGGCCCATATCATGGCCTGGATCACATCACTTTATAAGAACCCAACTGCTAAGTTGAAGATTAATGGATCCTTGTCAGAAACAGTAAACATTAACAGTGGAACAAGGCAGGGTTGCCCCTTTAACCCCTCCTTTTTATTCACTCACTAGAAACATTCATCAGAAGGGTAATAGCTGAAAGAACAATACAAGAATTTAAGGTGGCGGACAGAGTTCAAGGTCGCTATCTACGCAGACGATCTATTGTTCTTCCTGTCCAATCCACACACCTCGCTGCCCACCCTGATAAACTAATTTTCACTATATGGATACATCTCAAACTTAAAAATCATTTACAGGAGGCAAGGCCTGACGCAGCACGGAGTAGGACGTGTATGAACTGAGCTCCATCCATTACTCCCGAATTAGCTAATCCTACACTCTGCAAACTCCTGCTACCACCTGAGAAACCATTGTGAGGACCATCACCATACCTTAACCTGACTCCACAGGCGTCCAGCCACACAGTGGCACTCTCCCACACGGCAGCCGCATCTAGGAAAGTCCGCAGCTTCTGCCTACTCCCGGAGGTCCGTGACCATCTTGATACTCCCGACCTTCTGAACAGGGCTGCATCCTGACCCTGCTGCCTCCTGGACTACCCTACAGGTACTGTGAGATGCCAACTCGTTCCCCACTTCATACAACCCACACAGTACCACTGCTGAGCACCGGTCTGCAAGCAACCCCCAGGCCCCAATCCAGGAACGGCGGCCATCTTTCTACACCCCAGTGGGCCTCCCTATCACTCTGCAGCCGGATTCCGACCCTGAATTACTACCGGAGCACCCCGGCCTGTCAGAGCACTATTCCTGGCTCAGGGTCCAGCGAGAATCCAGCTCCATCGGAGGCGACTAGCAGTCGGGGCCCTATACCCGCTCCCATACCCAGTGGCTACACCCCTCTGCAGTGTACATACCCAGTCCTGGCCTACACACTCCCTGGAGGCCCAGCCTCCGCTATATACCAGCCATGGCCCAGATGGAAGTCAGATGCGGCTGCCAAACTGGACAAATATTGCAGAAATGAGAAAGATAACTTGGAGGATTATGGCGGAACCGTGTCGAAGGGGTGGGAGAAGGCAGGAGCAGATACGGACAAGGTATTGGAGGCCATCTCTACACTACAAGCTACACTTACAACAAAAATTGAGGAGGTGAAGGTAGATATCTCCCTGGTCCGACAGGACCTTCATAAGCTTAAGGAACAGGTTAAGACCTTGGAGACCAGATTGGGGGAGGTGGAAGATGCCATCACGCATGCAGTACCAGATCTAACTACTCCTTGCAAAAAAAGACGGCATGGAGAACAGGCTCCGCAGGTGCAACCTTCGCTTTTTTGGTCTGCCAGAAGGGACCGAGGGGAAAGACCAAACCACATTCCTAGAACAATTGCTGATCACAATGTATGGCAGAGAGGCCTTCTCAGCTACATTTGCCATTAAAGGAGTGCACCACATGCCTGCCAGACAGCCGCCACAGGGTGCCCCTTCATGCACGTTTATTGCTAAACTGCTAAATAACAAAGATCATGATGCAGCACTATGCATAACATGAGTGAAAGGCAATATACCTATTGGCAATGTCAAAGTGGCCATTTACCCTGATTTTTCCACTGAAGTACAAAAACGCAGACAAAGTTTTACTAAAGCCAAAAGACGTCTACGCATTAAAAACCTTAAATATTCCATGCTGTTCCCTGCATGCCTTTGAGTGGAAGATGATGACCGCATCATTTTCTTTGAAACTCCTGAAGACACTATTGCCTGGCTGGATAGCTGAGAAACCAACAGGAAAGCACATGATTAACCTACAACACGCAGCATACGGCAGTACACTTTTCCCAGGTACTGTAGACTTCCTACCGGGCCCTCTTTTCACTTTTTTCCAATTTGCTGTCAACATTATTCCTCCCCTTGTTTTCTTCTCCCCCCCTTACCATCCACCTCTGAGATGAAAAGATCCTATCCTTCATATACATCACCTGAAACAATGCAATATTTGGTAACTAACCCATCCAACCATTAAGGACGCTTTAAACTAACGCTACCCTGTCCCATCACTCGCAAGTGTACCCAAAAACTATGCCCGGACAGCACAAAACATTTAAGGCCGAGGCCACAAGCAACTTAAACATCCCTTTTACAGACAGAGGATTACTACTAGGAATCACAGAAGTCTTACAATATGCGAGTTGGTGCCAGTGTTGGGCTAGGTGGGAGTGAGGGGGGATTGTTACATCAAAAGTCCAATGCAACCAATACAAATCCTATTATTTTCAGAATGTAATGTTCAGTCTATTTCTACATGCTTTTATGCTTTAACATTTGGGAGACTTGCTTACATATAGGGTAATGTCCTCCTCTTGTGTGTCATTATGGCATTACATGACAAAACTCCTTTATTATTTACATTACACTATACCATGGCTTCTCTGAATTTCTTAACATGGAATGTTAGAGGATTACAAGACAAAGTTAAACGTACAGCAGTCCTATCCTACATTAAAAAACAAAGGGCAGACGTTATAGTCCTTGTTGAGACACATATAAATGGCTGTCTACAGCTTGCCCATAAATGACCTTGGTTTAGTTGGTCATATCATTCAACCTATACCACACATGCAAGAGGTGTGTCATTGCTCATAACCAAGGCCCTACACTTTGAATTGTGTGACTTGAGTTCAGACCCCCAAGGTCGCTATATTTTTATTAATGCTAAAATATATGTTGAACAGTTTTTACTAATGGCTTATTATATACCACCTCCATTTTCCATGACAGTCTTGGCAGAGGGGACTCGACTTTATGGCTCAGCACTTGACGACCCCTGTCATTTGGCTGGGAGACTTTAATACCACCTTAAACCCCAACCTAGACAGAGCACAACAGCCTGCTTCAACTCCTAGATCTTCTACATCCACCAGATTCACCAGATTGATATCATCCTTTAATCTGACTGATTCATGGAGGACCAAACACCCAAACGCCAGAGCATACTCATGCTTCTCTTCCACTCATAACACTATGTCCTGCATAGACTTTATCCTTCTGTCACAGATACTAGTACTTCACCTACTAGATGTGGCCTTCCGCCCTAGACTTTTGTCAGATCATAGCCCGTACTGGATAACGTTAATTGTCCCCATAGCTAAACCATCTAGAACATGGAGATTGAACCCTTTCTGACTCTAATTATTACCAAATGATGGTCAGATGGACGATGAATGGAAAAGATACTTCCAGGAAAACGCTCAATCTATACCTCATTTGTGAATATATGGAACTCATTCAAACTCCATGTAAGGGCCACATTGATATCTCGAATAAATAGACTTAAAACAACCACAGCTGAAAAGGCAGATAAAGTGCTGGAGGACCTTTCCCTTGCAGAATGTCAGTACGAGAATGACCCACCTTAAACTACAATCTAGAGTAGTTAACCAGATGCAATATGAGATATCCAAGAGAAAGCTTTTCTTTTCTAGACAGAAACTCTTTGAACAGAGAGAGCAGGAAAGCTTTTGACGTACATGGCTCATAGTGAGGACAGACCCCAGTAGTGATCTCCCTGTGGAACCCGTCAGGAGAGATGGTAACTGAACCAGCGGCAGTAATCACAATGTTCCACAAGGTTTTTATCTCCCTCTACACCACCACTACATCCAGTGACCTAACCCATTGACCGCTTCCTAGAAGAACTCAAATTTCCACAATTGACTGCAACCCGGATAGAAGCAATCGTGGCACCACTAATGACCAA
This sequence comes from Lithobates clamitans, assembly GCA_037952925.1. NCBI lineage: Eukaryota > Metazoa > Chordata > Amphibia > Anura > Ranidae > Lithobates > Lithobates clamitans. The sequence continues at coordinate 1,652,499 of JBBGZY010000244.1, read as the reverse complement.
GGAGATAGCAACGGCAATTGCCAGCTTTGCTAGATCCAATTCACTGGGATCTGATGAACTATTCATCGAATTCTATTCACAATGCAGTGAGACTCTCCTACCTCAGCTGCTTACCCTCTTCACTCACCTATTTGAGACTCTCACCTTACCAACATCCATGAGGGAAGCTGTCATAGTGCTTATTCCCAAACCAGGTAAAGATCTGGGCCTCCCCGAGTCATACAGGCCCATCTCCCTGCTTCAGGTGGACATCAAAATATTGGCGAAAATCTTGGCACTACACCTTAATCAGGTTATCCTAACCTAGTGCATGAAGACCAGGCTGGTTTCATGTCATGCAGGAACACCTCATTCAATCTTAGAAAACGATTCATCAACATACAAGCCCACCATGATAATGCCCAAGAGAGGGTAGTGGTAACACTAGACACGGCCAAGGCATTTGACTCGGTGGAGTGGAGCTACTTGTGGAAATGCCTGGCACAATATGGCTTTGGGCCCAAATTTCTTAGATGGATCCACTTACTAGGCCTACCGGGCCCCAGTATCCAGAGTAACAGCTAACAGATGGCAGTCAGATGCCTTTGAATTAACCAGAGGCACCAGACAGGGCTGCCCTCTATTCCCCCTACTGTAGCAATATCTATCAGACATAACCTATCGATACAGGGCCTAAGTGTAGGTGATCTAGAAGAAAAAATAATCATGTACGCTGATGACACACTACTATATCTAGCGGACTCAGGTCCCTCTCTGGCTGAGGCCTTATGAACTATTGAACACTCTGGCTCATTTTCTGGACTCAGGATCAACTGGGAGAAGTCACAAATTCTCCCACTTGATCTTGCTCCCCAAACTGAACTACAGACCCAATTACCCCTGCAGCGTGTCAATAGTATTAAATACCTGGGGGTGAGCGTAACTAGGTCACCGATCAACTATGTCTCTCTGAATGTGGAACCACTGTTCACCCTAAATAAATCTACAACACAAATATGGGCACGCCTCCCTCTAGGTACTAGGTCACATCAACCTTATCAAAATGATACTCCCTCCTAAAATTCTATATATATTATGGCACACCCCAGTACCACTGAAGTACTTTAAAACCGTAGATGCAATTCTCAAGCCTTTTGTTTGGGAGAAAAATAGACACAAATTAGCATGGTGACTACTCAAAAACCCCAGTGACCTGGCCGGTATGGCCCTTCCGGACTTCAGCCTATACTAGTACTTAACATCCCAACTATCCCAATTGTTCCATATAGGCAAGATGGACAGGAAGTGATTCATCACACTCCTATGCCCTACTTGGGCTCAACTAACAACAGACCCCATTTGCGCCATAGTAGCAGGCATCAAAACTTTTACCAAAAAAGAAGAACTTAACTCCCTCCTAACCCACTACAGAAAGACATAGAAACTGGCCTCCAACAAACTAGATATGCCCTATATGAAAAAGGAGAGGAGGGGGAGAGGGGGAAAGGAAAGGAGGAAATAGGGTTGGGGAGGGGGAGAGAAGAAAGGGAAGGACTGGGTAATACCCCTCCTCAGAAGGTGGGATTTTTAAGGAAAAGGGGGCTGAGTTGCGTAGATGAGAATCAGACCAATTAGATAAAATTTAACAATGTTTATTGAAATATAGTAAAAAATATTATTGGCAATACAAATATGAACATGTAATCATCCAGTAGTGAAATCCAAAATTCGTGCGTGACTAGAGCCAACATGTTTCGCAAAAGAAATTTCGCTTCATCAGGGCTAGACACGATGCAATTGATTCCTTTACACTGTGTAAATAATAAACAGTCTCAGATTATACAGTGGTTATACATAACATCAAATCCTAACAGACATCAATTGTTACAAATAATAGCTCACCTACTATTAAAAAAGAATAAGATTAAAACCACCATTCATTAGACACCAGCCGCTGAACCAACCAATACGGACTGTCTCTGGGTGCCAGATCCCAGGCAGACAATGCCAGTAGGAGGCCTGGACCACACAATCAGGGTACTATATGCAGATAACCCGTGCTGAAATAGAAACGGTAAACCCATAAATCACACTAGTTAGGGTCAATAGTAAGCAAAGCTACAATGACCATGAATGGTCAGATACATAGCGACAATTTCTAATATATGGCGCCCACTAGAGTATATTATGCATCAGGTATAGTGCTCGTAATGCAAGGACCCTGTAGATTCACCCCTTAAAAAAAATATATATATGTATATACATAACAGGGGACCCCTCGGTACAGAGCATGGCCACATATCAGAGTATGAAAAACCGGTACATCCAAAATACTAGGACTTACCCTGCAGTGTAGGGATATAGAAGAAAGGGGGGGCCCGCAAGGACAGCTCCTAATTGAAGGATCGGGCGTCCGCCCGTTTACGATGGATGGCCGCAAGATGCGTCTGACAGACAGCATCGGTGCCTCCATCTTTAAAATGCTGTGGTCCCACCGGAAGCAATCAGGTCAGAGTTGACCTCCGGCATTGCTTCCGGTCCGGACGTCCCTGTCAGGATGCGCGCGCATCAGGAGAGCGGACGCAGCCGCGTCCCACCCCCAGTGATGCGCGCGCATTGCCCATATTACACCAGTGGCATGATGGGCAGCTGGGGGCGGAAAGGAAGGGGAGCTCCACCCCCTAGGCAGGGACATCCGAGTCCCCCTACTACAAAAAGCAACCGTTACCGGCCAGCAGCGGAGGTAGTCCCAGGAATGGTGCAGGAAAAAACACGCATAAATAGGTCCAACACGGACCAAGTATCTTAAATTGGTATATAAGATTTTTTGTACAACAACAGAGTGCAATATAAATATAATTTATACATGGTTCATAAAAAAAAAAAAGGGGGAGAGAGGGGGAAGGAGGAAAGTGAAGAAGGAGAAGAGATAGAGATATTTTGTTACATCAGCCTATATTTTAGTCAGCGTATCCTAGTTGGGAGATAGCACCATCTGGTGGGCCTAGCTGGTATTATGCCACTAGAGATGGATAGAAGTTTGCCTGCAATAATATACAGATAGTATATGTAACAAGTATGTAGTAGATTCAACCTATACCAGTTGTTTATAAACAGTATGACCCTTTGCTACAGGATAAATAATATAAAACTATATAAATATAAGTGATATTCTATACCTCAAAAATAGATAAAAATCTACTCATAGTAACAAATGGCAAATATGTAGTGGATGTTTCATCCATAATTCTAGTTGTTGCTTGGTCATATAGACATTTTTTATATATTACTAAATATTAACAGGAACAATAGTATCATAAGAAGGGGTTGAATGCAAGTGCAGTGTTGAGGCCAGGTGGACTAGTCGCCCATTGGTTATATATCCACCTGGCCTCACGCTGCAAGATCATTTTATCCACATTACCACCCCTCTCCGGCTCGGGTATAACCTCCAGGGCAAAGAAGGACAGAAGTTAGGATCGTAACTATGTCGTAGGCCGATATGTTTACAAATGGGAGTATATAGTAGCCCTGCATCCAGGTAGTATAGGTGGTCCTGTATTCTTCTAGCAAACGGACGCTTAGTTTTACCTATGTAGAATGCGCCACAATGGCACATGGCTAGGTACACAATGCCCGTTGTGGTGCAGTCAGCATATCCTTTTAATTTGTGGAAGCCTCCTCTTGGGAGGGGACACCCACTCCCCTCTTTTATCCATGTCCACATCTGAAGGTGCCATTCCCACCCTCTGCCCCTGCTAATGATATTGAGGATTGCAGGTGGCTATGGACTATCGCATCCCTAATAGACCGTGATCTCCTGTAAGTAATTTGTGGCACATTGGCCACATATTTTGAGATGACTGGATCCTCAGACAAAAAGTGCCAATTGTTGCTGATCAGATTTCGAATTTCCTGTTGATGTGCTGTAAATGTTTTGATTAGTTTAGTAGTGGGATGTGGGTCCCTTACTTTATGTTTAAAAATGAGAGTGTCACATGGATTCCGTTTGGCCCGCTGGTAGGCCCTCTTTAGAACTTTTTTACTGTAGCCTCGTTTGAGCAAGCGATCATACAGGGCTCGCGCCTCTCTCTCGAAGTCCTCATCTCTAGCACAATTCCGTCGTATTCGGAGGTACTGACTATAAGGTATACTGTGTATTAATGTACGAGGATGGGAGCTGGCAAAATGCAAAATAGTATTGCCAGCCGTCTCCTTTCTGTATAATGTACTAAAGATTGAGCCATCCTCTCTAAGTACCAGTCGTAGATCCAGAAACGAAATAGTCGTTGTATCGAATTGGATGGTAAACTTGAGATTGAACTTATTGTGAGAAAGGAGTTCCATGAAGCTGTTAAGTAGCTCGGCTGTCCCTGTCCAAATGAGGAGGACATCATCGATGTACCTCCGCCACAGGAGAATATGGCGCAGGTACATCGCGGTCCCCTCATTCGAAAAAAGATTGCGTTCCCATCCCCCCAGGTACAGGTTGGCATACGATGGGGCACATGATGTCCCAATCGCTACCCCCTGTACCTGGAGGTAGGTCACGCCATTGAAAAGAAACATGTTATTGGTGAGAATATGCTCCAATAGCACTGTAACAAATTGGCACATCTCCCAACTGTCAGTGTCTCTTTCTTTCAGAAATTCTGCGACCGTTGCCACACCCAGCTTATGTGGTATACTTGAATAGAGGGCCTCTATGTCGATGGCCGCCAAGATCGTTCCCGGAGGTACAGTGAGTCCCTCAAGAATTTTGAGTAATTCCAACGTATCTTTGAGGTAAGATGGCAAGCTTGTCACGTGTGGGCGCAGATAGCCATCCACGAACTAACTCGCAGTCTCAGTATGGCTTCCTATTCCCGAGACAATTGGGCGTCCCGGAGGCTTAGATAAATTCTTGTGGACTTTGGGTAATGAGTAAAAGGTCGGCGTTATCGGCCATTTAACCTCGAGGAACTCACGGGTGTCTCTATCGATCAGGCCTTGGGAATATGCCAGATCGATAATAGACACATAGCATGATCTTGCTTCATTCAGTTTCTGGGGTTGGATCTGCTGGTACCATTCACGGTTATTCAGTATGTTTAGACACATTTCGATGTAATTATCCTTGTTCATCACCACCACATTTCCTCCTTTATCCGACGGTTTTATCACTAATTCATCCCTACTCATCAGATTTTCCAGAGCCGACCGTTGTGCTGACGACAAATTCTTTGATTTGGGTTTTGGGAAATGTATAGCTTCTATTTGCTTCATAGTTTGTTTCAAGAAGGCCCATACAGCTGGGCATGTCTGAAGGTTCGGGAACTTCTGAGATTTGTTTTTAAATTTTAAGGGTCTTAGAGGTAGACTTGGACTTGTTTCTTCATCTTCAGACGAGGAACTTTCCGAGTTTCCATAGCCCTCATTTTCGTCCAACAATTGGATTAATGTTTTGAGTGCCCTAAAATCTTGTACCTTAAATCCCTTATAGGGGTCTTCCTCTTTACTCAGCACTTTGCCCTTATCAGTATCAAATATGTATTTATATGTAAGGTTCCTTGCGAACATGTGTAAATCCTTAACGAGGGTAAATTTGTCTACTTGTTGTGAGGGACAGAAACTAAGTCCCAGCCTCAGGACCTCTAGCTCGGTTGATGTAAGTTGGTATGATGATAGGTTAATTACGTCTAGTCCCGACCCAGTGTTGGCTGTTTTATCACAAACGAGTCCATCTTTCCACTGCGCTGTGTCATTGGGGTAGCCGGGGGATTGGGGGTACTCCCTAAAGGGACTGAGCCCGAGTTGGAGTTACGACCCTGAATTGTTTTGGGTACGGCTCCCAGTTCCCGTTGGGATCCTGCTCCCATATCTTCGAACATAGGTAGTGGTATACTGGTTCCTGGACACGAGGCACCCGAGGCCCCCTCCACTTGATCTAAGTGTGGATTACTCGGGGGATATTTCTGGGGGGACATCATACGTTTTTTGTTTGACCCTCCGTTGTTTTGATGTTCATGACTATTTCCTCGTTTGGGTAGTCGTCCCCTACCGTGTGAGCCCCGTGTTGTTTTAGGTGGTGGTTTATAGGATGAGACTGATGATGATGATATTGAGACATCCGAATCAGATTTATATGATGTTTTTGTATTTTTATTTGTTCGGGGGTATCTTCCTTGTCTGTTGTAATGGCCCCTAGGCCACCGATAGGCATATCCTCCTGAGAAAGCAAGTTTATCTTTATAAAATTTATTTTCTTTTTTCATGACTATGTCTTTGTTGTAATTTTCCAAGTACTGCATCAGCTCTTTTTCTCTTCTTTGGAAATCAGTGTTCGATGCGAGTTGGTGTCCATTTATTTTCAGTGACTCGATTTCTTTATCCAGGTCACTCAGTTCCATGCTGTATTTATTTTTCAGCATTTTGATTAGTTTTGCGGAACAGCTGTTTAGATTCTGTTCCCATTCCTCTTTGAATTTGGAATCAGTCACCTCAAAAGAAGGGAATATCTGGATTCTAAGTCCCTGGGGGGAGACACTGTCCCCTAAATAACGATCAAAGAAACGAATGTGCCAACCCAGGTTAGATTTTTTCTCCATAAGTCTTTTCAATTTAAGGAAGAAGACATCTAGATTAACCTCTATTTGTGTGTGGGAAGTGCATGTGCTCTGTATGTTATCCAAGAATTGGTCCCAGTTAGTTCCTAAAAATTGGGACATCATGAGAAATAAATGCCCTATTTAAAAATAGGACTATGATACACTGCTTGGGAGTCAGATAGATCAAATCAACATAGAAAGGAAAGAACAAGGAAGGGAATAAAGATCCCCACCTCAAGTAAACAAGAGGAGAGAAGGGGAGAGAGAAGTACCATGCAATTCAAAATTATAAGCAATTACTCAAAAATCACAAATAGATAAATAAAAATAAGACAAATCCTGTAATAGTCCCCAACCAGCAAAAACAGGTTCTACACCCAATTAGAATATATCTAATAAAGGAGAGATGGTTGGACTATGTTTAGGGAAGCAACTCGATCAATTTTTCCATCCCTAATTGTAGTATAACTTATATGAAAAAGGAGAGGAGGGGGGGAGGGGGAAAGGAAAGGAGGAAATAGGGATGGGGACGGGGAGAGAAGAAAGGGAAGGACTGGGTAATACCCCTCCTCAGAAGGTGGGATTTTTAAGGAAAAGGGGGCTGAGTTGCGTAGATGAGAATCAGACCAATTAGATAAAATTTAACAATGCCCGTACATAAAGACTACTCTCCCATCAGGCATAACGGAGCACTTCATGAGCTCTCGATTGTGCCAGATTCTGAGGCTTGGTGTAGAAGTAGAATTTTCTACCTATTTAACCACCTGGCTAAACAAACCGACATATCCACCCCATTAAGCCCACTTACACCGCTACAGAGCAACCTAGATTTCCAACCGGGGGTTAGGAGCCATCTCCTACTTCCCTCAAACTTAAACAAGACCCTGCTAGCTACAAACTGCTTCCATAATAGTCAGATCAAGGAGTTTAGAGATGTTAGGACAGATAATAATACACTTGACCTTTCACTGTGGACCTATTTTCAGATCCCCAGCTACAGTATCTCACAAAAGTGAGTACACCCCTCACATTTTTGTAAATATTTTATTATATCCTTTCATGTGACAACACTGAAGACATGACACTTTGCTACAATGTAAAGTAGTGAGTGTACAGCTTGTATACCAGTGGAAATTTGCTGTCCCCTCAAAATAACTCAACACACAGCCATTAATGACTAAACCGCTGGCAACAAACGTGAGTACACCCCTAAGTGAAAATGTCCAAATTGGGCCCAAAGTGTCAATATTTTGTGTGGCCACCATTATTTTCCAGCACTGCCTTAACCCTCTTGGGCATGGAGTTCACCAGAGCTTAACAGGTTGCCACTGGAGTCCTCTTCCACTCCTCCATAACAACATGACGGAGCTGGTGGATGTTAGTGACCTTGCGCTCCTCCACCTTCCGTTTGAGGATGCCCCACAGATGTTGGAATACTGCCCTGCGGCCCAGTCTCCGAAGGGAGGGGACCAGGCTCTGCTTCAGTATGTCATAGTACATTTTGGCATTTACGGTTCCCTCAATAAACTGTAGCTCCCCAGTGGCAGCAGCACTCATGCGGTCCCATACCATGACACTCTCACCACCATGCTTGACTGTAGGCAAGACACACTTGTCTTTGTATTTCTCACCTGGTTGCCGCCACACACGCTTGACACCATTTGAACCAAATAAGTTTATCTTGGTCTCATCAGACCACAAGACATGGTTCCAGTAATCCATGTCCTTAGTTTGCTTGTCTTCAGCAAACTGTTTGCGGGCTTTCTTGTGCATCATCTTTAGAAGAGGCTTCCTTCTGGGACGACAGCCATGCAGACCAATTTAATGCAGTGTGCCACATACGGTCTGAGCACTGACAGGCTGACCCCTGACCTGCAGCAATGCTGGCAGCACTCATACATCTATTTCCCAAAAACAACCTCTGGATATGACGCTGAACACGTGCAGTCAACTTATTTGGTCAACCATGGAGAAGCCTGTTCTGAGTGGAACCTGTCCTGTTAAACTGCTGTATGGTCTTGGCCACCATGCTGCAGCTCAGTTTCGGGGTCTTAACAATCTTCTTATAGCCTAGGCCATGTTTATGTAGAGCAACAATTCTTTTTTTTTCAGATCCTCAGAGAGTTCTTTGCCATGAGGTGCCATGTTGAACTTCCAGTGACCAGTATGAGAGAATTAGAGCAATAACATCAAAATTAACACACCTGTTCCCCATTCACACCTGAGACCTTGTAACACTAATGAGTCACATGACACTGGGGAGGGAAAATGGCTAATTGGGCCCAATTTGGAGAGTTTCACTTACTTTTGTTGCCAGTGGTTTAGACATTAATGGCTGTGTGTTGAGTTATTTTAAGGGGACAGCAAATTTACACTGTTATACAAGCTGTCCACTCACTACTTTACATTGTAGCGAAGTGTCATTTCTTCAGTGTTGTCACATGAAAAGATATAATAAAAGATTTACAAAAATGTGAGGGGTGTACTCACTTTCGTGAGATACTGTATATATATGTGTGTATATATATATATATATATATATATATATATATATATATATATATATACCGTATATACTCAAGTATAAGTCGAGTTTTTCAGCACATTTTTTTGTGCTGAAAGTGCCCCCCTCGACTTATACTCGAGTCAAGCACTACTTTTTTGCAGCAAAAAATTTCATTTTCCGAACCGAGTTTGGGGCCCCGTATCTCTGGGCCACTTGGTGCTAGGAACCACATTTGGTTCCAACCCAGATTTGGGTTGGTGCGCAAACCCAGTGGAAGTGGTACCATAACATATCCAAATTTGGGGTTCCTAGCACCAAGTGGCCCCGAGATACGGGGCCCCAAAATCGGTTCAGAAAATGTCATTCTCTGCTGCAGAAAAGTGCTTGACATTTTCTGAACCGACTTTGGGGCCCCGTATCTCAGAGCCATTTATTGCTAGGAACCACAAATTTTGTGTGCAAACCCAGTGGAACTCATACCATAACATATCTAGCTGGTGTTCCTAGCTCTAATTGGCCCCGAGATACGGGGCCCCAAAATCGGTCAACTGTGTCCATCTGCAGCAATGTAATTTCGGGACCCTTTGGGTTCAGAGACCCCAAATTTTGACTGCAGCTAGGGGGCATCTAGGAACCCTTAACTATTGAGTTTGAAGTTCAGGGGACCTATGGCTGCAAATGGGTACAGTGAGGCTGCAAATGGGCACAGTGAGGCTGCAAATGGGCATTGTTGACCCTCTTTTCCACTTACGGTAGCTTTGCATTTCTCACCCTCGTCTTATACTCGGGTCAATAAGTTTTTCCCATTTTTTTGTGGTAAATTAGGGCCTCGACTTATACTCAGATCGACTTATACTTGAGTATATATGGTATATATATATATATATATATATATATATATATATATATATATATATATACTCTACATCCAGTGTAGCCTATATCTACAGTGCATTCTGTGGTGCACTGTTTCTATTATACTTCAGGCGGTGTATTATATATATACAGTATCTCACAAAAGTGAGTACACCCCTCACATTTTTGTAAATATTTTATTCTATATTTTCATGTGACAACAATAAAGAAATGACACTTTGCTACAATGTAAAGTAGTAAGTGTACAGCTTGTATAACAGTGTAAATTTGTTGTCCCCTCAAAATAACTCAACACACAGCCATTAATGTCTAAACCACTGGCAACAAAACTGAGTACACCCCTAAGTGAAAATCTCCAAATTGGGCCCAAAGTGTCAACATTTTGTGTAGCCACCATTATTTTCCAGCACTGCCTTAACCCTCTTGGACATGGAGTTCACGAGAGCTTCACAGGTTGCCACTGGAGTCCTCTTCCACTCCTCCATGACAACATCACGGAGCTGGTAGATGTTGGAGACCTTGTGCTCTTCCACTCTCCATTTGAGGATGCCCCACAGATGCTCAATAGGGTTTAGGTCTGGAGACATGCTTTGCCAGTCTATCACCTTTACCCTCAGCTTATTTAGCAAGGCAGTGGTCATCTTGGAGGTGTGTTTGGAGTCATTATCAAGTTGGAATGCTGCCTTGCGGCCCAGTCTCTGAAGGAAGGGGATCATGCTCTGCTTCAGTATGTCACAGTACATGTTGGCATTCATGGTGCCCTCAATGAACTGTAGCTCCCCAGTGTCAGCATCACTCATGCAGCCCCAGACGATGACGCTCCCACCACCATGCTTGACTGTAGGCAAGACACACTTGTCTTTGTACTCCTCACCTGGTTGCTGCCACACACGCTTGACACCATCTGAACCAAATAAGTTTATCTTGGTCTCATCAGACCAAAGGACATGGTTCAAGTAATCCATGTCCTTAGTTTGCTTGTCTTCAGCAAACTGTTTGTGGGCTTTCTTGTGCATCATCTTTAGAAGAAGCTTCCTTCTGAGAAGACAGCCATGTAGACCAATTTGATGCAGTGTGCGGAGTATGGTCTGAGCACTGACAGGCTGAACCCCCACCCCTTCAACCTCTGCAGCAATGCTGGCAGCACTCATACGTCTATTTCCTAAAGACAACCTCTGGATATGATGCTGAGCACGTGCACTCAGCTTCTTTGGTTGACTATGGCAAGGCCGGTTCTGAGTGGAACCTGTCCTGTTAAACAGCTGTATGTTCTTGGTCATCGTGCTGCAACTCAGTTTTAGGGTTTTGGCAAACTTCTTATAGCCTAGGCCATCTTTATGCAGAGCAACAATTCTTTTTTTCATATCCTCAGAGAGTTCTTTGCCATGAGGTGCCATGTTGAACTTTAGACATTAATGGCTGTGTGTTGAGTTTTTTTGAGGGGACAGCAAATTTACACTGTTATACAAGCTGTACACTCAGTGTATATATATAGTATCGTGTGTACAGTATACAGTCGTATATCGTATACAGTATATATATATATATATATATATATATATATATATATATATATAGTAACCTGGGCTAGCTTTGTAATAACTGCAAGCCAGGTTATTGAAAGCAAATAGTTCATTTATTTGAATCACAACTAAACAAAATGACAGCTTACTTCAGCCATAGTAAATAACAGTCCAAAATCCTGGTATAGGTAATTCAAGCAGGCTCACCGCTAGTTTTTTTGGTCCCATACGGGGGTTGTGCTCCTCCACAGCAAGGGTGCCAGGCAGGTCAGCCAGAGGGAGTCAGCAGCCTGTGTCTCAATAGGTCAAAGAGCTCATGCTTGCTGCACAGCTTGTGAGTCTCTCTCTTTCTCCCTTTCCCTCTCTCTCTCTTTTCCTTGACACACGTGCATATTTCCATCTGCTGTCTTTCAAGCCTCCCTCCACTGGGACTTAACCCCTTCAGTACCAACGTCCTAGTATTTAGGGTTTGAAGACTCTGCAACTGTCCCCCTTAAAGGGACCATGACTCAAATATTGGGGGAATGTACCTGCCATCCAGGACACATTCCCGGTGTCCTGTACAATATATACTCTACATCCAGTGTAGCCTAAATCTACAGTGCATTCCATGGTGTACTGTTTTTAATACACTTCGGGTGGTGTACACAGTATCTAATACAGTGTGTAGAGTGTCTTCTACACTTCTGGTGGTGTACACAGTATAAAATACAGTGCAGCCATCGTACAGTTTCTAATATAGTGCAGGCGGTGTACACAGTATCTAATATAGTGTGTACAGTTTCTACTACACTTCTGGTGGTGTACACAGTCACCATAACCAATCTTTTTATGGCCAAGTGGGAGGAGGATGTCGTCTATCATGAGTCCAGATCTGAGCTGGTACCCTGGAAAAGATATATAGATGACATCCTCCTCCTACTTTTAGAAACTAAATGGATCTATCAAGCTCAAACATATGCTCCCTTTGGTATGAACATCGAGTGGGACATCAACACATTTATCAACAATGGTTAGATGTTTTTCTGCCATTTGTTGATGCGTTGGTTTTGTCCTTCCGGTGTACTTCTTATGTCCCGTACACACGGTCTGACATTGATCGGACATTCCGACAACAAAATCCATGGATTTTTTCTGACGGATGTTGGCTCAAACTTGTTTTGCATACACATGGTCACACAAAGTTGTCGGAATTTCCGGAGGGCAAGAACGTGGTGACGTACACCAGGTACAACGAGATTATAAAATGGCAGTTCAGTAGCAAGCGCGGCACCCTTTGGGCTCCTTTTGCTAAACTCGTGTTAGTAAAAGTTTGGTGAGAGACAATTCGCGCTTTTTCAGACTCATGGTTTTCAGTTCGTTTTTCTGATGATCAGTTTGTGCTTGTGGGTTTGAATCTGTTCTTCAGTGCATGCACCGAGTTACCATTGACTTTGTCATTGTGTTCTTGTCCATTCGTTATTGATTTTCAGGTCACTCTTCACAGGCCTTGCTGTTCTTCAGTGTGTTCTGTTACTTCGTTCTGACCAGCCGACCATTTTCTAGCCATGTTGTGTGTACGTAATTATCGTAGAGTTCATGCTGTGCGGGGGCTTGGTGTTGGAGTTCTTACTTTGACACAAGCCCAGTCCATGAACAGGGCAAGGAGGAGTTCATGAACCAAGAATTGGTTGCTCCAGCATGACCAGTTCTGTCACATGCCTTTGCTCCGTGAGATCCGTGAGAATAATCCTGACGATTTCAGGAACTTTCTCCGAATGACGGACCCTGTATTTCACCGTTTGTTGGCTTTGCTGACCCCTTATATCAGCAGGCAGGATACCTGCATGAGGCAAGCCATCACTCCGGAGCAGAGGCTAATCGCCACCCTGCGGTACTTAGCGATGGGGAGAAGCCTGCAGGACCTCAAGTTCTCAACAGGCATCTCCCCCAGGCTCTGGGGATCATTATCCCGGAGACCTGTTCTGCCATCATTCAGGTCCTGCAGAAGGAGAATATTAAGGTAAGATTTTTATCCTTTAACATCACATGTTATTGTATTTAATGTTTGTTAATATATTGTATTTCTTTCCTCATTCCCTAATTACCATGATTGTAATATGCTGTGAATGTCCCCTTTGTCCTCCTGCATGCTGGATTTTTATGTAATTTTTTTTTGTCCTTCATACATATTTGCCTTCACTTACCTCCCCAGCATGCTCCCCTGGGCCTATATTCACCTTGTGTAGTCACTTAACAATGTATTTTGTCAGCTCCATGGTAGTGCTTTACCCTAAACACCCCCTAAAATGTGTAAAAATGTGATGTGTGCTTGAAATTTGGGCAGAGTGCCAGAGGCTTTTTTTGGGGGGTCCCCAAATTATTTGGAACCCTCCCTCCCCCCAACTGCTAACTCAGCTGATACCCATCCTCTAACTATTCTCAATCCTCTATCTGCTGACTTTGCCAAACCCATACAAACTATACCCACCTCTTTTGTGGTCATATTTATGGATGAATTCCTCAAAGCATGTAGTGCAAGGGCTTGCCTGGATACTTTCAAATGGTACTGTTTTTTATCCTATTATTATCTTGATAGGTAATTGCAGAATGTAAAAATGTGCTAAAATGTGTACAATGTGTATTTATCTTTTTGTATTATGACACTTCTTACCTGTCCAGTGGGCTGCCAATAGTGTAAGTAAGGAGGGGCTGGCCAAAGTAATACACATTATTTAGGCATTCATCTCTCAATGAGGTGGAGAGGGTTACCTGTCCAAAACATCTCCCCCCCCATAAATTTTATAAAATGGCCCATGAGAGGGGGGAGGAATCTGATAGGTGGACCTTATACCTTGGTCTTTAAATACTCCCTAAAATAAATGTTAAACTGATGTTGGCCAAGAATGTTTGTGTCTAATTTGCTTTCCATGTTTATGTGCAAAATTATTAATTTATTTTTCTTGTTTGACTCCACAGTTTCCTTCCAACCCACAGGAATGGCAGACTGTGGCCTCCCACTTTGCCCAGCGGTGGGACTTTCCTAACTGCGGAGGGGCAATTGATGGGAAACAGGTCCACATAGTCCCACCACCCAACTCGGGGTCATACTATTACAACTACAAGGGGTTCAATAGTATTGTGATGTTGGCGGTGGTGTCGGCTACTTACGAGTTCCTGTATGTGGACGTGGTGAAGAATGGCCGGATGTCAGATGGTGGAGTCATTGCCCACTCGGAGTTCTACAGGTGTCTCCAGAATGGCAGCTTGGACTTGCCACCTCCAGAAGACAATGCGGAAGGACTCCCATTCGTCTTCGTTGCAGATGAAGCGTTTGCGCTGGAGGACCATCTTATGTGGCCATTCCCTATGAGGACCCTCACCCCGGATATGAGGGTTTTTAATTACCGGCTGGCCAGAGCCAGAAGTGTGGTGGAGAACACATTTGGAATAATGGCCAGCTGGTTCTGCCTATTTCTTACACCCATACACATGGCGGAATATAAACTCAATCACATCATCCTGGCTTGCTGTATTCTCCACAACTTTCTAAGGAGAAATTCTGTGAACTATGCTGGCTCAGTTGGGCCTGAAGCCGGAATTAATCTCAATGAAACAACCCTGATGGCGCTTGAAGCTGGCCGTCCTGGCTTGCCCCCCCAGAGTGCCCACGAGGTCCATCTAAGATACATGGAATACTTTGCGGGTAGGGGGGCCATCAATATGCCAGACAATGTCTGAGACATTTTTTTTAAAAAAAACTTTTTTTAACTGAACAAATATTTGCTTAGATTTACTGCTTGTCTTTCTTTTAGCTGACCATGACTGAAATTTGGGGAGTCCTGAAAATGGCATGATTCTGTAAAATTATAAAGCACTGTTGGTTGTTTTTTATTAAAGGCAAATACACTTTGCACTACAAGTGCACTTGAGACTGCACAGAAACTGCACTTATAGTGCAAAATGAATTTGCCTTTAGTAAATAACCCCCATTGTCACTGAAAACACCAATTCTACAACAAAAAATGCTTTTGAAAATTGAAAGAAGAAGCCACACATTGTTGATTATCAATCTTTTTAATCCAAGCACAATCACATGTGCATTTATAAAAGGTTTTTAAAACAAACCAACATGTTTGTTGTATAACAAATTTTTAGGTCACATTCAAACTAGAAAGTTCCTTTTAAGGTAAAACAGGCATGTTTAAAACCAGCAAGAAATACACAAATCTGAAACTTACAAAGTTCAACTTTTGTAGAAATTGAAGACAATATCAGACATGAGTATTTCTAAACTGTGTTTGATATTGCATTCAGCAGATGGGCTGAAGTCACCCCTGGAAAAGCCAAATTTTGAAGATGCACACAAATTGCCGAATGTCAACATGTGCTAGCTGTCATCATGGGGGATCAATGGACGTGTTTTGTGGGTACAACCCCTTCCTCTCAGCTACTTTAATATTGAGGAAGAGGTTGCACCCCAAAACGCATACATTGATCTCCCGTGATGGCAGATAGCACATGTTGACACACTGTGTGCATCTTCAAAATTTGGCTTTTGGAGAATATGTCAAAAAATGTGCAAAAAATTTTCAGGCAAAAAAAAGCAGAAATAATTAGGGATTTCAAGGGGTTTTAAACTCTCCCTAAAACATGAATGATGTTCTCAATTTTGTTTTGAACATCAATGATGTTTTGCTTGATGTTTTCAAAGTCCCTATGACCCCCCATGATCGCCCCGATCAGGATCTGGGCACTTTCACTGGTGAAATGACCTTCATCCACAACATCACGATCACCTAAAAATATTTAAAAAAAAACACACCATGTATTATAAATATGCCGGCATCCATCTCTTACCTGAGCCTGTGGTCGCAGACACTCACCTGTTGCGGTGACAATTTCCACCACGTCTCCCTCCTCCTCCCTCTCTTGGGTTTGTGGGATTTCCCCTTCTTCCTGAGGTGGGGGGGTCTGTTGTCTCCCCTGATGAGTGGTGTCCTCTGAGTCTTTTCTCCCCTATGTGAACAAAAATAGCTATACTTAGCACACAGATATTTTATGACAGAAATAGGAATATGAAACATTGTTTGGAAGTGGGGTACAATTGTCTGTTTTGGCAGAGTTCCAAGATGAAGAAATATTTTTTCACTTTGTCAAACTTGAATACTTACCTGTTTTGTACAAGCTTCACAGATGGAGACACCCCTATAGTATACACTGGAGCACCTGTGTGGGCCCCCCGAATAAAAAGGGTGTTCTGGTGTCCACACTAGTGCTCCAGGGTCCAAATGTGTAAACAGCTGCTGAGTGTCCTCTCCTTACACAGAATCTAGTTTGCATTCCATTCTAGTTACAAACCCATCTAGACACCAAAATTATTTTAAGAGAAGTAGGCCAGAAAAAATGTATTAAAATGCATCTGGACAAAACATGGTGTTTTATTGGCCGAACGAACAATGTTTCCTACGAACGAATAATATGTCCATGAACATGAAAGTTGCCATTTTAAACTGTACAACAGTAAAGAAAAGCACATGGAGCAGCACGAACGTAATAAAAAGAAAGAATAGGAACACAGGACAACTACTTACTTTTTTGCAGCACTCTCCTGATTCTTCTATACTGATCATGCTCCTTGGATCGTCGTACCCCAAAATTACTCTTCACAACTTTAGTCATGATCTTGGCCTTTCTGACATTGGGGTTGGGGTAAGGTCCATACTTCCCGTCATAGTCGGCCCACTTCAATATGTCATCCATCTCCACCATCTCTACAAAGAACATATTTGATGCCTTAAATCTCCTCCGGGATCGTGACGTTTCTAGCTCCGGGCTTTCCTCCTCCTCGTTGCTGTAATTAGCATGCACCTGCTCTGTCTCCGCCATGTGCTCTTCCCCACTGTGAATGAGAAAGGGCGGGGAATAGACTAGAAAGAACGTCAGGGGCGGGCGGAGTTTCACACATGCGCAGTGTATATAAAGCATAACACGCGTGCGTAGTATGTACGATCTGTGAGCGGAGGAAGGAGTATCGGAAGCGCCTATCGTGATAACGAAGGTAACATTTAAACTTGGGCCTATACTGCTTAGAGATTGAGGCCTATATTGGGACAAGATTAGGAGACTTTAACCTGACATTAGGGTTTGTCTTGTGTTGTGTCTTGCAGAGAAAATGGATATATTGAATGATCAAGACTTTATCCCCATATTCATTGATATGTTCAGGGAGCTGCCCTGTCTGTGGCAGGTAAACCACCCACATTATAAGAATCAAACAAAGTAACATGCATTACAAAGAGGAAGGCAGCGCTGGGTAAATTGCTGGAATTTGTGAAGCCGGTGGTCCCCACGGCAGACATCACCTATTTGAAGATCCTAATTGGTGGCATGAGGAGCACTTATCTAAGGGAGCACAAGAAGGTCCAGGATTCCTTGAGATCAGCAGCTGCAGATGACATTTCTGTCCCCAGGCTGTGGTACTATGACAGACTGCATTTTCTGGCAGGCCAGACTAAACCCAGGCCAGCACTCTCCAATCTTCCTTCCACCCCAGCTGATGGTACAGACGCCCAACCTGGGCCTTCCAGGCAGCAACATGTGGAGGAGCCCAGCTTGAGCCAGGTATAGCATTCTTCTAAATATTTCTGTTGGTCAAATTAATGATGTTAAATCTATGTTAGTTTGGATTACTAATTTATGATTGTGATTGAAGGACCAAAAACTAAAACGATGTCCCTTTTTCATACACAGGAAAGTCTCAGCCAGGAGGTGGCTAGGCCCAGTAGCCTGCCCAAATCCCAGGTCCCTCCCCTCCGCCTTCCAAAAAAAAGTGGCAGGAAGAGGAGTAACCTGGAGGAGGCAGCAATTGGCCTATTTTGGAAGGCTACTGTGGCCCTCAGAACCCCCCACTTTGCAGACATAACAGCCTGAAAAATGATGGAAATGGAGGAGGGCCAATGCCTCTTATGTGAGTTTATCATTTTACAAGCACTAAATAAGGGGTTGAGGGGCCAACTCACAAGCCAAATCCACATTTGTGAGGTCAACCATGGTCCTCCTCCTTCTACAGGTCCTCCTCCTCCTCCTGCCACACCTCCAACACCAGAGCCACATCCGGGAAGGAAGTGTCTAAGGAAGACCAGAGAGTGATGACCTGGGTTCAGTCTGGTCTGGCAAAAGATGCAGGCTCTTGTATGACCACAGCCTGGGGACATGTACTGTATGTCATCTGCTGCTGTTCATGATCTCTTGGACTTCTGGACCAGATTGTACTCCCTTATATATGGACTCCTCAGGCCACCAATTTTGCAGTAAAATAATTGATGTGTGCCCTGGGGGCCAAAGGCTTTGCCAATTTCTTCTGTTTCTCCAGCGTTGCCTCCCTCTTTCTTTGGTTATGACCCCTTAATAAACTTTTGGTTTGATTTATTATACTCGCCTATGTGTGTTTTCCTTCAAAAAGGACAGTTTGTTTGTGAGGAGGCAGGAACATTTCAAAAATACAATGTGAAATTAACAAGAGACACCAACAACAAGCAACCTCCTTGAGATTAAATAATACAAGATAATAATGGTGTTGTGGTAACTTGACACACAAAACCCACCAAAACTATTCTGGAGTAAAAAAAAAAAAAAGAAAAAGAAAACACAAAAAAAAAATCCAAAAAAAAAAATTTAATATGAAAACATCCAAAAAATAATATTTTTTTGGGTAGATGTGACAAATAAAAATATTATATTGATGAAATCATGATACATAATAAAGAAAGAAGTTTGTGAGAAGCCTGTGTGAATATGAGCAGCAAAACTACTTCATTCTTCTAGCATTATAAAGAAGAGAGTGCGCTGCATTAAACAATTTAAAACATTGCAGCCTAACGAAAGTGCTATATCCATTCTGAATGCTAATTTTACCAGACCAAGCAGTTCCGTCTCTGAATTTATTCTGAGCATGCGTGGCACTTTGTGCGTCGGAATTGTCCACACACGGTCGGAATTGACGCGATCGGATTTTGTTGTCGGAAAATTTTATAGCCTGCTCTCAAACTTTGTGTGTAGGAAAATCCGATGGAAAAAGTCTGATGGAGCTCACACACAGTTGGAATTTCCGATAACAAGCTCCGATCGCACGTCGTAAAATACGACCGCGTGTACAGGGCATTAGGGTTACTTAGTGGCTTGGTGTATGGATATATTTTCTTTTTTGGGGGGGGGGCATTAGTGTATTTTTTGTATTTTTTTGTTTTTTAAGGGTTTAGGGATTTCATCTGGGTTTTGTATCTAATTGATTAACCCACTTCGAAAATATTTTTTGTGATTTTTGAAATTTTGTTTGGAATTTTATTTTTAGAAGCCTTATTTTAATATTGTTTTCTATGTCAGGCATGTTCTGATGTGTGAGAGGAGTTTTTTACTTCTCTTGTTTTGATCTCATAACGTTTCTTATTAGTTCTTAAACCCCCTTTTTGCGCCCCTTTTTGTGAAGTGATGTCCATTGGGCTGAGGTTTGTCACTTCCGCCCGGTGGTACGCATGTTACTTCCGGGTGGGTGATCGTATGGGTGGGGGTCATTTCACTTCCGTCCCATATATTTTATACAATGTGTTTTGGTGCGTCTCATGGGCTGGGAGATCACTGCTTCAACCTGATGGAGCGCACATATTTCCCGTAACAAATGCTGTCCAATAGATGGAGGCTCTTTGCGTCCGTCGGGTGGAACGCATATAATTTCCGGGTGGGCAGAGCATGGGTCGGGAGATTCCTACCTCCGTCCTGTATATCACATGCTATGTGTCTTATTGGGTATCGGTGACAGTTCTCTTTCTTTCTATCTAATTGGAAGTCTCTGGATGCATTGCAATATTTCATTTATGGACTGTATTTTCTATACATTTGCTTTATTGTCATTATGAATTAGCGCTACACCTATACCTGACTCTTCAGGTGGTGTACACAGTATCTAATACAGTTTGTACAGTGTCTACTACACTTCTGGTGGTGTACACAGTATAAAATACAGTGCAGTTTCTAATACAGTGCAGGCGGTGTACACAGTATCTAATACAGTGTGTACAGTTTCTACTACACTTCTGGTGGTGTACACAATACAGTGCAGCCATAGTACAGTTGCTAGTACAGTGCAGGCGGTGTGCACAGTATCTAATACAGTGCGTACAGTTTCTACTACACTTCTGGTGGTGTATACAGTACAGTGTAGCCATAGTACAGTTGCTAATACAGAGCAGGCGGTGTACACGGTATCTAATACAGTGTGTACAGTTTCTACTACACTTCTGGTGGTGTACACAGTACATAATACAGTGCAGCCATAGTACAGTTGCTAATACAGTGCAGGCTGTGTACACAGTATCTGAAGTAATCGGTGCAATATTATACAATCTAATATATCCTATATAACTATTGCATACATGTATTAATTTGTCTAATCCCTATAGTTGCTAATCTGTAAGAGTCTGATAAGCATAATGATATAACAAACACATCTGCTTAGTAAACAAGTTACATTTATTTCCCAAGAAAGTAGGAATGTACTAAAACAGCAGAATTTGGAAAAAACTAACATAAAGGTATTACAAGAAATTGCAATGTTACAAAGCTTACAATCAGAACACAATACAAGACTTATACTTAACACATATCGGCTGGTCTCCAGGTGTTGCAAGAGGGGGCTCTGCCTGCAAACATTCCTTTTTCACAAATACACCTCATCCAGACCCCCCCTCCATTGCCTGCCCAACTTTGCCTTTGGACGAATCACTGTTTCTCTGGGGCGTTTCCTCAACAGGTCATCTCATTGACCGTCTTGCCATAACTGGCCTCTGGGGGCCAGTGTTTGTCCATGAACTGCCATCATCCGACCGGTGTCAAATTCCACAGATACCTGGGTTCTTGATTTCCAGTATTCCAACTCATTTATCATCCCTGTCAGTTAGGTTCCCTTTGAAGTTCGCTTGCATAGCAGCTAATCAGGAAATTCTCATAGACAGATCGGAGCCAGCATTGTCACGCGCAGTTAGAAGCTTAACGGGCTACATTCCAACCTGAGGGGCAGCATCCTGTCCTCCCGGAAGTGTGAAACTTTCATTCTTTCAAAAACCATGGGAGTCTGACTTCTCTTGGGAGTAATGAAACATGTGTACAAAATCCAGAAATCTGATATTCATGTTGAATTCCAGTGGTATCTAATACAGTGTGTACAGTTTCTACTACACTTCTGGTAGTGTACACAAAACACAATACAGTGCAGCCGTTGTACTGTTGCTAATACAGTGCAGGCAGTATACACAGTATCTAATACAGTGTTTACAGTTTCTAATATACTTATAGTGGTGTAAACAGTAAACAATACAGTGCAGCCGTACTACAGTCACTAATACAGTGCAGGCAGTGTGCACAGTATCTAAAGCAGTGTGTACAGTTTCTATTACACTTCTGGTGGTGTACACAGTACACAATACAGTGCAGCTGTAGTACAGTTGCTAATACAGTGCAGGTGGTGTACACAGTATTTAATACAGTGTGTACAGTTTCTACTACACTTCTGGTGGTGTACACAATACAGTGCAGCCGTAGTACAGTTGCTAATACAGTGCAGGCAGTGTACACAGTATCTAATAAAGTGCGTACAGTTTCTACTACACTTCTGGTGGTGTACACAGTACACAATACAGTGCAGCCATAGTACAGTTGCTAATACAGTGCAGGCGGTGTACACAGTATCTAATACAATGTATACAGTTTTTCTGGAGGTGTACCTAGTACACACTACAGCGCAGCCGTAGTAATGTTGCTAATACGGTGCAGGCAGTGTACACAGTATCTAATACAGTGTGTACAGTTTTTCTGGTGGTGTACACAGTACACACTACAGTGCAGCCATAGTACAGTTTCTAATACAGTGCAGGGGGTGTACACAGTATCTAATACAGTGTGCACAGTTTCTACTACACTCCTGGTGGTGTAGACAGTATCTAATACAATGTAGTGTGATGTTGCAAAACAAAATATACATCATGTCCTGAAGGCCACCAAGGAGAAGCAGATGCTCACAGGCAACTAAAAGAGGGCAAGCAGCCTCTGTGTCTACAGTCAACAGTGCTGGTCATGGACATGATGCATCCTCTGCAGGTGGCCGTGGGGCACACTTGTCCATTTTTTCTGCTGCTGGCTGTGTTATTGAGCCAGAACATGCAGAAGAGTTGGTGGAGTGGATAACAAAGCCGTCCTCATCCTCCTTATCCTCTGTCACACAGGCTCAGAGTAGTTTGCCTTCCAACGCAGCTGCCAAAGTGGCCTATTCCTCCGGCTCCTTGTACACAGTCACTCCTTCCATAGCCCCACCATCATGCACGGAGGAGTCCCCAGAATTATTGGACCACAGTGTTGTGTACATGCTGCTGGAGGATGCACAGCGATTTGAAGGCTCCGATGTTGGTTCCCAGGTTGAGGAAGAGAGTAACGTGAGCCTAGAAAAAGAGGGTGCCCAAGAAGGACAAGAAACTGGCAGTCATGTTCCCCCAGCTGCAGCATACTGCCAAGTTTGCTCCAGTGAGGAGGAGGGAGGGCATGATAAGGTCACTGACTTTACTTGGGTGCCTGAGAGAAGAGAGGTGGAGGAGGAGGAAGCGGCACAACTCCAACACGGCAGGATGTCCTCTAGGGGCAGCTTAAGGGCAACCACACTATTGCATCACACCGCAGAGCTCCGGAGGTGGAGAGTGCTGCTGACTCCGCGCTGACTTTTAAAAGTTCCTTGGTGTGGGCCTTTTTTGACACGTGTGCAGCAGATCGCACCATTGCTGTTTACAACCTATGTCTGCGGACCAAGTCTGGCCAGAACAGCAGCTGCTTGGGCACCACATGCTTGACCAGACTTATGACGACCTGCCATGCAGTTCGTTGGCAACAGCACTTGAAAGACCCACATCAAAGAATAAGGCAGACTTCTCCTTGCTCTGAATGTGGGATCTCCAACCCTACTATACCTCCAGTCCTCTCCTCTCAAAAACCTGCACTGAGAGGAATTAAGGTATAGCAATAGATGTCCCAAGTACTTGCAGCCAATCTGCTAGCAGTACACCACCATCTGATTTTAGCAGGCACATTTCCCTACCCCAGTTGCTGAAGAGTAAAAAGAAATTTGATCCCAGCCATCCACATGCTCAGTGTCTAAATGCTAGCTTGGCCAACTTGCTAGCACTGAAACTGCTGCCTTTTCAGCTGGTAGACTCCGCCCCCTTTCGTGAATTTGTGGAATGTGCTGTACCTCAGTGGCAGGTTCCAAAATGCCATTTCTTTTCATGGAATGCCATTTCAGCTCGCTACTGGCATGTGGAAGGCAATGTTTTGGCCTTGTTGGACAGGGTGGTCAGCAGTAAGGTGCATATTACCGCTGACTCATGGTCCAGCAGGAATGGGCAGCGACATTACCTTTCCTTCACGGAACACTGGATAACTCTGCTGTCAGCTGGGAAGGATGCAGGACCGGGTTCAGTGTTGTTGGAGCTTGTTCTGCCACCACGCCTCCAAAATGCTAGTGGTGATTCTGCCACAGCTCTCTCCTCCACCCCCTCTTCTTCTTCTTGCTTTATGGCCTCTTCTGCAGATTTGTCCTCTGAACCAGCGGTGCTCCGTAAGCGTTCAAGGGGCTATGCAAGCAGTCAGGCTAAAAGATGTCATGCGATACTTGAGTTGGTCTGCCTAGGGGACAGGAGCCACACTGGGGCAAAGATTCTGTCAGCTCTGCAGGGGAAAGCTCAGAGGTGGTTGACGCCACACCAGCTTCAGCCAGGAATGATTGTATGCAAAAATGGCACCAACCTTCTCTCCGCCCTCCTACAGGGACACTTGACCCATGTTCCATGTTTGGCACACGTCCTGAATTTGGCAGCGGTTCTTGAGCAGGTACCCAGACTTACAGGATCTCCTGAGGCAGGCCAGAAAACTCTGTGGTCATTTCAGCTGGTCATACAATATCAATGGGAATGCAAGCTGCCCACCAACCACCTAATTTGTGACATGCCCACCAGGTGAAACTCAACGTTGCCAATGCTGCAGCAGCTGCACACACAGCAGAGGGCCATCAATGAGTACCTGTGTGAGTATGGCACCGAGACAGGTTCAGGGGAGCTTGGCTTCTTTTCACCACACTAGTGGCTACTGATCAAGGATGCATGCACTGTCCTGTCAACATTTGTGGAGGCCACAAGGATGGTGATCAGTGACAAAGCATGCTTCAGTCACACTGTCCCTCTAGTCTTCCTGTTGGAGCACACGTTTTGTGGAATCATGGACAGGGCACTTGAGGCAGAACAATGGGAGGAAGAGGAGGACTTCCTTACCTCTCAAGGCCCCCTTTATCCAAATAGCCTTCCTGCGGGCCCACCAAACACACAGGAAGAAGAGTAGGAGGAGGATTGTGTCAGCATGGATGTAGAGGATGACACTCAGCAGCAGTCTTCAAGGGAGGGTTTTCAGTCCCCAGAAACCCAAGGAGTTGTACATGGCTGGGAGGAGGTAGTTACGGATCATGTGATCCTTAGTGACCCAGAGGACTTAGAATCAAATGCCTCAGCAAACTTACGCTGAATAGCTTCCCTGGTTCTGCAAAGCCTGCGAAAGGCACCTAGGATTTGTGGTATCGAGGAGAGGGATCATTACTGGCTGGCAAACCTTCTTGATCCACGTTACAAGGGTAAGGTTGCAGAACTCATCCTGTCTTCACAGAGGGAGCAGAGGGTCAATCATCTTCACAAGGCCTTAAAGAAAGGTTTGTGCAATGCATTTCCAGACCCTGGAAGGTTACAATTTCCTGGGGCTGGACAAAGTGTTGCTGAGGCTTTGTTCAGTCAGAGGAAGATCAGTGGAGAAGGTGGCCGGCTAACTGATGCCTTTAAACAATTTTTCAGTTCTCAGCACCACGATCTGATTGGTTCAAGCAACCATCAAAAGCGTCTGCATTACATGGTGCAGGAATATCTAGGAGAAAGAGCAGACTTGGAGACCTTTCCAACAGAGCATCCACTGGGTTACTGGGTTTTGAGGATGGACCACTGGCCAGAACTTGCTCAATATGCAATTGAGCTACTGGCCTGTCCTGCATCCAGCGTGCTTTATGAACGCACATTCAGTGCTGCTGGAGGGTTTGTAATAGATCAAAGAGTGTGCCTATCCACAGACTCCGTTGAGTTCATAAAAATGAATCAGTCTTGGATCAGCAGCTATCAAGCACCTGATGCTGATGTAACTGATTGAATTTGCTATGGATGTGGGATCCCTTGAAGACTGCCTATGCTGACTATCCTATTCCTCCTCAATCTTGAAGATGCTAGCTTCCAACAATATTTTTGGTTTAGGGCACCACCACCCAAGGCCCAATTTTTCTGCCCCTGCTTAACAGGGGCATGTAATTACAATTTTTGATATATATTAATATTTCAATGCAGGGCCCGTTCCTGTGCCCAACAAGAGTATCTTCGAGGGGTTTTGCTGTGGTATTGTTCTAAACACGGAAAAAATGCGCTATTTTACAGGCATAGTAAGGACACCCCCCAGGCATGATATTTAAAGGAATATTTCATTTTTATTGCTTCACTTTAAGCATTATTAAAATCACTGCTCTCGAAAAAAACGTCCATTTTTAAAACTTTTTTTTTCATTGATACATGTCCCCTGGGGCAGGACCTGGGTCCCCAAACACTTTTTTTGGCAATAACTTGCATATAGGCCTTTAAAATGAGCACTTTTGATTTTTCATGTTCGTGTCCCATAGACTTTAATGGTGTTCACGTGTTCGAACAAATTTTTTACCTGGTCGCATGTTCTGCTGCGAACTGAACCAGGGGGTGTTCAGCTCATCCCTAACAGCAACCTGCTGTTGCTGCTATACTTGGCTGCTTGTCCTCTTTGGGTAAGCAACTTAATGGACAACTCCCCTCTTTCCCCTACCACTTTTTATTGCCATGTATTCACTAGCTTGTTACCTGCTGTATTGTTTTTACCACAGATCATAATTAATTCCTCCTGAAGAAGCGGTTGTTACCTTGCATGTAAAAGATTCATTGCACATTAAGAATTAATTACATCCTGTGTCCTTAGGATCCACCTGATGATACCTCATTACAAGCTTCCTTTGTTTTATGTATGTGGAGATATGTCCTTTTTTCCTTGTCAAAATATTTTATTATAGATTTCAGTATGGAAGTAATATTATACATGTAACATATTGCAGTAATAATACAGTCTTGTAGAAGATGGTCATTTATATTTACATAAATAATCTAATATTATATCCTTAGAGACAATAAAATAATGTCAAGAACAAATTAAAATGTTGTTGATAATATATAAGGCTATGCAAGATATTGTGTATTAATATAAAAGTAATAGTCATTATTATGATCTTGACAATATCAAAGAGACTGTTGAGTGGAAAACATACAAAAAAAATACAAAATAAACAGAATGAGTGCTATAAAATCATAATGTATACCATAAAAATAAAAGGAAGGGGAAAGGAAGTAGAGAAGGAAGAGTGGAAAAGTCCGCAAGGTGAGACCATGATCCATTACTACTATTAAGGAAACATAAGTTTTAAAATTGAATTCATTCAAGCTACCACGGCAGTAGTACTTGATTGTCAAAGGTTTGTGGTATAGTATAGTCTATCCATTGTTGCAACATTGTTTCAAACTTAGAGATCGTGTCCATATCAATAGCTAACATTTTGGCATGAGTCATAGTATTATTCATTTTAACTAATGCTTCCTTTACTATTAGATTAGAAGATTTCCATGCTCTTGCTAGTGTTTGTTTAGCCGCTGAAAAGAGTTGCACTAGCAATTTAAATTGAGCATGTGTTATATTTTCAGGTTTCAAGTTAATTAGTGCTATTGCAGGATCAAAAGGAATTATCTTATCAAATAATTTAGATGCAATATTAAAAATTTCCTTCCAAAATATTTGAGCTTTTGAACACAACCACCAAATGTGAAACAACGTTCCCAATTCAGAGCATCCCCTAAAACACTGTGCAGAATAATTTGGTACATATTTTGCCACCCTAGCTGGTACTAGGTACCATCTTGTTAACACCTTATAACTCGCTTTAAGCGCCAATATATTAGGGGATGCTGCTTTAGTTGAAGACCATATTTGATTCCATTCAGAGCTATCTAATTTTCGTTTCAAGTCTTTTTCCCATTTCTGGACATATTGTGGTTCATTATGGTTGGTTTGAACCAGTGAATGTGAATATAGTACAGAAATAGTACCTCTAGAATGTGGGTCATTCTTACAAATAGCTTCAAAAGTGGACAAATGAGTTAGAGATGTTACAGTATTTAATAAAGGTGTGAAAAAGTTTTTGATTTGGAGGTATCTAAACAACTCCGATTGTGATATATTATACATTTCACTTAAATTCGGAAAAAGGGTAAATGATGATGAATTTACAAATTTGTGCATGTATATTACATCTCGAGATGTCCATTCTTTGAAGGATTTGGGAAATACCCATACAGGGTAAAAAGCAGGATTTTTGTAAAATGAGAGTAAAGGATTATGCGAGGTTTGCAATTGATTTTTAAATTTAAATCTATTCCAGAGGGAAATAAAATGTTTGGTAACCGGGTTACATATCTTTTTACGATCTTTTGATGACATCCAGAGTAAGTTGGAGATTGAAATAGGATCGCATTCAGCAGCTTCAATAGATACCCAAAGTGGGACTTCATGATGCGCATGATATTTAGTAATACTTGCTATATGTGCTGCCCTATAATAGTATGCGAAATTAAGACATCCTAAACCCCCATTTGTTTTAGGAAGGTAAAGTGTATTTTGCTGAATCTGTGGTTTGGAAGATCCCCAGATGAATGACATTGTTTTCCTTTGTACAATTCTCAGATAATGTGTTGGAATCGGAATTGGTAAAACTCTAAACAAATAAAGTAGTTTAGGTAATAATGTCATTTTAATGGCATTTATTCTTCCAAACCATGAGATTGGGAGGTGGGACCAGGAATCAATCATATTTGATATGTATTTCAACGCCTGAGGATAGTTGGCTGAAAATAAATCAGATAATGATGATGTAAGTTGTATACCAATGTATGGGATTGATCTGTCAGTCCATTTAAATGGGAGACCAATTTTTGCAGAAGATAATTCCAAATTTGAAAGGGATATATTTAGATCTAGACATTTTTTTAGGGTTAATGTAAAGGCCTGAAATTGCAGCAAAATTATTAATAATTGGCACAAGATTTGGGCCAGACACTTGTGGTGATGAAAGAAATAGGAGAATATCATCAGCGAATAGACAAAGTTTGTGATGACATCCTGCTATTTCAATTCCAGTAATTGTAGGGTCATTTCTAATTTTTTGTGCTAGTAGTTCTATAGGAAGGGCAAAAAGTAAAGGAGAGAGTGGACATCCCTGTCTAGTACCTCTTTCAATACTAAAAGAGTCAGATTTATAACCAGCATATTTGACGTATGCTTTTGGTTTATTGTAAAGTGCAAAAATCCAATTTGTGTAGTTTGGACTGAATCCCCATTTCTGTAATGTATATTGCAGATATTGCCAGGAAATTGAGTCACAGGCTCTTTTGATATCAAGGGAGAGAAAATAAGCATGAATATTGCGCGTTTTAGCAATGTGGGCCAACAGTACTGCTCTGCGTATATTGTCATCTGCCTGACGCGAAGGCATAAAGCCAACCTGATCACAATGGATAAGAGTACCAATAATCTTTTTTAGCCGAGCAGCCAAAATTTTTGCTAATATCTTGATATCTATGTTTATCATAGATATAGGGCGATAGTTTGTGCTGAGGGTATCAACTGATTGTGGCTTCGGAATCATACAGATAATAGCCATTAGGGATGAGCCGAACACCCCCCTGTTCGGTTCGCACCAGAACATGCGAACAGGAAAAAAATTCGTTCGAACACGCGAACGCCGTTAAAGTCTATGGGACACGAACATGAATAATCAAAAGTGCTAAATTTAAAGGCTAATATGCAAGTTATTGTCATAAAAAGTGTTTGGGGACCCGGGTCCTCCCCAAGGGGACATGAATCAATGCAAAAAAAGTTTTAAAAACGGCCGTTTTTTCAGGAGCAGTGATTTTAATAATGCTTAAAGTCAAACAATAAAAGTGTAATATCCCTTTAAATTTCATACCTGGGGGGTGTCTATAGTATGCCTGTAAAGGGGCGCATGTTTCCCGTGTTTAGAACAGTCTGACAGCAAAATGACATTTTGAAGGAAAAAACACATTTAAAACTACCGCGGCTATTGCATTGCCGACAATACACATAGAAGTTCATTGATAAAAACGGCATGGGAATTCCCCACAGGGCAACCCCGAACCAAAATTAAAAAAAAAAATGATGTGGGAGTCCCCCTAAATTCCATACAAGGCCCTTCAGGTCTGGTATGGATATTAAGGGGAACCCCAGCCAAAATTTTAAAAAAAAATTGACGTGGGGTTCCCCCTAAATTCCATACCAGACCCTTCAGGTCTGGTATGGATTTTAAGGGGAACCCCGCGCCAAAAAAAAAAAAAAAACGGCGTGGGGTCCCCCCAAAAATCCATACCAGACCCTTATCCGAGCATGCAACCTGGCAGGCCGCAGGAAAAGAGGGGGGGACGAGAGTGCGCCCCCCCCTCCTGAACCAAACCAGGCCACATGCCCTCAACATTGGGAGGGTGCTTTGAGGTAGCCCCCCAAAACACCTTGTCCCCATGTTAATGAAGACAAGGGCCTCATCCCCACAACCCTGGCCGGTGGTTGTGGGGGTCTGCGGGCGGGGGGCTTATCGGAATCTGGAAGCCCCCTTTAACAAGGGGACCCCCAGATCCCGGCCCCCCCCCTGTGTGAAATGGTAAGGGGGTACTTACCCCTACCATTTCACTAAAAAACTGTCAAAAATGTTAAAAATGACAAGAGACAGTTTTTGACAATTCCTTTATTTAAATGCTTCTTCTTTCTTCATTCATCTTCTTCTTCTTCTGGTTCTTCTGGCTCTTCTGGTTCTTCCTCCGGCGTTCTCGTCCAGCATCTTCTCCGCGGCGTCTTCTATCTTCTTCTCCTCGGACCGCTCCGCACCCATGGCATGGGGGGGAGGCTCCCGCTCTTCTCTTCATCTTCTTCTCTTCTTCATCTTCTTCTTCATCTTCTTCTTCTTCTTCCTTCTTCTCTTCTTCATGTCTTCTCCGGGCCGCTCCGCAGCCATGCTGTGGCATGGAGGGAGGCTCCCGCTGTGTGACGGCGTCTCTTCGTCTGACGGTTCTTAAATAACGGGGGCGGGGGCCACCCGGTGACCCCGCCCCCCTCTGACGCACGGTGACATGATGGGACTTCCCTGTGGCATTCCCCGTGACATCACAGGGAAGTCCCGTCAAGTCACCGTGCGTCAGAGGGGGGCGGGGTCACCGGATGGCCCCGCCCCCCGTTATTTAAGAACCGTCAGACGAAGAGACGCCATCACACAGCGGGAGCCTCCCTCCATGCCACAGCATGGCTGCGGAGCGGCCCGGAGAAGACATGAAGAAGAGAAGAAGGAAGAAGAGAAGAAGAAGAAGAAGAAGATGAAGAAGAAGATGAAGAAGAGAAGAAGAATTTAAGAGAAGAGCGGGAGCCTCCCCCCCCATGCCATGGGTGCGGAGCGGCCCGAGGAGAAGAAGATAGAAGACGCCGCGGAGAAGATGCTGGACGAGAACGCCGGAGGAAGAACCAGAAGAGCCAGAAGAACCAGAAGAAGAAGAAGATGAATGAAGAAAGAAGAAGCATTTAAATAAAGGAATTGTCAAAAACTGTCTCTTGTCATTTTTAACATTTTTGACAGTTTTTTAGTGAAATGGTAGGGGTAAGTACCCCCTTACCATTTCACACAGGGGGGGGCCGGGATCTGGGGGTCCCCTTGTTAAAGGGGGCTTCCAGATTCCGATAAGCCCCCCGCCCGCAGACCCCCACAACCACCGGCCAGGGTTGTGGGGATGAGGCCCTTGTCTTCATCAACATGGGGACAAGGTGTTTTGGGGGGCTACCCCAAAGCACCCTCCCAATGTTGAGGGCATGTGGCCTGGTACGGTTCAGGAGGGGGGGGCCGCACTCTCGTCCCCCCCTCTTTTCCTGCGGCCTGCCAGGTTGCGTGCTCGGATAAGGGTCTGGTATGGATTTTTGGGGGGACCCCACGCCGTTTTTTTTTTTTTTTTTTGGCGCGGGGTTCCCCTTAAAATCCATACCAGACCTGAAGGGTCTGGTATGGAATTTAGGGGGAACCCCACGTCAATTTTTTTTTTAAATTTTGGCTGGGGTTCCCCTTAATATCCATACCAGACCTGAGGGCCTTGTATGGAATTTAGGGGGACCCCCACATCATTTTTTTTTTTTATTTTGGTTCGGGGTTGCCCTGTGGGGAATTCCCATGCCGTTTTTATCAATGAACTTCTATGTGTATTGTCGGCAATGCAATAGCCGCGGGTAGTTTTAAATGAGTTTTTTCCTTCCAAATGTCATTTTGCTGTCAGACTGTCCTAAACACAGGAAACATGCGCCCCTTTACAGGCATACTATAGACACCCCCCAGGTACGAAATTTAAAGGGATATTACACTTTTATTATTTGACTTTAAGCATTAATAAAATCACTGCTCCTGAAAAAACGTCCGTTTTTAAAACTTTTTTTTGCATTGATCCATGTCCCCTGGGGCAGGACCCGGGTCCCCAAACACTTTTTATGACAATAACTTGCATATAAGCCTTTAAAATTAGCACTTTTGATTTCTCCCATAGACTTTTAAAGGGTGTTCCGCGGCATTCGAATTTGCCGCGAACACCCCAAATTGTTCGCTGTTCGGCGAACTTGCGAACAGCCAATGTTCGAGTAGAACATGAGTTCGACTCGAACTCGAAGCTCATCCCTAATAGCCATTAACGATTCTTGTCTGAACAATTTATTATTTAAAAGATCATTAAATGCTTCTGCAAGTATAGGAGAAATAATATTACTATAAGTTCGATAATACAATGCTGAATATCCATCAGGACCCGGTCTCTTATTTATTTTTAGTTCTTTAATAGCTTCTGTAATATCATTGACTGAAATGTGGTTTTTGAACTTCAGTCAATTGTGGAATATTTATTTGTGAGAAAAAGGAATCTGCCTCATTAGTGTTAAATGTATTTGTTTCAGTATAAAGATGTTTTAGATGAGATTTTAATTTTTGTACAATTTTTTGTGGATTACTAGTAAAGATATTATTAGCCAATTTAAGTTTTATAGGTTTGAAAGATTTATCAATGGATTTTAAAGCCTTGGCTAATAATGTACCATGTTTGTTAGATTTCACATAGAAAGTATGTTTAGTTCTATGAATTGACTTATCGGCAGAGTTGGTGAGAAAAAGGTCATATTCTAGGCGTGCTTTCTCTAAACGAGTTCTAGCAGAAGAAGTAGGATTATTTTGAAAGGACATTAATGCTAAATTAAATTCCGTCTGTAATTGTTTTGCTAGATTTCTACTTTCTCGTTTAAGAATTCCTGATTGTTGTTGAAAAATGCCTCTAAGCTTATGTGCTTCCCATAGTGTAAGAGAGGAGATGTCAGTACTAGTATTGTTTTTTAAATAATCTTTTAATGCTAACTCAATGATTTCGCAGTGAGGTGGATGTTTAAGTAATGTGTCAGGGAGGTACCAGGTTGGGTCATGTGCTCTAGGTATAATAGAAGCAATGGTGGTACATACCGCATTGTGGTCCGACCAAGGAATGGGGATGATGCTGGACGTAAGTATTTCTGGCACCATACCTATTGTTATAAATATATGATCTATACGGCTAAATGTTTGATGTGGGTTTGAGAAATACGTATAGTTTCTTTTTGTTGGATTCGATTCTCTCCAAGAATCGATCAAATTGATGTCTGGAAAGAAGCTGAGAAACAGACCATTTGGTTTTGTATTTTGGTGAGGTATATGTGGTTTTATCCAGAAATGGGAGGAGTACCTGATTGGAATCACCGCACACAAAAATCAATCCCATTCTATGTGTATTTATAACTTGAAAAAGATGTGATAAGAATGGTAAAGGTTGACGGTTGGGGGCATAATAAGAGATCACTGTTACAGGAGTATCCATCACATATCCTGTCAGTGTTAGGTAACGTCCTTGTGGATCTTTGATTTCAGAATGTACTGTGAAAGGTGTAGTACGATGAAATGCTATGAGAGTGTCACACTTTTTGATGTTAGCCGAAGCTGTATATACTTGTGGGTAGGAGTTACTGAAAAATTTGGGAGTTGTAGTCTGTGTAAAATGTATTTCTTGAAGACAAACAACGTGCGCCTTCTTAGCTTGAAAAGACCTAAATGCTTTTGTTCATTTGTGTGGCACATTAAAACCCTGGACATTTAGTGAAAATATGTTTAAAGGAGCCATGTCAAATGATTCCACTTGCTAAATATAGCTTTTGAATTAAACTTAGCGCAGTGATTATTGGACTTACCTTCACGGACAAAAGAAAGAAAAAAGGATAAGAAAGTTCAGTATAATCTATCTTAGAGAAGAAAAAGGAAAAAAAAAATTATTATATAGCATGCAAATACAGTGAAAAAATATGGGGATACAAAAATTGCCCGTGATGAAGAGTCTCCCCATCAGGGGTAAAGGGCCTTCGTTGAGTCTCCACATAGTAATGTGGGGATCCGAGGAAAGCAGGTTGAGGCACATGAAGCTTCTGTGCGCTGGGGAGTCGCCTAAAAAGAATGATGTACATCTCAAGGATGTAATAGTACTAACCCTAACTATGTATTTTAGAGTCATATATATATTAAAGTCTAAAATGTTAGAATAAAAATGAAATGAGAGGAGAAATTCCTCAGAATTGTATCTTATAGAAATAAGGTTATGAAAACAAGATCCTCCATGTTTATGTAACCAAAGTGTGTTCAAAACAGTGGAAACAAATTACCCACAAACTATGTTATTTAGTTTCAAAACTTAAGATAAATATATAGTTACAAAGTAACTCATAATACTTTTACTAGATAGCAATAGCATTTGGAAGACCTGTAATTACTTAGTCCATAAGTAATAGTGGATCCTAGACTGAGAAAGAATAAAGAAAAAATCCATTAATCCAATAAGGGATTATGAAAATATATGATCTGAACACCAATTTCAATATGTTTTAATATTGAACTTAAAGAATAATAAAAAAAAAAATAAAAAACAAAAAGGACCAATTAGAATAATAAATTATTTCTGCAAAACTTAGAAATAATTCATAAATTTATAATAATTGATATTGCATTTTTCAATGCATCCCAATTTATGAGTTATAAATCAGGGAGTTATATGGGATAATAAGCAAAATTTAAGCAGCACTTAAAAAATTTTCTTAACCCTTAAAAGGTACTATTTTAGCAAAAACGATGAATTCTATAACAAAAAGGAATTTCTTCAGTCCATGGAGTCATCTTGGCCTTGGGGTGAGGTTGCAAATCAACCTCTTTTATGCGAAAGGTAGTTTCCATTTCTCGCCTCAGAACGAGTTGCATTTTGAAGGGAGGAGGCCGAAGCTGATCTTCTTCGTGTAGCAGTGTTGGGTGAATTCCCATCTGTCAAATTGAGGTCTTGGAGAGCTTGTTGGAGTTCATCAGCTGTTCTGCAAGAGATTCTTGTGCCGTGGTGGGTGAAGCGTACAGAAAATGGGAAGCCCCATTGGTATTTTATATTATGATGTTGTAGTTCCATTAATTGGGGCTTCATTGATCTCCTTTTAGATATTGTTAATTGGGAGAGATCAGCAAAGAGTTGGTAATTATACCCTTGGAACATGAGGTAGTTCTTTTCTCTAGCTGCATTTAAGAGCTGTTCCTTTGTCCAATAAAAATTGAATTTTGCTATTACATCTCGTGGGGGGCCATCCACTTTTTTGGGCATAAGAGCCCTATGCACTCTGTCCATTTCCAGCCTTTCTAAAGGTATTCCTGGCTGTAGTTCTTGTCACAGTGCTGTAATAGTTGCTTGTAGATCTATGACAGATTCAGGTATGCCTCTGAACCGCAGATTTGACCTTCTGGCACAGTTCTCATAATCCTCCAGTCTATTCTGCAATGTAACATTTTCTTCCTTCAGGAGTTCAATTTCAGATATATATTCTTGCATATTGCTTTCAATTTCCTTCACTTTAAGTTCCAGTGAGGCTGTGCATTGTCCCAATTCTCTTATTTCTTTAGTTAAACTGTAGTTATTTGCTCTGAGGTTTGCTTTAAAGCTTTATTAACCACTTAAGGACTAGCCTTATTTTGGATTTTAGGTGTTTACATGTTTAAAACAGTTTTTTTTGCTAGAAAATTACTTAGAACCCCCAAACATTATATATTGTTTTTTTCTAACACCCTAGAGAATAAAATGGCGGTCATTTAAATACTTTTTTGTGCACCGTATTTGTGCAGCGGTCTTATAAGCGCACTTTTTTTGGATAAAATTCACTTTTTTGAATAAAAAAATAAGACAACAGTAAAGTTAGCCAAATTTTTTTTATAGTGTGAAATATAATGTTACGACAAGTAAATTCATACCCAAAATGTCACGCTTCAAAATTGCGCCCGCTCGTGGAATGGCGTCAAACGTTTACCCTTAAAAATCTCCATAGACGACGTTTAAAAAATTCTACAGGTTGCATGTTTTGTGCTACAGAGGAGGTCCAGGGCTAGAATTATTGCTCTCACTCTACTGGTCGTGGCGATACTCCACATATGTGGTTTGACCACTGTTTTCATATGCGGGCGCTATTCACGTATGCGTTCGCTTCTGCGTGCGAGCTCGTCGGGACAGGGCGCTTTAAAAAAAAAAAAATTATTTTGTTATTCATTTTACTTTATTATATTTATTTTTGCACTGTTCAAAAAAAAAATTGTATCACTTTTATTCCTTTTACAAGGAATGTAAACATCCCTTGTAATAGAAAAAAGCATGACAGGTCCTCTTAAATATGAGATCTGGGGTCAAAAAGTCCTCAGATCTCATATTTGGACTGAAATGCAAAAAAAAAAAAAAAGTTGTCTGAAAAAATGACATAAAAAAAATATGCCTTTAAGAAAAGTGGGCGGAGCTGACGTAATGACGTAGCTTCAGCCGTCCAATGGTATGGAGACGGGTGGTGGCCATCTTAGCCTCACTCGTCTCCATACCCAGGCACAAAAAGGTCCCGATCACCTCCGGTAAGCGGCGGAGGGCGCGGGAGAGCGCCGGGAGGGGGGGTGGCACCTCCCCCGCCGCCGATAACGGTGATCTTGCGGCGAACCCGCGGCAGAGACCACCAGTATCGTAAACAGAACTGGCTCCTGTAAAGATGGATACCTCAGTTGTGGCAGCAGCTGCTGCCGTTACCGAGATATCCATCTTCAAAGTGCCGACGTATATGTACAGGAGCCGGTCGGTAGGTGGTTAAGCATTTTTTTCAAATTGTTTCAAAATGCTTGAGGGTACTACAGACTCTTGAATTGTTGTATGTTAAATCATTCTCTGAGTCAGAGTCCCCAGGGGAGATAAGTTGTGGCATTTTAGGCTTATTTCTCCTCTCTGAGGTCAGGGCCGGACTGGCCTACCGGGATAGCGGGAAATATCCCGGTAGGCTGCCTGCTCTGAGGCCGCTGTCAGCTGGGAGCTCTGTAACTTTTTTTTTTTTAAGAACAGCTGAGAGAGAAGCGGCTGTGCTGTGATCAGGAGGCAGGGCCGGCTGAGGAAATATGTAGCAGGGAGGGGGGAGGAGCGAGGAACCATCGTGCAGCAGGCAGTGTAACCCCCCTCCCTCTCCAGCCCGCCACATTTAAACGTGCCGAGGTGCTGCATCGGGGATGAATGGGGCCGTCGGGAGGGAGATACACACAGTACCTGAAGCTGAGCTGAGGAAATAGAGGAAGGTATGGTCACAGCCACAGCCAAAGGAATCCTGCAGCACACAAGAGCTCTGGCTGAATGGAAACAAGAGCAATGTCAGATGTAATGCTGGCTGGTGTCATCCAGAAATCTCTGCCTTCGGGCAGTGTGCAGGTTACTATCAGCCTCCCCTCCCTCCTGTCTGGCTCTGTACTCCTTTTGTTTTAGCTTCCTAATCTGCACACTGATAAGATCTCTGGGAGACGCTGCAGCCACCGGCATTCTGTGTCCAGTGACAGGTCACACATGGCTATCTGTTAACCATTTCAGCTCAGCTATTTAGCCAGAGCTCTGTGTGTTCTGCACAGTTTGATGTTTTTTTTTGGATGATTTACTGCTGATTCAGACTAGAAGTTTCACAGACTCATTAACTGTTTAAAGTTCTCCACTAATCCTGACCAGTTCATTGTAAGACAATTAGAATTTTGGAAATTGGATGTGTTGCTGTCTTCTGGCACTTAGTTGTACTTTAAAAGGAGGATTACTAACTTGATTTTGAAGAGCTGGTTTAAGTAGAGTGGCGCAGCCCTACTATTTGCTTTTACACTGAGTTCAGCCATACATGCATTCCCTGACCACCTCCTGTACTATGTCTGCAGTCTCTAACCATCCCCTGTATCATGTCTGCAGTAAGGATGAGCTCCGGCGTGTTCGCACAGCCCACGTGCAGAGCCCGCCAGAAAGTCGGCACAGCGCTAATCACAGTGTGCGGCTGCAGAGATCGGGAAATGTCTTACTGCCTGTGATTAGCACATCGCAATGCCGACTTCCTGGCGGGCTCTGCACATGGGCTGTGCAAACACGCCAGAGCTCATCCTTAGTTTGCAGTCTCTGACCATCTCCCCTAATGTGTCCACATTCTCTGACCATCTCCTGTATCATGTCTGCAGTCTCTGACCATCTCCTGTATCATGTCTGCAGTCTCTGACCATCTCTTGTATCATGTCCTCAGTCTCTGACCATCTCCTCTATCATGTCTGCAGTCTCTGACCATCTCCTGTATC
Source organism: Lithobates clamitans (assembly GCA_037952925.1). Classification (NCBI taxonomy): domain Eukaryota; kingdom Metazoa; phylum Chordata; class Amphibia; order Anura; family Ranidae; genus Lithobates; species Lithobates clamitans. The sequence goes on along the minus strand of JBBGZY010000244.1, from coordinate 1,614,066 downwards.
ATGTCTATAGTCTCTGACCATCTCTTGTATCATGTCTGCAGTCTCTGACCATCTCTTGTATCATGTCTATAGTCTCTGACCATCTCTTGTATCATGTCTGCAGTCTCTGACCATCTCTTGTATCATGTCTACAGTCTCTGACCATCTCTTGTATCATGTCTGCAGTCTCTGACCATCTCTTGTATCATGTCTGCAGTCTCTGACCATCTCTTGTATCATGTCTGCAGTCTCTGACCATCTCTTGTATCATGTCTGCAGTCTCTGACCATCTCTTGTATCATGTCTGCAGTCTCTGACCATCTCTTGTATCATGTCTGCAGTCTCTGACCATCTCTTGTATCATGTTCACAATCTCTGACCATCTATTGTAGTGTGTCTTACACACATACAAAAATGACATTTAATTCCTGCAAGGCTATTTAAAAACACCAGGACATATTCAAAAAATATGGGGATTTGGTCACACTATATGGCAGCCCACTTACTGTGTCAAAGTACCCCATTATTAGTGGGTCCTACACTAGTAAAAGAATGAAAGGTCCTGCGTCTCAACCATGGGAGATACACTCCTCTTTTATGGGAGAACTGAAGGGACTCCTCCTATGAACTGGTGGACACTAATAAGAGGTAATGGGGGGGGGGGTGGAGTTCTCCCATAAAGAGGAGTGTATCTCCAATGGTTGAGACGCAGGGTCTTTCATTCTTTTATTAGTGTAGGACCCACTAATTAAGGGGTACTTTGATGCAGTAAGTGGGCTGCCATGTAGTGTGACCAAATCCCCATTTTTTTGAATATGTTCGTTTTTTTTTAAATATCCTTGCTGGATTTTAATGTCATTTTTGTATGTGTGCGCTGTAATATTTTTACTGTTTGTTGGTCTTATCAGCACCATCTTGAATGTAAACGCATTGTAGGGTGTGCCCCCCAAGTATGATTTTGTTTTTTTACACATACAGAACTCACATTGTGTGTGTGTGTGTGTGTGTGTGTGTGTGTGTGTATAATATATCTCTATATCTCTATATATATCTCTATATCTATATATATCTCTATCATTTTATGCAATAAATGGGCATGTAGCCATTTACTTTCCGGAAAGAGGGAGAGGAAAGGGGGCAAAAAGGAAATGAGAGAGGGGAAAAAAGAGAGAATGCATGGAAAAGAGGGGGAGAGACATAATAAGAGAGAGAACAAGAAAGATGGATAGAGAGAGAGAGATGGGGGAAAAAAACAAGAAATTATGATAGAGAGAAATAAAGGGGAAAGAAAGGAGAACAAAGAGGAGTGGTACATCCTAAAATGTACCATAAGGGGTTTAATACAGTTTGAGTGGAAGAGACTCAGGGAGCGCTAAATGTCCGCCGGTTAGGGTGCAATTTACTTGCCTACCTTGGGTGCTGACAACCCACGCTACGTCCCTGGGGCTGGTATGAAATTATTTCCAGGGCTGGTTTTTATTCCCAGTCCGGCCCTGTCTGAGGTAAATTTGCCTGACGAGACTGGTGCTTTTTTTTATGGTATTCTGCGCTTGTATGCCGCTATTAGGGGTCTGTTTAATCTTATTTCTGGCACCCCCAGCACCATTTTAGATTCAAAATTTTCCCCTCACCTCTCAGGAGTAGATGCCTAGAATTTTTGATAATTCTATGTCGGCGAGCTGTCTGTATGATGCGGCTTTCTTCCCCTCATGGAGCGGAGCTCTAGCCTGACATGTCCGTCCCGCTAGCCTCCACCCATGCGCCCCGATATGTCCTTTTTTAACCAATTTTTGTATAAATGAAATGTAAAAACCTTTTTATTACATAATGTGTGCTACTTGGGTACCAAGATAGTCCATTTTCCCTATGCTAAGGGTAGGGCAGTAGGGCCATACCAACAATTGTGAATCAGAAGTGACAATGCTAATAGGTAGTTCCCTGCTGAATTTTTTTGTGCTAATGAAGTGCACACAGGCACAACTTACAAGAAAGAGGTAACTCTTCTTTCAATTCAGGAAAAGTGTAGCATTGTCACCGCTCATTTTAAATAAATAGATAAAACAGGTCCGTGCTTAGGATGTGTATAAAGGTGCAGCCTCCCCAAATGACACCCCCCCCCCATAAGAGAGCTCTAGGAAAAAAAAAGGAACAAAAAAAAGGTGTGTGGTGCTACCTATGTACCAAAGAGTGATCCAATCGATCACTTTTTAGTAGCTGGAACAGCTCCAAAAAATAGTGTGGAATAAACACAGTGATAGAGCGAATTAATTACAGTACGCCTACAGGTGTAGGTAAATGTAGGGGTCCCCCTAGATATGGACACCAATCCTAGTGAGGATAATTATGACCAGCAATGTAAACATGTGACACTTATACAACTAATAAGTCACAAAGTGTAGAAAAAATAGAAAAATAATAATAAAAATCCTCTACTTCAACCAGTGCATATAAAGTCAAACATTAATTGCAAAAAAGTAGAATGAACTCTACTTGTGACATATAGAGTCCAAACATCAAATCTGTTGCTTAAAGAAACGTCCAACAGTATAGGTTTGCCAGAAAAGTGAAATTAGAGTATTAAAAATATATATAAATAAGTAAAGATAATAAAACAAAAATGGGGTGGTTAACGCTACCTACATGCTAAAGAGTGAACTCCCAAGTCACTCTAAGTAACTAGTATATAGCAGTGATAGGGTAAACCCCCCTTTCCCTAATCAAGGGTGTCCACAAAAAGTGCAAAAACCAAAAAAAAAAATGCAGAAATCGCGCCAAAAAACAGAAAAAACAAAAACAGCACAATAATCGCACCACTTATGAAAAACACATAAGTGCATCCGTTCCAAATGTGAGTTAGTGTTCGTGCTTCGGTTAGTTGGTAAGGTGACTTTTGCTGCTCATAACATCTTGTCAGGTGACTTGCGTGCTCCCCCTCATGAGTCCCTACTCACCAGCTCCTATAACCTCTGCAGGGGTAGTACGCATGTAGAACTGGTGTCAGGTAACAGCGTCCACAGTCCCTCAGGCAGGCTTCAGATATCTAACCAGTGGCAAATTTTAGTTGATCATGTTCCTGCTGCCTAATTTACCAGGCCTCTGCCACCAGGTAGGCTTTTCCATACCTCCCAACTTTAATTAATGTTTGACTTTATATGCACCGGTTGAAGTAGAGGATTTTTATTATTATTTTTCTATTTTTTCTACACCTTGTGACTTATTAGTTGTATAAGTGTCACGTGTTTACATTGCTGGTCATAATTATCCTCACTAGGATTGGTGTCCATATCTAGGGGGACCCCTACATTTACCTACACCTGTAGGCGTTCTGTAATTAATTCACTCTATTGCTGTGTTCATTCCACGCTATTTTTTGGAGCTGTTCCAGCTACTAAAAAGTGATCGATTGGATCACTCTTTGGTACATAGGTAGCGCCACACGCCCCTTTTTTCTTGTTCCTTCTTTTTTCACTGCTCATTTTGTTTATTAATCTTCTAATAAATTCTAAATTTTCGGAACGATTTGATTTCGGATCAGTCAAAAAATGTTTGTTCGATTCAAATTCTGTGTGAAAAATAACTGGTTGTTAGGCAGTGTGCCGGGAAACTGGCCACTGCATCCTTCACAGCCAATGTCTCATCAGCTGTCAGCGGGTTTCCCCGCTGACAGCTAAATAAAAACAAAAGAATGCTGGAATATTAAAGTCAGAAAAAAAACAGCGTGGGGCCCCCCTCCCAATCAGGGCCGTTCTGGCCTACTGGGATAAACTTCCCTGTAGGCCGCCTGCCCTGGGGCCGCTTTGTGCTGCGGCTGCAGCACTCCACTCCCCTCTGTCCTCCTCCTCTTGTGGAGCTGGGTCTGTGTGTGTACGGCGGTGATGTAACAAGGTCCCGCCCCCCTAGACTGGCTCGTGTGATAGACTTCTATGGAACACTGATTGAATCAGTGTTCCGCCTATCACACGAGCCGGTCTAGGGGGGCGGGACCTTGTTACAGAGGCTGCAATTTATGAGCACAGAGGTTGCGCTTGGTGGGCATAGAGCCTGCAGTTGGTGGGCACAGAGGCTGCAATTGGTGGGCACAGAGGCTGCAACTTGTGGGCACAGACAGTTTTTGACAATTCCTTTATTTAAATGCTTCTTCTATCTTCCTTCATCTTCTTCTTCTTCTGGTTCTTCTGGCTCTTCTGGTTCTTCCTCCGACCTTCTCGTCCAGCATCTCCTCCGTGGCGTCTTCTATCTTCTTCTCCTCGGGCCGCTCCGCACCCATGGCATGAGGGGAGGCTCCCGCTCTTCTCTTCATCTTCTTCTTCATCCTCTTCTCTTCTTCATCTTCTTCATCTCCTTCATCTTCATCTTCTCTTCCTTATTTTCTTCTGCGGGCCGCTCCGCATCCATGCATGGAGGGAGGCTCCCGCTGTGTGACGTTATTTAAGAACCGTCAGACGAGGAGACGCCGTCACACAGCGGGAGCCTCTCTCCATGCATGGATGCGGAGCGGCCCGCAGAAGAAAATTAAGAAGAGAAGATGAAGATCCAGAAGAACCAGAAGAAGAAGAAGATGAAGGAAGATAGAAGAAGCATTTAAATAAAGGAATTGTCAAAAACTGTCTCTTGTCATTTTTAACTATTTTGACACTTTTTTAGTGAAATGGTAGGGGTAAGTACCCCCTTACCATTTCACACGGGGGGGGGAGGGATCTGGGGGTCCCCTTGTTAAAGGGGGCTTCCAGATTCCGATAAGCCCCCCGCCCGCAGACCCCCACAACCACCGGCCACGGTTGTGGGGATGAGGCCCTTGTCCTCATCAACATGGGGACAAGGTGTTTTGGGGGGCTACCCCAAAGCACCCTCCCAATGTTGAGGGCATGTGGCCTGGTACGGTTCAGGAGGGGGGTGGGGGCGCACTCTCGTCCCCCCCTCTTTTCCTGCGGCCTGCCAGGTTGCGTGCTCGGATAAGGGTCTGGTATGGATTTTTGGGGGAACCCCACGCCGTTTTTTTTTTTTTTTTTGGCGCGGGGTTCCCCTTAAAATCCATACCAGACCTGAAGGGTCTGGTATGGAATTTAGGGGGAACCCCACGTCATTTTTTTTTTAAATTTTGGCCGGGGTTCCCCTTAATATCCATACCAGACCTGAAGGGCCTGGTATGGAATTTAGGGGGACCCCCCCACGTCATTTATTTTTTTTTTAAATTTTGGTTCGGGGTTTCCCTGTGGGGAATTCCCATGCTGTTTTTATTAATGATCTTCTATGTGTATTGTCGGCAATGCAATAGCCGCGGGTAGTTTTAAATGGCTTTTTTTCCTTCGAAATGTCATTTTGCTGTCAGGCTGTTCTAAACACGGGAAACATGCGCCCCTTTACAGGCATACTATAGACACCCCCCAGGTACGAAATTTAAAGGGATATTACACTTTTATTGTTTGACTTTAAGCATTATTAAAATCACTGCTCCTGAAAAAACGGCCGTTTTTAAAACTTTTTTTTGCATTGATCCATGTCCCCTGGGGCAGGACCCAGGTCCACAAACACTTTTTATGACAATAACTTGCATATAAGCCTTTAAAATTAGCACTTTTGATTATTCATGTTCGTGTCCCATAGACTTTAACGGTGTTCGCGTGTTCGAGCGAACTTTTTTCCTGTTCGCATGTTCTGGTGCGAACCGAACAGGGGGGTGTTCGGCTCATCCCTAGTGGGCACAGTGAGAGTGCATTGATGGGCACAGTGAGGGTGCATTGATAGGCACAGTGAGGTTGCATTTGACGTTCACTGGTGAGGCTGCATTGATCTCTTGTACCATGTCTGCAGTCTCTGACCATCTATAGTATGATGTCCTCAGTCTCTAACCATCTCCTGTACCACGCCTGCAGCCTCTGACACCTCCTGTATCATGCCTGCAGCCTCTGACCATCTCTTGTATTATGTCCGCAACCTCTGATCATCTCCTGTATCATGTCCTCAGTCTCTAAACATCTCTTTTATCATGTCTTCAGTCTATAACCATCTCTTGTATCATGTCCTCAGTCTCTAAACATCTCTTGTATCATGTCTTCAGTCTCTAAACATCTCTTTTATCATGTCCTCACTCTATAACCATCTCCTGTATCATGTCCTCAGTCTCTAAACATCTCTTTTATCATGTCCTCACTCTATAACCATCTCCTGTATCATGTCCTCAGTCTCTAACATCTCTTGTACCATGTCTGAGACCTATGACCATCTTATGTCTTATATCATGTCTGCAGTCTCTAAGGGGGAGTCTGGAGAGGAGTCATAAGTGGGAGTGCCATCGGGATGGGGATCATGGGAGAAGTCAGACGTGTGTGGACTGTGGAGAGAAGACTATGGGATAAAACCAGAGCCACCAACCTGGAGCTGTCTAACTGAGCCCTGCACTTTGTACTTGAGAGCACGTCAGTGACAGCACCGCCAGGCAAGTCTAAGGGGGGTCACTGATATAAGGGGGGAGTGAATACAATAACATAAGGGGGCACTGATATAAAGATTTCCCCCTTATTTTAGTAACCCACCCCCCTTACCTTTGTGTATTCTTTCTGCAGCAGGTGGTCTCTGGAAACCAGGGTCCCCCCACGTTCCCAGAGTTCCTGGGATGCCTCTTGATGATTGACCAATCTTACCACTTGTAACTGGAATTTGCTTTTATATATATATATATATATATATATATATATATATATATATATATATATATACACATTATATATATATATATGCTTTCATATCTGTCTTGTATATATATCTGTCTTGTATATATATCTGTCTTGTGTGTGTATATATATATATATATACACTCTTCCCTTTTCTGAACAAGGAAATACTGACGTTATAATAGTTATGATGTTGGGCTGGTATAATAATGCTATGGGGCTGGTATGACATTTTTTCCAGGGCTGGTTTTTATTCCCAGTCCGGCCCTGCTCCCAGTCCATACCAGGCCCTTCGGAGTTTACCCCAAAATCCATACTAGACCCTTACCTGAGCATGCAGCCTGGCCACATGGCATACCAGGCCACATGCCCTCAACATGGGGAGGTTGCTTTGGGGCAGAGGGGCCATGTTGATGTGGACAAGGACCTCTTCCCCACAACCCTGAGCTGTGGCTGTGGGGGTCTGTGGGTTGGGGGCTTATTAGAATCTGTAAGCCCCCAGATCCTGCCCCCCAATGTGAATGAATAGTACCCCTACCCATTCACCAAAAAAGTGTAAAATGTAAATAAAGACAGTACACAAGATTCTGGATCACACCATGGCTGAAACAGCTTCAGACACATCACTTGCATTCAGGACACGGTCGGACTTCTACCTTGTGAATTCAAGGGGTAAATCTTTGGATTTATTTCAGAAGAGTTTTCAAAAAGAGCTCACTATGCTAGCATCCTGTACTGTTAATAATGGTTTAATTTACAATGATAATCTTACTGCTGATGAGCGGAATGCCCCGAAGGCTCTAGGTCAAGACCCTTCTATAGTCATCAAGAATTCTGATAAAGGGGGCTTGGTAGTGGTACAGGATGCTTCTGTGTACTGTGAGGAAGCCATTTGGCAGTTGGCGGATGATAGCACTTATATACCTATAAAAGGGAACCCCCCTGTCCAATTTAGGAACACATTGAGTGATTTAGTTCAAAAGGGGGTTCGTCTAGGTGTTCTCTCTGTGAAAGAGGGTGAGATTGTGGTTCCTGACTTCCCCATTACCCCCATATTCCATCATCTCCCAAAATCCTATAAAGGATTAAATCCCCTAACTGGGCGGCCTATAGTGCCTGGAATAGGTTCTTTGAATGAAAATCTTGGGTTGATTGTCAGTTACAGCCATTAGTTAAACGCTTGCCCATCTATTGAAGAGACACCAAACACCTTTTGAATTTATGTGATCGAATGAGGTGGGAGGAGGGGGATATATGGATTACCTGTGATGTGCCCAGTCTGTACCCCTCCATACCACATAGATAAAAGTAAACTATGAACTGTTATGCCCCGTACACACGATCGGACTTTCCAACAACAAAACCGTGGAATTTTGTTCGAAGGTTGGCTCCAACTTGTTTTGCATACACATGGTCACACAAATGTTGGCCAACAATTACGAACGTGGGAACGTGGTGACATACAAGATGTACGAAGAGCCGAGAAAAAGGATGTTCAATAGCCAGTGCGGCTCCTTCTGCTTGATTCCGAGCATGCGTGAACTTTTGTGCTTCAGACTTGTGTACACACGATCGGAAATTCCGACAACAAAGTTTTGTTGGCGGAAAATTTGAGAACCTGCTAGCCAACATTTTTTGGCAGAAAGTCTGACAACAAATATTCGATGGAGCATACACACGGTCAAACTTTCAGCCAACAAGCTCACATCCAGAATTTGTTGTCGGAAAATCCGATCGTGTGTACGGGGCATTAGACATTATAATACAAAAATTAAAAACTCTCACATTGAGGCTACAGGAAATCAGCATGCGGGAAATGTCCTGCAGTGGTACGTCTCCTTAGCTTAACAAAGGAGCACGTCTGTCCTCCCCATCGACAGTGCACAGGCCCAGGAACAACCTTGCTACTTCCAGTGATGTCACATGCCGCTGCAGTCCGCAAGCACCTCAGCTCTTCTCTTTGCTTCAACAACATCTACAGAACACACAGAGCAGGTAGACAGCTCCTAAATGGCGAATAATGCCGCGTACACACGAGCGGACTTTACGGCAGACTTGGTCCGGCGGACCAGACTCCATTGGATAATTCGATTGTGTGTGGGCTCCAGTGGGCTTTTTTTCCCCAAAAGTTTGACGGACCTAGAAATGAAACATGTTTCAAATCTTTCCGACGGACTCGAGTCCAGTCGAAAAGTCCGCTCGTCTGTATGCTAGTCCCACGGACAAAAACCGACAGGTCTGACCCTCATTGGAGAGGCAGCCACACTAGGAGAGAGATCTCAAAGATGGAGACCTGGTGGATTTTTTGTTTAAAATCATATAGACCATTTGGCACTCTCACCTAGCAGTAAGAAGGGTCGCTGGTTCGAATCCCAACCACGACACTGCCTGCCTAGAGTTTGCATGTTCTCCCTGTGCCTGCGTGGGTTTCCTCTGGGTACTCCGGTTTCCTCCCACACTCCAAAGACAGGCTGGTAGGTTAATTGGATCCTGTCTAAATTGTCCCTAGTATGTATGAATGTGAGTTAGGGACCTTAGATTGTAAGCTCCTTGAGGGTAGGGACTGAGGTGAATGTACAATGAATATGTAAAGCGCTGCGTAAATTGACGGCGCTATATAAGTACCTGAAATAAATAATAAATAAATAAATATAGAATGGGATGTTAATGATTTTATTAACAATAGCTGAATCCCTAGACTATCCCTCCCTTTTTTATATTTTTTGCTTTATTTTTCCTATGTTGTTCTTATGCATTTGTATTTCTTACATTACCTGTTTCCAACTACTGGATGACAGCATTCATTTTATTCCACAATTGGTCTTTGATTAGGCTGTTTGTGGAAATGTATTATTGTTTTTTGTTTTTAATTTAATCTTTTTGGATGTTTGCTTTTATCTTCTATATCAATTATCTATGTTTCCAATTAGCCCAGTTCTTTTTTCCTAACCTCTCTCAGAAAGTAGATTAGTTTACTGAATAATATTTTTTGTCTGGTCTCCTTAAACATGGCCACCGTGGGTGTGTTTAATCATGTATGTCCTAGCTGTGGTGTAAACATCCGACTGTGATGCGGTTCTACTTGTGGCGGATGAGAGAGAGGTTTGTAGTGCAGGGGGGAAGAGGTGTTTCTATCTCGCCCTCCCCCTATATAAAGAGGATATGAAGAGCTCTGACCACGCCCCTGACGATGTTCCTATTGGACGAAACGCCGTGTAGGGTGGAGCTCTGACATGACCACGCTGTACGTGCCATCTTTGTAGTTGTAAACAATTGATACCTATGACAGACTGTAGCGTCTGACATGCCTGCTTTTATTTAATGAAATGTAAATATTCTGGATGTTTTATATGAAATAAATTCACCCTGTTTTTGCATGCTACACCATGAGAAGTTGCCTTCTTGTATTCTATGCATGTACCTATGGATTTACCATGTGTTGAGACTACAAGATCCAGCCTTCTACTATCCAATTGAAGTAGTGCCGTGGTGTTATGAATGTATTATGCCCATTTGAGCACCTGTAATTCAGTGGTCCATTTTCTTCGGTAAGAGGCCCGGTGTGTTGCTGGTCGATGGACGATATATATTTCATACTCACCTTATTGTGTCCCTGTTTACACCGTGGGTGGTTCCAATTTTTTCCCTGAACAAGGACTTTGTTTCAACACAATGGACTCTTACTTTATAATTTCATGCTTTTAACGCTGCATATATTCATCCTTTTGTTATTTATTGTTACCATACAATTTATATTAGCTGCTTTATTAGTAGTAGCGCAGTGATTAATTTTCAATTTATTATACACAGAGAATACATTCTTAAGTGTCTTGAGTACTTGTTGACATATAATTATTTTTCATTCGATGATACTTTTTATCTTCAGAGATGTGGAGCAGCCTTGGGAGCACGGTTTTTAACCTCTCTTGCTAACTTGTATATGAGTTGGTGGGAGGGGGTACACATCTTTGGGGATAATAATCCCTTTCAGGCTAAAATTAGTTTTTCCATTGCTTTATTGATGATATGTTGTTTATTTGCTCTGACTCTGTAGGTACATTAGATGATTTTCTGCTGTTTTTGAATAATAATGATTTAAACCTTAAATTTTCGGGGCATTTGAGCAACACATCCATTCCCTTTTTGGATGTAGTTTTGAAAAGCAGGGAGGGTTGTATTGTATCAAGCTTGTACAGGAAACCCCTCTCCGGGAACACCCTCCTACGCACTGACTCTGGGCACCCAGGCCATGTGACATGTGATATACTAGTCGGTCAATTTCTTAGGGTGCACAGGATCTGCAGTGAGGAGGGAGATTTCCAACAGGAGAAAGATAGGATGTGCTCTAGGTTCCTTGATAGGGGCTATCATACCCAACATTGTAAATAGAGCAATTGAGATAGCGGGACATACCCCTAGAGAAAGGTTGCTAAAGACAAAAAAACAACAGTATACGTCTATTAGAACTCTGATCTTTTCAACCTCATACAGTTTGGAATATAATAAAATTGGAAAAATAGGGGAACGATATGTGCCCATTCTGCATGAAGATGAATGCTATGCCAAGATTTTGTCTGGGGGGATAAAATCTGTCTCATGGCGGACACCAACATTGGCAAATTCCCTGCCTCCTAGTAAGTTCATTAGAAATTAACAAACCAAAACGTTGCTAGAATTTGTGGGTACATATAAGTGCTGACCATTGTCCATGCTGTCCTCGGGTCATAAAAAGTGATCAATTTCGCTCCACAGTGAATGGTAGATTTTTTAAAATCAAGAGCTTCATTAATTGGAACACTAGAAATGCGGTCTATTTGATCACTTGTAAAAAGTGTGCTATCCACTACTAGAAGGCTACGAGATCGCCTACACGATCATGTCTATGACACAGAGAAAGAACACAATGCTAGTGTTACTAGGCATTTTAATGAGCTTCATGGAGGTGACACCACTTTATTACAAATACAAGGAATTGAAAGGGTTGTCACCTCCAGGAGAGGTGGAGCCAACTTTAGAATTCTCTGTAAAAGAGAAGTTTTTTGGATATCTTTGCTTCAAATGAGGAATTCAGGAGGTTTAAACTTTGTGTGGGATTTGACTCACTTTTATGATTAGGATAGTGCTTTTTCCGTTTCTTGTTTTTTATCATACCACATATGAACTTGCCATGATTTTAGCCTTTCTTCCACATTATATATGTTGCCTTTTGGGTTTTTGGACAGTAAAGTAAAACAGTAAAAGGGTAATGTAATAATTATTGTATATATTCTTGATACCGGGAATTTGATTCTATATGTATATACATATTTTTGTTAATTTGAGTTAAATATGGAAGAAGCATTGTTTTCACCATCACCTGTAGTGGTGTGTAGGTTTCCACAGGTGAGTTGTTTTTCACCTTTATTTTTTATTTATGTTTTGGAAAAGAAAAATATTATTTTCATGAGTGTAATTATATAGAATTTCCAGGATGTGGGCTCTGTTTTGCTTTTTGCTTTCAGCAGAATGTACACACCCTTATCTTGTTTTTCTCCTTTTTAATATATAATACATATTTTTATTTTTGTTATTATGTTTCAGTTTTTCAGATTTTGCTGTTTATATTATATATATTATTTATGGTTGGAGCCCTCCGTCCTGACAGATATGAAACACATAAACACGTCACAAGACTAACAACATAAATAGACCTGAAGTGTGCCCTGGCCTGCTGTATGGTAAACCCAGATCTGCTGGGCGGTATGCCAGAGAAGGGCGCATACCTTAAGAAAGTAATGGATATTTCTGTAGAGAAATTGTTTGAAGAGAAGTACCTTGAGAAGGGGAATGGGTGGGTGGGTACCGCGCACTGGAACCGACACAGACCATCGTGGATGGTCTGGTTATATACCCTCCGGGCTCCTCCCATAATTTCAGGCCGGTAAACCGGCCTTCCTATTTATGGTCGGAGCCCTCCGTCCTGACAGATATGAAACACATAAACACGTCACAAGACTAACAACATAAATAGACCTGAAGTGTGCCCTGGCCTGCTGTATGGTAAACCCAGATCTGCTGGGCGGTATGCCAGAGAAGGGCGCAAAAAGACTTGGTTTAGGGAGGTAATGTTTTATTTAAGTTTATGGTCATCTTACAGAGCGAGCTTGCAAAAGGCTCGTGACGTTTCTACTTGTGGATTGGGAATGTAGCGAGCAAAGCAGGTGGATTTCCACCTTCCCATTTTTCTGATCACGTGGTCCGGGACTCCGTTTCGTGAGGCTGCTGATGCTGCTCCAATGCGGAAAGAATGTCCAGAATAACGGTTGGGGTCAAGGCCTAAGTTGCGCAGAAGGATCCTGACGTGAGTAGTGAACTGGTTGGTACTAAGCGGGTTGATCGGGAACGGCAGCAATGGGCTGTCCTGCGAGGGATCAGGTAAATGGGCTAATAGACTATCTAGGATGGCTACGGGGCACCAGGCATTGTGCGTTCTGAAGAGCTTGATGTCAACCCCTGGACCGGACTGTTGTGTTTTGGACACCTCGAGGTGTATTGTGAAGTGGCTGTGGTGACGCGTGAGGTGGAGTCTGCGTAAGGCCCTATGACTGGTGCTGCTGACTGTGAATTCGCTGGGTCGTAGAAAGCCATAAAATGCCAGGTAGATGGCTGCTTGGATGACCAAGCTGGGCAAAAAACCGAAAGGTGAGCGTGAGAGTATGGTGGACATGTCTCGAAACATGGGACTGGTGACTGGTAAGCGTTTACCGCTAACTTGGGGTTTCTGCTTGTGGATGCCTCGGAGGATGGCCTTGACCGCATGGGTAGCGAACAAAGATGGTTTGTTAGGATCTAGTAAAGAGGTGAAATGCTGGATGCCAGCTAGGTAGAGTCTAATAGTGTTGTAGGATAACTTCAGCTGAGTGTGGCAGTATGAAATGAAGGCCAGGATATGATGGAGATCTCCTGGTATAGCCCCGGGGTGAGCCGCTAGAAACCTGTGATAGCTTTTCCAGGCAGCATGGTAGCCTTTCAGGGTATTGTGAGATAGTGACTGGTTAATCAGACTAGTGGCATCATGAAGATGTCGCTTTAATCCAGGGTTAGCTGTGACCAATGTGGGATAGCAGACATGGTCGGGTCGGCTCCAGGTTCCTGCGAAAAGAAGGTTGTGAAGTTAAAACGAGATAGCGCGTCGGCCGAAGTGTTGCATTTACCGGGGATATGAACACAGAGGATATTAAACTGGTGCTGTAGTGAGAGTTGCACCAGCCTGCGTAGGAAGAACATGATGGCCAAGGACTTGGAGCGACCTTTGTTTATAATAGAGGCTGTGGCTTGATTATCTGTGGAAAATGTCACTGTTTGTCCTACCCAGTTGTTGCCCCAGACGTGGGCTGCTGCAACAATGGGGTAGATCTCGAACATTGAGGAGGATTGACTGAACCCGGGGATCGAGAGTATTTCTGGCGGCCATGGTGCTGCAAACCAGTGGTGGCCAAAAATAGCTGCAAAACCTGTGGAGGCTGCGGCGTCCATGATTATTTGAGGTGAAGTGGGAGACGCTGATGGGATAAACATCGAAATGCCGTTCCAGTTTGTTAGAAAATCGTCCCACATGGCTAGGTCAGCTACGGCTGCCTTGTCTAGTTTAAATATTAGGTCGGGGTCTTGTACCTGGGAAAGGAACACCAGGAGACGTGAGACGAAGGATCGCCCTTGAGGGATGATCCTTATGGCAAAGTTCAGCATGCCAAGGAGGGATTGTAGTTGCTTTTTTGTGCAGCCTTGCGTATTAGTAAATGTGTGGATGACTGTCCTGATGCAGGTCAATTTGTCGGGAGGCAGGCTAGCTTGCATGGTGTGAGTGTTGAGTATGATACCCAAGAAGGTGACGATCTGTGCCGGGCCTTCTACTTTCTTATCCGCTAAAGGTACGTTAAGATTATGAAAGATTGTTCTAAGGCTGTTTAGATCAACTGGGGGCTCGTTGGGTTTCTCTATGAGTAGGAAGTCGTCTAAGTAGTGGATCACTTTCTGACAGGACGCATGTTGTGAGAGAATCCAGGAAAGAGACTGAGCGAAAGTGTCGAATAGCCACGGGCTGCTTTTGGAGCCGAACGTTAACTTGGTGGCGAAATAGTATAGGCCTTTCCATTTGATTCCGTGCCACCGCCATAGGCACGAATCAATTGGCAACAATTTGAATGCGTCCGAGATGTCTGCTTTAGACAACCAGGCGCCTGCTCCTGCAGGTATAGGTATAGGTATAGGTCCAGCTCCTCTCTCCTGTTTGGGTTGATCGTGCATAGCACGTCTCTGAACATGCCAAATGCTAGTACAAACTCCGCAATATTGAGTTTGCGGGTAAGCCTATGGTCTTTGGCCTTCAGGACGACGGAAACGTCTCCCCACGAATATAACTTGTTTTCGGCTGGGTCGTGTACTGCGATGAGGAGGGATGCTAAGTTAATGTCCTTCCCATCCATGATGTCCTTCCTGATGCCTGCTGGGACGAGATGTGCGGGGAGGATGTAGGTATAGATGTCGGGCGTACCTGTAAGGAGAGGCATGGGGGTGGCGGTGGTTACTGTAGATGGTGAGGGTGCAGCTTGATGTACCTCCAGGGTTCCCACTCTTGTCTGGACATCGGTGACTGCTGCCGATAGTGTGGTCACCAAGGAGTGCAGCTGAGTGATTGCTGATGAGATTGACTGTAGCGATGCCTGGGTGCCCGATTGGGCTGCCGCTGGCGGAGAAAACAGCAACCTGAAAAGCTCAGCTTTCCTAGCAGTCGCAGAGAAGGGTATTCCCCTGCGCCGTAGTTCAGCTGTAAGCTTGGGGATGGTCCAAGCTCTGAGAGACTGTAAGTCGTCGTTTGCTGAGTCTGCCCCAGGTGACGACGGGGTGGAGGCGAGGTCCTCGCTGCCGGCCTGCGACATGGTGTCCGCTAAGATAGGGGGGGAAATGCGTATGTTTTGTTTTAGACAATTTTCTAAAAAGTTGAAGGGGATAGAGATTTTTTTTTTTTTTTTTTTAAATTACGCACCTGCCTTGAAGTCCTAGTAGTGGAGTTTTAGTTTTTTGAGGTCGAGACTTGGGTCGACCGGGAAGCTGAGGAAGATACTGTCCACACCTGTTGCAGGATGGATCAACTGAAGAACTCTACTGACCTGAAAAGGGGGAAGGGGTGGAGAAATCGATGAGTAGCCGTGTTGCTACGGGAGATGAATGGCTGTATGAAGCCATTTCGTAAATGTTTGCGGTGATTACAAAGTAAAAGAGTTTGTTTTTTTTTTTTGTTTTTTTTTCGGGCGGTGGGGTTTTTTGCTGTGCCGGGGGTCTTGGATCATTGAGCCGGTATGCGACTGGACTCGGATCGGTGGGATGAAAGAAGCACACTGTTGGTGAGTGCTTGTATGCTGAAGATCCGAATCGCAGAGCCGCTGTTTGCGACTGGACTCGGATCGGTGGGATGAAAGAAGCACACTGTTGGTGAGTGCTTGTGTATGCTAAAGATTTGAAGCATTGAGTCGCTTTTGCGACTGGACTCAGATCGGTCGGATGAAAGAAGCACACTGTTGGTGAGTGCTTGTATGCTGAAGATCAGAATCGCAGAGCCGCTGTTTGCGACTGGACTCAGATCGGTGGGATGAAAGAAGCACACTGTTGGTGAGTGCTTGTGTATGCTAAAGATTTGAAGCATTGAGTCGCTTTTGCGACTGGACTCAGATCGGTCGGATGAAAGAAGCACACTGTTGGTGAGTGTTTGTATGCTGAAGATCCGAATCGTTTGAGCCGCTGTTGCGACTGGACTTGGCCGTTCAGATGAAAGTAGCATACTGTTGGTGAGTGCTTGTGTATGCTGCAGGTCCGAATCCTTGAGCCGCTGTAGCAGCTGGGCTCGGATCGGTCGGATGAAAGAAGCACATAGTTGGTGAGTGCTTATGTATGTTATAGAAGCAAATTGTGGGTGAGTACTAGTGTATGCTAAAGATCTGAATCATCAAGCCGCTGTTGCGACTGGACTCACATCGGTCGAATAAAGAAGCATATTGTAAGTGGATGCCTGTGTGGCTGAAGATCCGAATCATTGAGTCGCTGTTGCGACTGGACTCAGATCGGTCGAATAAAGAAGCATGTTGTAAGTGAATGCCTGTGTGGCTGAAGATCCGAATCGTTAAGCCGCTGTTGCGGCTGGACTCAGATCGGTCGAATAAAGAAGCATATTGTAAGCGGCTTGTCCCGTGCGTGGGTCCGTACGGATAAAGTAACAAATACGTTCTATAAACGGTAACAATACCTCCTACCTGCGCCGGTGTAACGAACGAAAGTCGGGGACTGCGAACGGGGAATTGCGACGCTGGAACTGGAGCGTAGGAACTTGCTAACATGCGGTGCTTTCCTCGAAAAGTCGGCCTGGTGACGTAGGTACCGCGCACTGGAACCGACACAGACCATCGTGGATGGTCTGGTTATATACCCTCCGGGCTCCTCCCATAATTTCAGGCCGGTAAACCGGCCTTCCTATATATCTATTATATAGATATATTATATATTATATTATATATCTCATGGAGGAATGGGTGCACTATAAATGGTTTGCTCTCCTTTTCAAGTAGGAACAGCTGATTGATATCATCGGACCTCACCACTTCATCAGTTACACTAATTTTCGACCCATCCGAATTTGAATCATTACGAACATTTGGAATTCATTAAAAAAAGTAAACTAAACAAATTTCAGTGGGAGGTGGGAGGAGGCCCTAGAAAATGTTCGGAAAAGCTCATTGAATGTATCACAGTGAATTTCCCACCTTTACATCCTATTGCGCTTAAGCTCCACCGTGTGGGACTACATCCAATTTCTCTTTATGGTAGATTTTAGGGGGACGTGGGTGGTTTAATCCACCTCGTGTGGAGATGTCCAAAGCTCCACCGTTAGGGGTCGGTAGTGGCAATGATTAATACTGCCCTGCAGGTCTCAATTCTGATGGAACCTAAACAATGTGTTTTGGGCATGCTTGACAGTGTCATTCCAGAAAAATACTTGAAGGAGGCAGCAGCGAGGGCGCTATTTCAGGTCCGTAGGCTCATACTTATACTAAGAGGGGTAGAGAAGGAAGCGCCACCTGAGTGTATTATTAACAAATGATGTTTAATGACACCAGGTAAAAACACACTTACAGGATAAAAACATATAAAAGGCTCATCTGTATAGGTATGTGGTCCTCGGTGTTCCCTCTGATCCTGTGGTGGTGACGCTGCAGGGATGCTGGGCTGCAGAAGGTGGATTACCAGCCGGGAGCTCCTTCTGTGGCCATCAGGAAGAGACTAGGGGCCGGCGTGGAGTGCACGTGAAGCGTGCATGACGTCACAGGTCATCCGTCTGCTTCCGGGTTCGGTATCCAGGGGAGGGATCGTCCAGGGAGGAGGGCTAGCAGAGAGGTTGAGAAAAGGCTACGTGCTCGGAGCCACTGCTCCTTCAATAGGCCTAATAGGGAGGTGTCTGCAATGTGCTTTTATATGGCAGCGCTGTGGGATAATAGGTCCCAGCATCTATCACAAGAAAGCACAGTGCCACCTGTGGGCGGGAGGGGAACTACAAGGTAACAATATACACAGAGAAAAAAAACAGGAGGTTATATAATAGTCAGTGTCATGGACACATATATATGAAGAAGTGCATGGTAGTAGACATGGAGACAATAATATTAACAATAGTAAAAATGGGAGTAACAATGGGGGCAAAAGATGGAGGTAAGTATAAGCCCGGTTTCACACATGTGCGGTGCGAATTGATCTCAGGTTTCACTGGGGAGATAAAAATCTCCTGTTCAAAGGAATCATTGCGTTTTAGCTCAGGATCAGTGAGCAGGGAGAGGGGGAGGGAGGGGGGGGAGGAGGTGTAGTGGAAAAGTAGAAAATCCTTGTTCAGAACGCAATGCATCTGCGAATCAGATGCATTCCCATAGGAGATAATAGGCTTGTAGTTCGCACCGCAATGCCCAAAAAACGCGTTTTTTGTGAAATGCGCAGTGCGAATGCAACGCACATATGTGAACCAGATGCATTCATATGAATGTATTTTAAAATGTCCTGCGAATTAGATGCAGTGTAAGCCGCATCCAATTCGCACGGTGTGAACCCGGGCTAAAAGTATAAAAGTATAAGTATAAAAAAAATATATATATACATATATATATATATATATATATATATACATACATATATATATATATATATATATATATATATATATATATATATATATATATATATATATATATATATATATATATATATATATATATTTATATTACACATACACACACATACGCACATATATATATACACACATACACACACATACATACATACATAAATTAAAAAAAAAAAAAAAAAGAAAGTAGAGAAAGGCAAAAAAATGGTGAAAAAATTATGGTATAAGAAATTCTCCCATCGTTTCAGTTAATGCTCCAGAAAGCCACGGAGAGAGCTCATTACCCCCGACTATGGCTGAAGCGGTCATTGTGGTCATTCTTAAGCCTGGCAAGCCCCCTGATGCGCCTCATATCGGCCAATATCACTCCTCAACGTTGACGCCAAGCTACTGGCAAAAGTGCTGGCTAGACGGTTGAACACTGTGATCATGGCACTGGTTCATCCAGACCTGTCTGGATTCATGCCAGGCAAGGGGACCGATATAAATATCAGACGTCTTCTTATGCCCCGTACACACGGTCGGATTTTCCGACGGAAAATGTGTGATAGGACCTTGTTGTCGGAAATTCCGACCGTGTGTAGGCTCCATCACACATTTTCCATCGGATTTTCCGACACACAAAGTTTGAGAGCAGGATATAAAATTTTCCGACAACAAAATCCGTTGTCGGAAATTCCGATCGTGTGTACACAAATCCGATGCACAAAGTGCATCGCTACCTTTGGGCTGTCCTGCGCAAATTTGGATTTGGCCCTCGCTTCATTAGCTGGGAGCAGATGCTATACCATAATCCCTCAGCACGCATACGAACAAACAACTCACTGTCCTCATCCTTTCCTTTATCTAGGGGTACCAGGCAGGGCTGTCCGCTTTCTCCTGGACTGTTTGCATTGGCTATGGAACCCATGGCTGCTCGTGTTAGAGCCTCCCCCTTGGTACAGGGCATTCAGGTGTGAGTAGTGATAGACAAAATATCCCTTTATGCTGATGATACCTTACTTTTTCTTAAAGACATATCCTCCCTCTCACCAGCACTTCAAATAATTGATGAGTTCGGCATTTTCTCGGGCATTAGGGTAAATTGGGGAAAATCGATAATTTTCTCATTAAATCTATCCAATCAAAACCCACCGACAGGTACCCCCCTAAACTGGACACCTGAATTTAAATACTTGGGGGTAAGGGTTAGAGCTCCACTGTCCACATATTTTGAATTTTATCTTCAGCCATTACTAAAAAATCTTTCCAAAAAATGTATAACATGGAAAACCCTCCCCCTCTCTCCAGTGGGAAGGGTAAATTTAATTAAAATGATATACTTGCCCAAATTTTTATACTTTTTTTGAAATTCTCCCCTGATTCCCCCAGCTTAATTTTTTGTTAAATTGAAAGGTATAATGTTTTCCTTTATTTGGAACGGAAGGCCCCCCGAGACTGGCCATGTCTACCCTCCAGCTGCCCATTACTCAAGGGGGTCTGTCCTTACCGGACTTCCAGGTATACTTCTGGGCGGCCGTCCTGGTGACGGTCAGGTGGTGGTTCTCTCAACCACGCGAAAACCTGGCAGTGACCCTGGAAGCCGCAATCATGGGGTTCTACTCATCTCTTAGCAATGTGGTGTTCAGAGGGATAAAATCCCACCCTGGCAATACGGATCTGATGAACACCACCATTATAGTTTGGAAAAGGGCCAGGCATAGTTTTAACAATCCAGAGAGGTTCTCCCCGCACATTCCCTTGTGGGGCAACCCTAGATTGCCACATTTGAAGTCAGTCCCAGACCCTCAAGTCTGGGCAAAAAAGGGAATTGTTAAGCTAAAACACATTGCGCTGGGGGGTAAATTAAGAACTTTCTCTGATCTCAAAAACGCTTATTCTTTACCAGGTTGGATGCTGTTTAGATATTATCAACTCCGACATGCCTACAGGAAGCAGTTCCCATCTCTCCTCCAGTTAGAATCAGACCCTGTGGAGGGATTACTTACATCTAAAATCATAGATAGACCACTATCTACTCTGTACTTTCATTTGTCCATACCCCCTGCAAAGAAACTTGAAAAAACTCTGGTCAAGTGGAAGGCAGATATTCCTGACTTATCAGAGGAGGAATGGGAATCGTATGTATCCTCCTTTGTGATAAATACGATATCGGCCAGAGAGAGATTTATGCAGGTCAAGTTTCTTCACAGGGCCTATTACACCCCAAAACGTCTGACAATTATGACACCTGACAGTCCGGTGGCCTGCGCCAGGTGTGGTCTGGAGTCTGCCTCCTTTCTTCATATGGTGTGGTCTTGTCCTCGCCTCGGAGACTATTGGACAGAAATAGCTAACACTCTCAGCCAGGTTACCTCCTTAGATGTGGGAGCTCATCCCAAGGCAATGCTATTGAATATTTTCAGCCCCAATATTAGAGGTAAATATACCAAATTACTTTTGAGTTATGCTACGTTCTATGCCCGAAAAGAAATATTTCTCCATTGGAAGGATGCATTACCCCCTAGAGTATCTTCATGGCGCCTAGCAATGAATTCTATACTCCCACTATATAAACTCACGTATCTTAATCGTAACTGCCCCAAGAAATTTGATAAGATATGGTCGGGATGGATAGATGCATGGGGTGCTGAGGTTGTGAATGATGTCCAGGTTGACGCAGAGATACCAGCCATATGATTATACAACATGATCGAGTAAACTTCACCTAGTGTATATGTTCAGTTAAGATATTGTCAGGAGGCATAGGCCGCCTCCGTCCACCGGGCTTCAGGGCGCATGCGCGGGGGACTCGCGCTACGCCGCACACCCGTTCGCGGCCCGATGGTGCGCGCCGGGGCCCGTGCGGGTGCCCGGTAGCGCGTCACGCTGATGCGCTCGCCGGAGGGCTACATCTGACGGCTCCAGCACCCAGTCGGGTTGCTGGTTTGTCGTCAGCTGTGCCCTGTTCCCTGTGCCTCTGCTGTTGTCCTGTGAATCCTATTAACCCTGTGCTGAACCTCTGCCTGTACCACGGATTATTCTGCCTGCCTGATACCCCTGACCTCTGCCTGTACCACGGATTTCTCTACCTGTCTGATACCCCTGACCTCTGCTTGATTAACGGACTCTGCTCTGCCTGATACCCCAGTTCTGACCTCTGCTTGATTAATGGACTCTGCTCTGCCTGATACCCCGGTTCTGACCTCTGCTTGATTAACGGACTCTGCTCTGCCTGATACCCCGGTTCTGATCTCTGCTTGATTAACGGACTCTGCTCTGCCTGATACCCCGGTTCTGACCTCTGCTTGATTAACGGACTCTGCTCTGCCTGATACCCCGGTTCGGATCTAACTTCTTGTCTTTTCAGTTCTTCAGTACCAAACGGCAATCCGGACTTCCATCAGGCTCTCCTGGAATCCTGCTACTACCGGAAGCCCGTGCCTCCGCGTGCCCCCAACTCCCTGTATCACTTCCAGGGGTTCGGGTGCGCGTGGTCGTAAGGGCGAGCCGCTCTCGGCATCTTGGCCTCGGTGAGTATAGTCGTGACAGTACAAACCAGCCAGATGTCTGAGGCCGACAGAGCGCGCTCTCCTTTGGAGATCCTGTGTCAGCAGGTTTCCACTCTGGCCGACTCCATTCAGAAACTACAGGAGGGGTACACTCAGATTGACAACCGCCTCCAACAAATTACCGGGGTACTTCCTCCTGCCGCTGCAGCTCCCACACCCAGCAGTGAAGGTCCGCTTCCCCAGGCCACCACCAGTCCCACAGTTGTCATGGCGCTTCCAGAACCTAGGGTCCCTACACCCGAACGGTTCTCAGGGGACCGTAAAAAATTCAGGGCTTTTAAGAACGCATGCTCTCTCTACTTTGCTCTTCAGCCCCGGACTTTCGCATCAGAAATCATCAAGGTGGGATTTGCGATCTCACTGCTGTCGGAAGAACCTCAGGCCTGGGCCCACGGCTTAATGGAACAGGGAAGTTCTGTGTTAAACACCATAGATACCTTCTTCGAGAGTATGTCCAAACTCTATGATGACCCTCAGCGGATGGCTACAGCTGAAGCCATCTTGCACCACCCGTCCCAAGGGAAGAGACCAATTGAAGACTATACAGTGGAATTCCGTAAATGGGCGGCCGACACAAATTGGAACGAGCCGGCTCTGCGCTATCAGTACCGTCAAGGCTTGTCCGAACTCCTCAAGGATGAATTAGCCAGAATGGAGACTCCCGCTTCCTTGGAAGAGTTAATTTAGGCAGCCACGAAACTGGATAGGCGCCTGCGGGAACGTCGCTCAGAGCGGTTCCAGGGTCCACGCCCTACGTGGTCGCCGTTCAGGGCCTCACCCATGCAGTCACCATCTCCTACGGCAGCCGTGTCTACGACACCTCCCGAGGCCGAGCCCATGCAGCTTGGCCTGGTTCGAGCTCCACTAACCTCAGAAGAGAGGCAACGCAGACGGCAGTCCAACTTGTGTCTCTATTGCGCGGGAGCCGGACACTTCCTGCGCAGCTGCCCAATAAGGCCCAGTAAGTTTCTTCAGCCAAAATTGATGAATTGCCAAGACTACAATGCTCCAAAATCTTACGTAATGTTGTTTGTTTCTCTACAGCTACCGGAAGAGGAGTCTCGCCTACCGGCCATCATTGATTCGGGTGCTTGTAGTTGCTTCATGGATGCAGCCCTGGCCCGCAACCTACGTATTCCCTTGCAAACTAAAGCTCAAGGTCTACAAGTGCATCTGGCTGATGGGTCTCTCCCTAGTTCGGGTCCAATCACCCAGGAAACTCGGCCTATTTTAGTAACCACTGACTCCGGGCATCAAGAGCTCCTACGGCTAGACCTCATTCATTCTCCCATTTTTCCAGTCATCTTAGGCCTGCCCTGGTTACAGGCTCATGATCCACAGATTCAATGGAGCACTAAGGCGGTATCCTTCTCCTCTCCGTATTGCTCCGAACATTGCCTCTCTTTGATCCCAAAAGTTTGTGCTACGGTTACTGTTCCGTCAGATAGGCTTCAACATATTCCCCCCGAATATCTTGAGTTCCAAGAGGTCTTCAATAAACAGATGGCCGACCGCCTACCACCTTATCGGCCTTACGACTGTCCGATCGACCTGCTGCCCGGATCGGAGATCCTGTTCGGTCATATATTTCCTCTCTCAGAGACCGAACTGGAGGCTCTCAAACAATACATCAATGAGAACCTGGAAAAAAGGTTTTATCCGTCCCTCATCCTCACCTGCCGGAGCGGGAATATTCTTTGTTGGGAAGAAGGATGGGTCCCTTAGACCATGTGTGGACTACCGGCAGCTTAATAATATTACCATCAAGAACAGGTATCCACTGCCGCTTATCCCGGAGCTTTTTCAACGGTTCCGATCCGCCAAAGTCTTTTCCAATTTAGACCTCCGGGGTGCCTATAACCTTGTCAGAATCAGAGCCGGGGATGAATGGAAGATGGCCTTCAGGTCCAGGTTTGGACACTTCGAGTACTTGGTGATGCCATTCGGGCTTTGTAATGCTCCAGCCACTTTTCAGCACCTAGTCAATGATATATTCCGAGAATACCTGGATGATTTCCTTGTTGTCTATCTAGATGATATACTCATTTTCTCCTCCACGATTGAGCTACACAAGGGGCACGTGAAAAAGGTTCTTGCCATATTGAAGCAGAACAAGCTTTATTTGAAAGTGGAGAAGTGCGAATTCGAAATATCAGTGGTACAATTCCTGGGGTTCATCATATCAGCAAATGGGATCGCAATGGATCCCCAAAAGATACAAGCTATTCAGGAGTGGCCAGCCCCGTCCGATAAAAGAGGGGTCCAACGGTTCATAGGATTCACCAACTTTTACCGGAAATTCATTATCGGATTCTCGGCCATAGTGGCACCCATCACCCAGCTAACCCGCCAGCACGGTTCCTTCCGGTGGTCCGAAGCCGCACAAGAGGCCTTCCTAAAACTGAAAACCCTGTTCAGTTCTGCTCCAATTCTTCGCCACCCCGATCCTTCTCAGCCATTTGTATTGGAGGTGGACGCCTCGGAAATTGCAACAGGAGCAATTCTTTCCCAAAGACAAGGACCTAAAGCCACCCTACACCCTGTTGCATTTGCATCCCGGAGACTCAGCCCGCCGGAATTAAACTACGACGTGGGTGACAGGGAGCTGCTGGCCATAAAATTCACTCTAGAGGAATGGAGGTATTTGCTTGAAGGCGCATTACACCCAGTAATGATCTTTACAGATCACAAGAACCTTGAGTACTTACGGACAGCAAAACGGCTAAAACCTAGGCAAGCCCATTGGGCTCTCTTTTTCTCTCACTTCAACTTTCACATATCTTACAGACCTGGTGCAAAAAATGGAAAGGCAGACGCACTCTCGCAGATGTTCTCGGCAGATTCCCAGACTTCAGAACCTAGTACAATCCTCTCTCCTCAAAACTTCCTTGGGATGGCACAGGTGGACTTGATGTCATCCATCAAATCCTCGTCTAACTCTTGTATGGAACCAGAGATACATTCCTTGAAAAGATATGGAAATTTTTTTGGGATCCATGGGAACATTTTTGTACCTCGGGAGACACGGTCACTAACCCTTAAAATGTGCCATGACCATAAACTCGCAGGGCACTTCGGGGTAAGGAAGCGCCTGAGCTGGTCTCTCGCTCCTTCTGGTGGCCTGGGTGGAGACGGGATTGCAAGGAATATGTGGCTTCCTGTCCTCTATGTCAGCGGAACAAAGGCCAAAACACCAAGTCCTGGGGTCTACTAAAACCCCTGCCCATTCCAGAACGGCCATGGTCTGACGTATCCATGGATTTCATAGTGGACTTGCCAGCCTCCGGGGGTTTTACCACTATTTTTGTCGTGGTCGACCGTCTCTCCAAGATGGCTCATTTTTTGCCCATGAAGGGCACCCCTTCTGCCATGGAGACGGCCAATATTTTTCTGAAAGAAATCATCAGGCTCCATGGTGTACCTAAAAGTATTGTGTCGGACAGGGGGGTACAATTTACGTCCAAATTCTGGAGGGAGCTCTGCAAAGCCCTGGATATCAAAGTCTGCCTCTCATCAGCTTACCACCCTCAGAGCAATGGCCAAATGGAGAGGACAAACCAGACCCTAGAGCAATACCTCCGGTGTTTCTGCTCAGGTTCCCAGGATGATTGGGCAAGTCTTCTCCCATACGCGGAGTTCACTTATAACAATTCCGTTCACGCTGCTACCAACCAAACGCCCTTCTGGGCAAATTGCGGATTCCACCCCACGTTTCTGTCTAACGATGTTCCTGAGATAGCAGTCCCTGCAGTGCATGACAGGATAACCTCTTTACAAGCTAATTTCCAGAGGATTCAAGACAGGTTGCAGATAGCCCAAATGGATTACAAGGAACAGTATAACCGGGGCAGGAGGGAGAACCCAACCTTTAATATTGGGGAGGAGGTCTGGTTGTCCACCACCAACCTTAAACTATCCGTGCCATCTCGGAAACTGGGGCCCAAGTTCATTGGTCCTTTCCCCATCAAGAGAATTATCAACCCTGTGGCTATGGAGCTAGCATTACCAAGAACGTACAGGATCCATCCTGTCTTCCACGTGTCCTTGTTGAAACCCGTTGTGGACAGCACTTTTCCAGAAAGAAGAGAACTTCCTCCTCCACCAATTAGGGTGGATGGGGAGAATGAGTTCGAGGTGGAGTCCATCCTTAATTGTAGGAAGAAGGGCAGGCAACTGCAGTACTTGATCCAGTGGAAGGGATACCCACCTGAGGACAATTCTTGGGAACCCGCAAAAAACCTGCATGCACCACGCTTAATTCAGGCTTTCCATCGAGACCATCTGGAATTGATGTCCAGCCTGGGCGTCCAGTGTCCGCCCTTAGGAGGTGGGCACTGTCAGGAGACACAGGCCGTCTCCATCCACCGGGCTTCAGGGCGCATGCGCGGGGGACTCACGCTACGCCGCACACCCGTTCGCGGCCCGATGGTGCGACGCGCGCGGGTGCACGGCGGTCCCCATGTGCGCGCCGTGGCCCGTGCTGGTGCCCGGTAGCGCGTCACGCTGATGCGCTCGCCGGAGGGCTACATCTGACGGCTCCAGCACCCAGTCGGGTTGCTGGTTTGTCGTCAGCTGTGCCCTGTTCCCTGTACCTCTGCTGTTGTCCTGTGAATCCTATTAACCCTGTGCTGAACCTCTGCCTGTACCACGGATTATTCTGCCTGCCTGATACCCCTGACCTCTGCCTGTACCTCGGATTACTCTGCCTGCCTGATACCCCTGACCTCTGCCTGTACCACGGATTACTCTGCCTGCCTGATACCCCTGACCTCTGCTTGATTAACGGACTCTGCTCTGCCTAATACCCCGGTTCTGACCTCTGCTTGATTAACGGACTCTGCTCTGCCTGATACCCCGGTTCTGACCTCTGCTTGATTAACGGACTCTGCTCTGCCTGATACCCCGGTTCTGACCTCTGCTTGATTAATGGACTCTGCTCTGCCTGATACCCCGGTTCGGATCTAACTTCTTGTCTTTTCAGTTCTTCAGTACCAAACGGCAATCTGGACTTCCATCAGGCTCTCCTGGAATCCTGCTACTACCGGAAGCCCGTGCCTCCGCGTGCCCCCAACTCCCTGTATCACTTCCAGGGGTTTGGGTGCACGTGGTCGTAAGGGCGAGCCGCTCTCGGCATCTTGGCCTCGGTGAGTATAGTCGTGACAGATATTGAGGTATTGTGATTCCTTCCTTGCCTCCCCCTCCTGCCCTCCCCCCCTCATCTTATAAGTATCCTTAATCCGCCCCCCCTCCCCCTTCCCCCAGCCCCTCCCACAGTACCTCCTTGATTGATTGTTTTAACAAGTCACCTCTACATCAATACTTTGCTGCAATGTCATGTATTGCTCTCATACTTCTTTATGTTGTCTATATGAGGAAATTAATCATCTATCTTGTGACTATATGTATACTGATATCATATTTAAATGTGCCTATGCATCGCTTGTAATGTCTAAATCTTGAATAAAAAAATTTTTTCTTGCAAAAAAAAAAAAAAAAAGAAGTGGACATGGATAGAGCATGCGTATTGGGAAAACACAAGAAACAGGGAAGCACGTATCTGTGCAGGGTTCTTAAAGATATATATATATTGTAGCAAGGTTACATCTGTAGGGGTGGTCTCATGAGGAAACGGGGTGGCTTAAAGTAGTGTGTGCACCTCAATATCCTCGTTCAACCCCCCAGGTGCTAAAGTGCCCAAAGAGTAGATCCAGTAAGTTTCTTGCTGGCAAAGACGTTTATACCACTCAGCGGCAGGGTATTTGGCCGGGATAGATTCAATGACCCACACACTGAGGCCAGCTGTAGATCGGCCGTGGTGAGTCAGGAAGTATTTAGGGACACTGTGGTGGTCACGGCCTTTTTTGATAAAGCGCCGGTGCTCCCCAAAGCGGGCCCATAAGGCTCTGATGGTTCTGCCGACATATATTAGGCCACAGAGGCAGATGAGGCAGTATATAATGAAGTCAGTTGAACAGTTGTAGAATTCTTTTAGGGTATAGTTTTTTCCTTTGACAGTGAAGGTTTTCTGACCATGTTGTATGAACTGGCAGGTTAGGCAGAGGGGTTTTTTGCATTGATACATCCCTCTGAGGGGTATCAGGGTGAGTGGTGATGAGGTGGGTTGGGTAGGCTTAATTCTACTGGGTGCAATTTTACTCTTAATGTTTCTGGATTTTCTATATGCCACTTTAGGTTTGGTATCGACTGTGGTTCTGAGATGAGGGTCTTCCAACAGAATAGGCCAGTGTGAAGCCAGGATCTTCTCCATTTTCTTGTATTTGTCATGAAATTGCGTGATGAAGCGGGTAGGTTGTTTACCAGTGGTAGGAGGACGGTTGGGGCCTGGGGGTAGACTACGGTAATGATGGAAGGCCGCGTCTATAAGTGGGGTGGGGTATCCTTTGTCTAGGAATTTTTTTGACAGAAGTAGTCCATGGGTGTCATAGTCTGAGTCTCTGGTACAATATCTTCGAAGGCGGCAGAATTGGCTGTGGGGGATGTTGTTGACCCATCTCGGATGGTGGCAGCTATCATAGTGTATAAATGAATTACCAGCAGTAGGTTTGGTAAAGTTTCTTGCATATATAGTTTTGTTGTCGTGGCAAAGCTCGAGGTCTAGAAAGGTCAAAGTGTCAGGGTCAGCAATGTGAGTGAAGGATAGGCCCTAGCTGTTATGGTTGCAGTATTGTACAAAGGTCATGATGTCATCAAATGTGCCATCCCAGATGATCAGGTGGCACAACCCCCCCCCCCAAATGAACCCATTTTGGAAAGTAGACACCCCAAGCTATTTGCTGAGAGGTATAGCGAGTATTTTGCAGACCTCACTTTTTGTCACAAAGTTTTGAAAATTGAAAAAAGAAAAAAAAAAGTTTTTTCTTGTCTTTCTTCATTTTCAAAAACAAATGAGAGCTGCAAAATACTCACCATGCCTCTCAGCAAATAGCTTGGGGTGTCTACTTTCCAAATGGGGTCATTTGGGGGGGTTTGTGCCACCTGGGCATTCCATGGCCTCCTAAACTGTGATAGGCAGTGAAGAGTGAAATCAAAAATTTACACCCTTAGAAATCCTGAAGGCGGTGATTGGTTTTCGGGGCCCCGTACGCGGCTAGGCTCCCAAAAAGTCCCACACATGTGGTATCCCCATACTCAGGAGAAGCAGCTAAATGTATTTTGGGGTGCAATTCCACATATGCCCATGGCCTGTGTGAGCAATATATCATTTAGTGACAACTTTGTGCAAAAAAAAAAAATGTGTCACTTTCCCGCAACTTGTGTCAAAATATAAAATATTTCATGGACTCAATATGCCTCTCAGCAAATAGCTTGGGGTGTCTACTTTCCAAAATGGGGTCATTTGGGGGGGTTTTGTGCCACCTGGGCATTCCATGGCCTCCGAAACTGTGATAGGCAGTGAAGAGTGAAATCAAAAATTTACACCCTTAGAAATCCTGAAGGTGGTGATTGGATTTCGGGGCCCCGTACGTGGCTAGGCTCCCAAAAAGTCCCACACATGTGGTATCCCCATACTCAGGAGAAGCAGCTGAATGTATTTTGGGGTGCAATTCCACATAGGCCCATGGCCTGTGTGAGCAATATATCATTTAGTGACAACTTTTTGTAAATATTTTTTTTTTTGTCATTATTCAATCACTTGGGATAAAAAAAAAATATTCAATGGGTTCAACATGCCTCTCAGCAATTTCCTTGGGGTGTCTACTTTCCAAAATGGGGTCATTTGGGGGGGTTTGTACTGCCCTGCCATTTTAGCACCTCAAGAAATGACATAGGCAGTCATAAACTAAAAGCTGTGTAAATTACAGAAAATGTACCCTAGTTTGTAGACGCTATAACTTTTGCGCAAACCAATAAATATACGCTTATTGACATTTTTTTACCAAAGACATGTGGCCGAATACATTTTGGCCTAAATGTATGACTAAAATTGAGTTTATTGGATTTTTTTTTATAATAAAAAGTAGAAAATATCATTTTTTTTCAAAATTTTCAGTCTTTTTCCATTTATAGCGCAAAAAATAAAAACTGCAGAGGTGATCAAATACCATCAAAAGAAAGCTCTATTTGTGGGAAGAAAAGGACGCAAATTTCGTTTGGGTACAGCATTGCATGACCGCGCAATTAGCAGTTAAAGCGACGCAGTGCCAAATTGGAAAAAGACCTCTGGTCCTTAGGCAGCATAATGGTCCGGGGCTAAAGTGGTTAATATTATTGTCTCCATGTCTACTACCATGCACTTCTTCATATATATGTTTCCATGACACTGACTATTATATAACCTCCTGTTTTTTTTTTCTCTGTGTATATTGTTACCTTGTAGTTCCCCTCCCGCCCACAGGTGGCACTGTGCTTTCTTGTGATAGACGCTGGGACCTGTTATCCCACAGCGCTGCCTTATAAAAGCACATTGCAGACACCTCCCTATTAGGCCTATTGAAGGAGCAGTGGCTCCGAGCGCGTAGCCTTCTCTCAACCTCTCTGCTAGCCCTCCTTCCTGGACGATCCCTCCCCTGGATACCGAACCCGGAAGCAGACGGACAACCTGTGACGTCATGCACGCTTCACGTGCGCTCCACGCTGGCCCCTAGTCTCTTCCTGATGGCCGCAGAAGGAGCTCCCGGCTGGTAATCCACCTTCTGCAGCCCAGTTTTCCTGCAGCGTCACCACCATAGGATCAGAGGGAACACCGAGGACCACATACCTATACAGATGAGCCTTTTATATGTTTTTATCCTGTAAGTGTGTTTTTACCTGGTGTCATTAAACATCATTTGTTAATACTACACTCAGGTGGCGCTTCCTTCTCTACCCCTCTCTCATCCATCACAGAGCCAGCTCTCTGAGGAAACAGCAGCCGCCTAGCCTACCAGCCTACTTTAACCATTACATTACCGGTTACCACTTAACCTTTGAACTTCCAGCCTGTCCCCTATGGACTAAGTTGCTCAGCCTTTTATATCTCCTGTTATATATGGACTTGTGTGTTTGCGCTTACAGTTACCAATACTCTGTCATACTTATACTAAAATGTGGCTAGAACAGGTGGGCACTATGTTAAGATTTGAAAAACATATATATACCAGCACAGAGGCATTCCCTTTAAATTCGAAAAGGTATGGGGAAGCTGGTTAAATACACTGGGTGTAGCTCCAACTGATTTATTTATTCAAAGAGTGCTCTTGTGATAGGTTGAAGGGTATCTCCTGTATTATGCTGTTTATGATTGTGAATGTAAGGGTTTGCATAGGTGGAAGAACAATGGTTGGTGGGTACTCTTCATAGTATCTGTAAGATTAAGTGTTACTTTGATTGGCTCTGACTATCTGGGTATGAGTCGATGTACTTTATTTGTATTGAATGTTTGTAACTGAGGATGACATCTCAATAAACTTGTTTCTTGATTTAAAAAAAAAACATATTTCAACAAATTTCAATGAAATTTGTTACAATTTCATTCGGAGATTTGGATACATCTGAATCTCTGAATAACCAAAAATTCATCATTTATATTTGGACCGAAGGGAGGTCATGGCTTCCAAATGGCCATGAAACCATTACTTTAGTTTATTTACTTTTAATTACTACTCAACAGATGTACATGTTATCTCCAAATAACCAAAAATTCATCTGAATTTACATTTGGACCAAAACTTATCTGCACATGTCTACTCAACAAATGTTTGTGGAATTTTGTAGAGGAATAATAGAGAAACATATGTGCAAATGTACCCACAATTAGGTGCTGAATTATTTTTATTTTTAAGGGAGGTCATGGCTTGCAAATGGCCATAAAACCTTTACATTAGTTTACTTACTTTTAATTACTACTCAACATGCACATGTCTACTCAACAGATGTTTGTGGAATTTTGTAGGGAAATAATAGAAAAACTTATGTGCAAATGTACCTATAATTTATGTAGCAAGGTCTATGGCCTTGTCCAGTCTAATGAAAACTTTCCAGGCCAAAGATAGCTGACTTCCTTCTGTATGTGGTGGGTTGTGAGGCATAGTGGATGTAAGGTGGACAAAGTTATTGGGCACCAAACACTTCTTGGATGTTAAAAGAGGTTTTATTTCTCTTAACTGTCTTTTTTGTATTTTTTGGGGAAAGAGGGTAAGGGCCAGGCCCCCCCTAAGTAGCTGCAAATTCAACTGGCAGACTCTGAGACTTCAATAGGAGGACAGCCGTGCAGGGAAAGCCCCCAGCAAGGTGCCACATCTACACATGCAGGAATGTCTCCTATGGCAACAGTCTTTAACAGGTCCTTCAGCTTCACTACAACTGCCTCTTGTAGTTCAACACTGAGCTCCCGGTCTCTCACTAGACCCTCTGATTCCCTTGACCTCCTCCAATCTTTGCAGTGGTATCACCCTCAAGCGTCACCCCCGCTTCCTTGCTGGGTCCCTAGCTTGGCACTCCAAATACTTCTCAAGCTTCACTCATGCTGACCGGCTCGGTCCCTAGCTTGACACACAAGGCTGCTCTGCAAGCGTCACCTCCACTGGTTGGGTCCCTGACTGGATCACCACCTGAAGTTTCCCGATTCTCCACCGTGCACGTTCGGTGAGAATGCTGCTCTGGTACTTCCTTAAGTTACTCACTGTTTTCCTGGGTAATAAGGTGGTTGATCCCTTTGTTGCAACAGCTTCCCTTCTACCTCCGACCACTGACAGGTTCTCCGGCCGGCAGAACCGTCACTTCTGGTTGGACTGCAAGTCACAATCCCAACCCTGAGCTGCTCTCTTACTTACTGGATAGACCCTCACAGAGCCTAGCAGCCAGATGCCCCTGGGATAGGCCCAATCTCTGGCCTAGCAGCCCAGGGCACACGACACACGTCCACCCAGACAGCCATCCAGGTGGCACAGAACATATTTACCTTACTCCACCTGAATATATAGGTTCTCCCAGCAGGCCAACGGATTTAAGAAAACCCCTGCCCATTGGCTGGGATACCCCACATACCCATAACTTGACCTTGGGTTGCCCTTCTTATGTCTAGTACCACCAAGTACCCAGCCACCTAGTGGTAATAGAAAAAAGTGCAACAAGGCCAAACTTAGGGAGAAATCAATAGATCTCTATCAATCAACAAGGATAACTACTCCTGGCAAGTAAATTTGTGATGAGCTCCCTGCCTAAACTACAGGGTGCTACAATTAGGTGCTGAATAATTTTTATTTTTAAGGGAGGTCGTGGCTTGCAAATGGCCAAGAAACCTTTTAATTACTAGTAGGCTATTAAATGAATGAAAACACCAGATGTAAAAAAATAAAGCTGTACTATAGCTTCCACAAATGGAGGAGGTGAACCTTTCATCCATCTGTCTGTCCTCAATTTATAGTTTTTCATTCATAGAAGCTATAGTATACCTTCTGTAAATGGAGGAGGTGGGCAGAAAGGGCAAACATAGTCTTCATGAGTGCTTACAACAGGTTACCCTGCTCTATTAACCCCCAATGCACCAGAATATTAGGGGTGGAGGATGATCGGAGGAGGATGTTTATAGGTAATCCAGAAGCCAGCAGCATAGGGGACACATCAGATTGATGTATTGTCCTTTGTCACTCTAAATTTATATCTACAAATCATTAAAAAGGCTATATGTTCCCTTTAAGACATGTAACACTATTTTAACTTGCATTGTTTATATGAAATAATCCCCATAGTTTTAGAAAAATGGAGCATTCTTTTTCAGCCAATGGTCAGTGGATTACAACACATTCTTCTGCATGGGAACACCATTATATATGCCCAGATATACATTCTGAAAAAGTCTGAGCTTCCTTCATCTGTGCCTAAGCATGACAATGATTGATAGCAAGAAGCGGACACTGTGCATATTAGACCATACTACAGTCAGTTCTAATGAAAAACACTTTGTAATATTAGTCTACAGGATATTTCACAAATCAGTACATAAAAAATATTTCTTACATAATAGACTTGGAAGGATAGATACTGTATGGCTTTCTGTCACCAAAACTAATTCTTTTGGACAGCAAATGACAAGCAAAGTGTAATGGTTAAATGCTTCGATGACATTTGCTATAGAAACTCTTCAATGGCGTGTCAGACCTCATCCTTGTTATCTTGTTATCTCTGTGATTTCTATGTTACACATCACAGCCAATGTGTTAATAAGATGAGTTTGCGCTAGTTTCTGCAGTTTTAGCAACATTTCTACTTGTGCTTCACTGACAACTTTTATCAGGTGTTAAAGTGATTATTTGCATGTTTTTCTTTGAAACAACAGATTTCAGTTTAAAGCTAACCTCCAGGGAGTCCTATAAGACACAATAAATAACCTAATATGAGCCTCTTGCGATGGTTTTGCACAGAGTAGCCTCAAACCTCTTTCTCTGAGGTCCCCCCACTAGCACTTCTGGCTCCACCTATTTGGAGAGTGCCTGCACAGGAATTGTGCCACTCAGGTGGACTGAAGCCCGAGCCTCGCTGCTTGCATCTGTAGACACAGACAGAGCAGCTCTGCCCTGTCCCTCACTCCCTCATCACAGAATTTGATTGACAGCAGCAGGAACCAATGGCTCCCACTTCTATCAATCTACCCTGTAAGGAGAGAGAGATTCGAGAGAGCCCCTACTCTCGGGTACAACTCTGGATCGAGATCGGCTCAGGTAAGTATAAGGGAGGCAGGGGGGGGGGGGTGATCCTGTGGCACAGAAGGCTTTATTTCTCTTAATGCAGAAAATGCATTAAAGTAAAAAAAAAAAAAAAAGAAAGAAACTTTAAGGCTTTAGAACCACTTTAGATAGATGAAATTGAAGAAAAATAACATGATTACATTCAAGAGGGATTATAACCTTTTAACATATTTTGCTATATAATTAAATGCAAGAAATAATATTATGACCAGGTTATTCCTGTTCCCTTCCCACCTCCCACCTCCTTTGAAGTAACATTATTGTACTATCAAATGGTCAGATAGCTACTCCAGACAACATTCCACAGCAGGGTAAGATGTCTCTGTTGATTCTAAACATGTTTTCAAACTATAGTAATTGAAAGGTCACTGTAAGTCACATTAATAATAAACTCCATCACCTTCAGGGCCCAAATCTCCACCACACTATGTGGAGTGGGGTGTGTCCCTTTCCTCCAATCAACTCTCACACAATGTAAGTGCAGTCTCTTCACCCTTCCCTATGTGCTGCTTGCAGATGAAGAAAGATTTCTAACATGATCTGCACTTTTGAAAGGGTGTAAGAAGGGGAAGACAGCAGATATACAAGTAAAACTTATGTAGGAGGATTTGTTTTTATCTCTGTGTATCATCTGAAGCTATTCACTTCACTGGGTATATGTGAGGGTTTCCAACCACTTTAAGCTTCAGACCTCTCCCCCAGTGACCACACTGTACCATTGTAGCAAATCACAAGATGCAAAGCTGTTTTACACATTTGTGAACACAGTCAAGATTAGCTCAAGCATCAGGATTTGTGTAATTTTGACACCTTTGGGAAAGTTGGGCTGATTTACTAAAGATGTTGAGAATCTCCACAAAATAGATTATGTGAATATGAGTTTCAATTATCCAGTCTTATCAATGTAGCGTACTACCCCCTTAGGAGCTGCTGAGTTTTAGTTCCTTACCTTTGCCAATCACTCCGCTTCCGATCTCCCATGCACCCACATAACATCAAACAGTCAAAGTTACACTTTAAGTTAATTTATTTGGGATTACATCTTTGGGGCTCTCCAGTGAAGTATATGAGATGCCCCATGAGGCCCCGTATTGTTGCCGGACGGTTGTTTTAATCCTTTCCTTTTTCCTTTCCTTTTGTGTAATGCAGCACTCCCTGACACGTACAGGTGAACATTACTCTGAATAATGTTTTCCCACTGCAGCTTATTGCTTCTTCTTTAAGATATCTGGCTGAGGATTCACTACTCTGAATAGCTCCTCCGCTTAACTTGATATGCTTCCTTT
The DNA here is from genome assembly GCA_037952925.1 of Lithobates clamitans. NCBI lineage: Eukaryota > Metazoa > Chordata > Amphibia > Anura > Ranidae > Lithobates > Lithobates clamitans. Next base: position 1,577,694 of record JBBGZY010000244.1, on the reverse strand, counting down.
GGGGTATTGATTCTTCAAGGTCAACACCTACACCACCTTCCTTATGACCCGCATACCAACACCCTTTCGGTACTTGGACATATTAGAAACTGTGGTCCTTGAATTTACAGTATAAGTTCCTCTCTCGGCTCCTCTGGGTTTGCACCTCCTTTGCGCTCTCTCTCCCAATCAACAGTCCAGGCTCTACTCACAAAAAGTCGATCACCCAGGTTTTGGTCTGCCACTTTTCTCCTCCTTCCTCCTTTTCTTGACTGGCACCTCCCCACATGGGAGCTTCCAGTGGTTTTTTGTCGACTACATGCTGACTCCTTATCCAGGGCTTAGGCTCTCGGCCCCCCCTGGATCCTCTTCCGGCACCAGGGCTCTGGGATCTCTGAACTTCTGGGCCTCTGGGCCTACCTTGTGGACTCTGAATCCCGAACTGAATCTATGAACTCCTCCCAGAGCATGTGACCCCCCTTTTAAGTGAGACCTCCCCTTGACCGAGTAAATTAACCATTGGTCAATCCTCTCACATGGGTTTCCTGCCACTCAGGTCTCAGCCCATTCTCTCTCTCTAGCAGAATCCACCATCAAGCAGAGAAGGTCTTCCTGAGCCCAAATGTAGGCAGCCACACCCCCTTCTATTCTGACACTTCCAACCCTGAATTACCATCCAAGCCTAGCAAAGAACACAGGCCTGGCCAAATTTACCTGTCTCTATATCCTACTCTATCAAAGAAATATCATAAAGCACCTACCTAAAGGTAGAGGGCGCTACACAAAGATGAAGAAGGAATTAATCAGAATTTGTCAATTAAAGTGACTATTTACACAATTTAGCCTCTGAAGATTCTTAACTCCTTTAGTAAATAAGTCTCAGTCTCTCATCCAGGAAATAGATTCTGACAGTGAATAATACCTGAAAAAAGATGACCCTGTCCTTCTGTAGAGAAAAGCAAATTAAGGTATTGACAGATGGTCTACTGTGATATCTGTAACAGAGATAATAATTACTGGAAGTGTTACCCTTCCACATTATTTAGCATGCATGCTCTTAACAAGAAAAATATATCTGATGCTGGCTCCACTTTAGAAAATAATAAAAATAACATAGCATGCACAGTTGATACACAAGCCGTAGGGGGGGATTTACTAAAACTAGAGCACTCAGAATCTGGTGCCGCTGTGTATGATTGCCAATCAGCTTCTAACGCCAGCATATTCAATTAAGCTTTGACAATAAAACTTGTAAATTGATTGGTTTCTATGCAGAGCTGCACCAGATTGTCATGCTCCAATTTTAGTAAATCCCCCCATAGTGTAATTGAATGGTAGCAAAAATGATCTTTCCTTTTCAATTTGCAGTGCTGTAATTGTCTATAAAATGTATTGCAATATGGCAACATGGAGGAGTTCTTTTCACCATTGGTGTACAGATTGCCTCCAGAAATGTAATTTCCTGCATGTATGATTGGCCCACTGTTTTCCCAGAAGTCTGCACTAAGATAGAAGTCTTATTTTAGGCATCCTCTACAACAAAAATGTAATTTTCTGTGAGATACTCAAAATGGTTAATTGCTTCTAAAGGAATGCAGTCTCTGTATTTTTCTCATTAGAACAAGGCAAGTGATTATTTAGGAGAATTTCACTCCCATTCATATTCACTCATTCATATGCACACAACAAACAGCTTTTTCTTTCGAAGCAGAAACAGATAGGAAAGGAATCTGCAAAAACATTTCTCAACAAAAGTGGAATTACTCTTTAGGCATTCCATAACCAAACGTCTCCATCCTATATAATCAGACCTCTAAAGTCACCAGTAAAGGTAAAGATAAAATTGTAATTTTTAATTATTTATTATTAAAACAGTCCCATTTTAAATATATCAGTATTGTAATAATAGAGCTTATTGTAAGCAATATGTTATATTCTCCACGATAAGGAAACTTCTTTTGGGTGAACTGGAGGTAGACCAAAGGATTTATCCCCTTTGCGCCAGGGCCTCCCAGCCCATTAAGGAATTTCATATTCCGGGAGGCGGGGCGGGGTTTAGGAACACATGACAGCTGTGATTGGCTGTCATGGCAGTCACATGATCGGAAAGAAGTGATTGGGAGCTTCCCGTTAGTCACCAGTAACTGTACCGGGAGCAGGCAGGGCGCGCGGTCTCTGCACAGCTGTGTCTGCTAATTGGTATGCAAATATGCCGCCTCTTGGTGCCAAGGCCCACCCGCCGAGAGGCTGCATATTTGTGTGTCAGCGGTGCCTAGGGGTTAGTCCAGTTTGGGGAGACAGATGGAAACTACCCCAAACAAGACAAAGAACTGCAATCAGTCCAAACACTTGCTCATCCAGATTCAGGAAAGGAAAGCAACATTGAAAGCCCTAATAGTGCTAAGAGCCAAATTCCAACCTAGGACTGGCTTCAGGAGAGGACTTGTTTCACAAAGAAGTTGTTGGGGAGGAAATCCTGAGGCATGCATCACATACATGTCCAGCAATAGAGTAACCAAGATGTAGACATCCCAGCTTAGCATCAAGGGATTCCTAGACCCCATGATGCCCTGTCTCTCAGAACTTGAGCTTCAATCATTAAGCTGCTAAAGGCAGCCTGAAGCTTGATTACAAAAACATTCCCTGGGAACAGATGATCATGATCCAGTAGATTCCTTTGAGCAACTATCAGGTGTCCCCTTAGTTTTGCATACCACATCTGCCTGGGTCAGCTTTGGAACAATGAGGAACACAGGAATGCTCTCCATCCCAAACATGCAAGACAATCAAGAGGAGGAATAGGTCAGAAAGTATTGATCCCACGAAGTAACCAGAGCATCATCTGCATCCACCAGAGGGACCACTACACCTGAAACAACATTGCCTAGCCTTTAGTTTGACCTGAGGGTAAGATACTCAACCTCTAAACTTTCCTACAGGAAAAGCTTTGGGGGTAGGAATCACTCTCACAGGTTTAGGCGCTGCTGTCTGGATGCAGCCTGCCTGCCACTGTGCATACCAGAAATGCTTATGCCTCACAAGGCTGCAGTCTGACATTTTTCCAAGGATACCAATCTATCTTTGTTGCTAGAGAAAAAGGTTTACTTAAATTCTGATTGTTTAACCTTCCATCAAGGAGCTCAGGGACAGTCAAATCACCCAGAACCTCTGGATGTTACTTTGAGAAATGATACACCAAAGACAACCAACCCCCTTGTAATTAAGCATGTCCTCTCTAGACTGTCTGGCTTGTAACCTTGTGGGGATTTCTTTGGGGAAACCATAGGAAGAGAGGACTCCCTCACTCTAGAGCCCTGAGCCTCAGTGATAGGCAAATCACCTGTCAAAAGACAGAATAAACCTGTCCCCCGAAGAACCCTTTAAGGCCAGGGTTGAAACTAGACCAAACGAATTGTTCCACATGAGGCTACCCCTAGTTCTAGGCCTCTCATACAAAAGGCAAGTTGGTCCCAGCGACCAAATTGTTCCCTCAGCGGGATGTCAGATAAGGATTCCACCATGAAAATGTTTCAGGAAGGCAAGGCTAATACTGGGTCCAGCATCCTAGTACACAAAAGAGGATGAGGGGCAGGACCCCAGAGCCCCTATGGCAAGGCACAGAATTGCTGAAGGGATGGGAACATTAATTAAAAATCAAAAGTCCCCATTTTGAAGACATATGCAATCTATTGGCCATAAAAAGTATATAGGGTCTCAGGTACTGCCCTAGGGGACATATATCAATGCAATTTATTTTTTTAAAAACAATCATTTTTAAAGGATGCTTAAAGTGAAATGATACAAATGAAAAGTGAATTTAACCATACCAGGCCAATCACCATGTTGATGGGGACAAGGGCCTCTTCTCGACAGCCCTAGGTGGTAGTTGTGGGGGTCTGTGGGCAGGGGGCTTATCAGAATCTGGAAGCCCCCTTTAACAAAGGGGACCCCAGATCCCCCCCATGTAAATGAGTATGGGGTACATTATACCCCTACTCATTCACCAAAAAAGTGTCAATAAGAAAAAAAGAACACAAACACCATTTTTGCCAATTCTTTTATTAAAAAAAAAAAAAAAAAAAAAAAAAAGGTCCCCCAATGTAGATCCACCATCAATCACGACAATGCCGCCACTGCCAGACCTGAAAAAAAAACGCTATACCCTCAACTAAGGCTAACTGCCTACTGACAGTTCTTATATAGGTAAGGGGCGGAGCCATCTGGCAACATCAACTGGTGACACTGCCCCTTACCGATATAAGAACTGTCAAATGGCGGGAACAGGCAGATGGCAGTTAGCCTTCATTGTGGGTGGAGCGTTTTTTTCTTATTTCAAGTCTTGCGGAGGCATCGGGCATCATGATTGACGATGGATCTACATCAGGGGACATTGTTTTTTTAATTTTCAAAAACTGTGTTTGTGTTCTTTTTTCTTATTGACACTTTTTTTGGTGAATGAGTAGGGGTACAGTGTTAAAGGGGGCTTCCAGATTCCGATAAGCTTCCTGCCCACAGACCCCCACAACCACAGCCCAGGGTTGTGGGGAAGAGGCCCTTGTCCCCATCAACATGGGGACAAGGAGCTTTGGCGTGGGGGAAGCAGAGCCCTCCCTGCCCACAGAACCCCCCATGTTGAGGGTATGTGGCCTGGTATGGGTTGAGGGGCGCTCGCACGCCCACCCCTTTCCTGGCCTGCCAGGCTACTTGCTTGGATAAGGGTCTGGTATGGATTTTGGGGGGAGCAGACACACCATTTTTTTTCACTTTTCTCTATTGCCGGCAATATTTTGTTTTTCATTCAGCTTTCAGCGGGGAAGCCCATTGACAGCTGATGTCTCACCAAAAATTTTTGTTGCAGGGGATGCCTTAATTCTGACTTGTATCTTAGTGCAGACGTCGGTAAAAATCAGTGAGCCAATCACACAAGCAGGAAATTATGTTTCGGGGGGGTGTACAGAACACCTCCAGGTAGCCATATTGCAATGCATTTTTTGAAAATAACAGATAACAATAACAGCTACTGAAAAGGAAAGGTAATTTGTAATAACATTCAATTACAATATGACTTGTGTCACAATTGTATAAACTATATTATTTTTTCTCTATTTGCATTTTGTTTGCCTATGAAATTGGAGTTACCCTTTAAGGATGCAGCGGCCAGCTTCCCAACTCTTAGCAACAGCTATTCGCTGTGCCCTGATTGGGCAAAGCTTTGCCCAATCAAGGCTTAGAATGAACTGTGCAGCGCAGCCAAACGTCCTGCCGAGCACCCTGCAAATTCAGGTGAACAGGCAATGTTCGGGCTGAACCGTTCACCCAACTCTAATGGTGAACTTTTTGCCACCAGAACTGGGGAAAAACATTTTGACATGGAGACCTTCCGAGGATACAGTATGCGAAGGTCACAATACAGAAAAGATGCTTCCTAACAATTGGAAGGAGAAAAGGACCTTGCAGTCTTTGCTCTACTGACACCATTCACTGCTCTTATGATATACACGCACGTGAGTTTGTGCTCTGGGGTGGACATCCTAATGCAATAGGCTGCACACACCAATAAAAAGCAGCTTCACCCAGGGTTCCCATCAATTGTTTGTGGCTAAGCATAGTGGACAGAATAGCTTCTGTCTGCTTTAAGGAAGATCATACACACTCTTCAAGACTTTGTACTGGGGTCTGCAGTCTGGAAGAGGATTTTCTATACCCTCAACTGGATTTATACCCACCTATACGATGACCCTTACCTATAGGAACGTGTATATTTTTGTTGTGCATTGAGCAGTGACTAAGGGTGTTTCTATCTGTTGGAAACAGTAAATGTTGATTGCAAAAGAAGGGCATGCTATGGGCATGCTGGTCTGCAATACTAGCCCATACATGTCCTATCTGTAAGCCCTTGGCTCTGTAAACCATTTCCTGCCTCCATCTCCTGGCAGTTTTCTCACTTTGCCTATTTCCAAGATGATTTCCAGGCAGTTTTGCCCAACAAAAAGATGGCCACTGGGGCAGTGCTTGCCCAACACCAAGATGGCCTCCATGTGAAATCTATCCACTTCACCAGCTCAGCATTATGCATCTTTCCCTTGAATGTAGACAAGCTTTTTCCTCTGCAATGGCCACTAAAATGCACACTATAACACAATACAGCCACATGCCATCCAAGATGACAATGTATGAGCACATTCACAGATAAATTTAAAAAAAAATAGAGAACATACTTGTTCTGGAAATGTAGTGTCACATGGATTCACTCAGTTTTTGGGAAGCATGCTCCAGACAAGGAGAGCAGACAAGGAGAGAGCAGACAAGGAGAGCACTACTGGGAAAAATAGTCCTGGCTGCACTCCTGTATGTGAGGCTATTTATTACCCAATGTTTTCACCCAAATTTTTGTCTAGGCTGCAATGGACATGATGGAGATCAGAAGCAAAAATGTACTTTTTTACTCAACTTTGTGCTTTAGTAATGTTCATATGTACTCTATTCAAGTCAAGTGTGTTTCTGAATGATAGGTCTAATTTATACTAATCTAAAAATATAAGCTTTAGCACATACCACAAGGTGAGCCCACTCCCTTGGCTGAGAAGCAACACACATGAATGGTCTCATGATGCTTTACTGTTGGCATGAGGCATGACTGATGGTAGCGCTCACCTTTTCTTCTCTGAACAAGGTTTTTTTCTGGATGCCCCAAACAATCTGAAACGGGAGTCATCAGAGAAAATGACTTTACCCCAGCCCTCAGTAGTCCAATCCCTGTACCTTTAGCAGAATATCAGTCTATCCCTGATGTTTTTCCTGGAGAGAAGTAGCTTCTTTGCTGCCCTTCATGACACCAGGCCATCCTCCAAAAGTCTTTGTCTCACTGTGCATGTAGATGCACTCACACCTGCCTGCTTCCATTTCTGAGCAAGTTCTGCACTGGTGGTTCCCTGAACCCACAGCTGAATCAACTGTAGGAGATGGTCCTGGTGCTTGCTACATTTCTTGGGCGCCCTGAAGCCTTCTTCACAAATGCAGTGGAAATGTTTCTTTATGGAATGAAGCTCATTTTCATGGCAAAGAGGAACTTCCTCTTATCATTCCTCTTATCACATAACATTCTGGAGCATATGCAAATTGCCATCATAAAAACTGAGGCAGCAGACAGAAAATGATTTTCAAAATGTTTTACAAATATGTGAAAAGTGTGGCGTCCATTTGAATTTAGTCCCCCGAGTCAATACTTTGTAGAACCACATTTTGCTACAATTACAGCCTCAAGTCTTTTTGGTTATGTCTACCAGTTTTGTACATCTCTAGAGAGTGAAATTTTTGCCCATTCTTCTTTGCAAAATAGCTCAAGCTCTGTCAGACTTGATAGAGAGCCTTTGTGAAAAGCAATATTCAAGTCTTGCCACAGATTCTCAATTGGATTTAGGTCTGGACTTTGACTGGGCCATTCTAACACATGAACATGCTTTGCTGTAAACCATTCCACTGTAGCTCTGGCTGTATGTTTAGGGTTGTTGTCCTGTTGGAAGGTGAACCTCCACCGCAGTCTCAAGTCTTTTGCAGACTCTAACAGGTTTATATCTAAGATTGCCATGTATTTGGCTCCATTCATCTTCCCATCAACTCTGACCAGCTTCCCTATCCCAGCTGAAGTAAAGCATCTCCACAACATGATGCTGCCACCACTATGTTTCACGGTGGGGATGGTGTGTTCAGGGTGATGTGCAGTTTTGATTTTCCGCCACACATAGCGTTTTGCTTTTAGGCCAAAACGTTCAATTTTGGTCTCATCTGACTAGAGTACCTTCTTCCACATGTTTGCTCTGTCCTCCACATGGCTTCTCGCAAACTGCAAATGGGACTTTTTATGGCTTCCTTTCAACAATGACTTTCTTCTCACCACTCTTCCATAAAGGCCAGATTTGTGGAGTTCACGACTAATAGTTGTCCGGTGGACAGATTCTCTCACCTGAACTGTGGATCTCGCCAGCTCCTCCAGAGTTACCATGGGCCTCTTGGCTGCTTCTCTGATTAATGCTCTTCTTGCCCGACCTGTTAGTTTAGGTGGATGGCCATGTGCAGTTGTGCCATACTCTTTCCATTTTCAGGTGATGGATTGTACAGTGCTCTGTGAAATGTTCAATGCTTGGAATATTTTTTTTATAACCTAACCCTGCTTTAAACTTCTCCACAACTTTTATCCCTGACCTGTCTGTGTTCCTTGGACTTTATGATGCTGTTTGTTCACTAAGGTTCTCTAACAAACCTCTGAGGGCTTCACAGAACAGATGTATTTAAATGGTGATTAAATTAAGCACTGGACTCTATTTACTAATTAGGTGACTTCTGAAGGCAATTGGTTTTGGTTCCACCAGATTTTAGTTAGGGTTAGGGGTATCACAGTAAGGAGGGGGGGGGGGGTGAATACAAATGCATGCTACGTACGCTTCAGATATTTATTTGTAAAAAAATTTGAAAACCATTTATCATTTCCCTTTTACTTCACAATTGTGTGTCACTTTGTGTTGGTCTATCACATAAAATTCCAATAAAATACATTTACTTTTTTGGTTGTAACATGACAAAATGTAAAAAAAATTCAAAGGGTATGTACTATGAATACTTTTTTAAGGCACTGTATACTGTTTATACTGCTGAAGCAATATATAAAATATATTTTCAAGCATGCACTCCTTATATGAAAAATTATGTATGAAGGTGTGATAGAATGATCAACTACTGTCCTATATATGATTTATTTTGAGATTCTTTTCAGAATGACACATTCTGAGATTAATCTCTGTGTTACATTTTTGGCTACAATGGACCATGAATACAAGTATGGATTATTTATACTATCTAGAAATATAAAGTTTCATTTAGTATTCAATACAGCTACCATTAGTTCTTTCTTTGCATGGCTTTCTGCTAATATTCTTAGGATTGGGCAGAGGTCAGATCAATGTTCTGTATCTGCAGACATTCCAGATGGCATCTTGTGACAGAATTGTATCCCTTACATTACAGCATAAAAATGCTTGTCTAGCAGTAAAAGTGAACCACATTGAACCTCATAGATCAGTGCTCTAGGGATCACAGTTCAGAATCAGGACACAGCCTGTCATTCCCTCAGATATCTTGGTAGTTTTCCCTGTGTTGACAATGACCAAATCCTCCCTGTCAGGCTTGCTATAGATCTACATTACCCTTTGTTCAAAGTCAGCATGTAACATGTAATGTCTTATAAAAATCCCAAAGCTACTATATCATTCGAACTTATAATATGATAAAACACAGTAATGTCTCTAGAATCTGCCCCTAAAGGGATCTTAACCACTTGCCGACCGCCGCACGCCGATTTACATCGGCAGAATGGCACGGGCCATTTTTTTTTTTTTTTTAGGCAAAAGGGCATACCTGTATGTCCCTTTGAATTTGCTGCTTAGCGTGCCTGCAGGTCCCGCGATTGCGGCGAGGAGAGGCAGAACGGAGAGATGTAAACAAGGCATTTCCCTGTTCTGCCTAGTAACATGACAGGGACCTACTGCTCTCTGTCATTGGGAGCAGTGATCTCTGTCATGTTGCAATGAGCCCATCCCCCTACAGTTAGAACACATCCAGGGAACACACTTAACCCTTTGATCGCCCCCTGGTGTTTAACCCCTTCCCTGCCAGTGACATTTATACAGTAACCGGTGGCTATTTGTAGCTCTGATCGCTGTATAAGTGTCAATGGTCCCAAAATAGTGTCAAAGTGACGGATCTGTCCGCCATAATGTCGCAGTCCTGATACAAAATGGCAGATTGCCGCCATTACTAGTAAAAAAAATATATATAATTAAAATGCCATAAATTTATCCCCTATTTTGTAGATGCTATAACTTTTGTGCAAACCAATCAATATACACTTATTGCGATTTTTTTTTTACCAAAAATATGTAAAAGAATATATAATGTAAAAAAGGCAGTGCAGCGCAAAATAAACAAGTCCATAATGAAAAATAAAAAATCTAGCAAAAGACAATCCGTGCAGTCTTCCATGATGAACTACAAGTAATTGCATGCGGATGACTTTGTGGGAATATCAAAATCTCCACCAGAGTAGAATATGGCCGCTCACCTCACTGAGTGGACCCTTTAGCTATAGAGGGTCTGATACGCCTTCCCCTTAGGGTATCAAATGATGAAAATGGCACAGATGTCCTAGACAATACCCTCTTGGATGTATATGATACTTAGCACTGTCCGCTCCAAAATCACATATATCAAGGAAATAAAAAGCAATCCATAGTGCTCTCTGCATATATAAAATTTAATGGCAATAAAATGAATCTACAAGTCACCTGCTTCCGGTAAGCCTCCTCTGATGCTCCGGTGATGGTCCTGTCACATATTTAGACGTCCCATTCATTTGGTGTTCTACTCTTCTATCTATCAGAAGCTTTCCATTGTTGTTTTCATCAGTTAACCCTCAGAGACTTTTGGTGGTGGTTTTTGATTTTTTACTAGGAACACAATTTCCAACATCTATGGACTTTTTTGGTTGATTTTTTACCTATTTATAGTTTGGTTTTGTCTACCATATTGTTTTTCACTGGTTTATCACAATCACTATATTTTACATGTCATTGTGTAACACTTAGTGCACTTTTGATTGTATTTAGTTACTCATATGCAATTTTCAATTATTTTAGTCCACTTGCTGGCCATTCAAAGATGGTTCGAGCCTAATTCACCTTTTTTTACCCCTTAATATTCACACACACAGCGCTACACTATATATTTTCTATTATATTACTCCTACCTGTGTCTAAGAGGTGTGTTAGCTGCTTACTGTGTAACCATCTTCACAACACCATTGGTGCAGCGCTGTACTTATTCTCCATCGATATACACCGGGTAATGAAAACAACCCCGGAAGTGTCCCCATAGGTGGAAATAAAGATAGCGAAAAGGTATGCGGTCACACAGATACCTGAAATATCCCGCATAATAAGACATTGTGCTTAATATTTTGAAAGAGAAAAACTAATATTATCTGTGCACAATAATCTCCCAATAATATCCAAGAGAAAAATACTATGCACGATATGATTAGGTAAATATTAAAACATATAAAATATGTAGTAAAAATATTTGCGAACCATACAGTAAATCTAACACTGGAATAACCAATATCAGAAAGACTGAAAGACACATGACGTCACTCACAACCACCACAACTCAAAACATTAACTATGAATGAATACAGTTACCTATCTGTGATAAAACAATAATATCAAAATCTATATTGATGAATAATGAAGAAACTCCTGCACTGTCAGAAATACCTATGCTAAGGGGCACTGCTGCAACACCTAAAATGGCTGATCCAAACAGACAAAAGTGGTATGAATAAAGTGAGTGGTGATTGCGCTGTGATAAAAAGGGGAAGGGGGGAAGGGGAAGGGGAAGGGGCTAACTCAAATGTATAGAGAGGTAAGTGAAAAAATGAAAAAAATTTACAAAAGGTGTAATGAGCATGAGGGCTAGTATCATACTAGCACATGAAAAAATATTGTAGATACTGAAACAAAAGAAAAGAAAAGTCTCAGTGCAAAAGGGCTAGTATCATACTAGCAAATATGTGGTAACTCAGCAAATACTTATTAAAAGAAAAATCTCAGTGCAAAAGGGCTAGTATCATACTCAGCAAATACTTATTGGTGACTCCAAGTAAATAAATAAATGGTGAACAATCCCACCACCTTGTAGTACAAAGTGCTCAAACAATGAGTCATCAGTTCCAGAAAGGCAAAATGAAAAAATTATACAAAATATAACAGTATAATGAAATGTAATAAAGTGCAATCTCATGGGCCTGAATAGACTGAGGAAACAAAATTGCCTAAAACGTATAAAAAGCTGTAAAATGAGTGACAAATACAGTGTGGGTACAAAAACAAAAAAAAATGAACCAAATAAAAATATATAAATCAAAAAAAGTCCATGTTCATGAGGGCTAGTATCATACTAGCACATCAAAAATATTGTAAATACTGAAACAAAAAAATTAAAGAAATCTCAGTGCAAAAGGGCTAGTATCATACTAGCACATATGTGATAACTCAGCAAATTCTTATTAGTGACTCCAAGTAAATAAATAAATGGTGAACAGTCCCACCACCTTGTAATACAAAGTGCTCAATTAATGAGTCATCAGTTCCAAAAAAGGCAAGTCCACAAGCCACAGGAAAGGGAAACAAAGTCTTCAGTGGGGACACCTCTGTGCTCGCAAGCAGCTCACCTTACTGCTGCAAGATAACAGCTTGTAATCCAATAACAGATCGCCAGCAGGCAAGGGTCCCATCCAGTAGTTCAGGCCATTCGGGTGGTGGGTGTGCAGTATGGTATATAAAAAACATAAGCAGACAGTATATAGTATAACTCCATGGCGGCCAGAGTGGAGAAAGGGACAGGACACAGAAGGGGGATGCATTCACTTTTGGAAAATGAGTGTGGGCGTCAATCCAACGAACGCCGAGTTCGTATACCTCAAAAGGGTGTCTTTAAACCGTCCCCATTTCCTCAATGCTCGTCACAATGGGATAAATATATGTGGAGTGTTGGAAGAGAGTGCACATAGCGTGATCCCGTATATAAATCAGTTCATTAGGTTAAAAACAACATGGTACACTTACATTTAGCAGAAGGCTATAGTAAAAAACATCCACGAGCACCGAGCTCATATCCTATCTTCAGTCTATGACAGTTCCCGTGCTCCAATCTTGACGCGTATCGTCACGTTGCGTGACTTCATCAGAGGATCCTCTGATGAAGTCATGTGACGTGACGATACGCATCAGGATTGGAGCACGGGAACTGTCATAGACTGAAGATAGGATACGAGCTTGGTGCTCGTGGATGTTTTTTACTATAACGTATAGAGGATCCTCTGATGAAGTCACGTGACGTGACAATACGCGTCAGGATTGGAGCACGGGAACTCGGCATTCGTTGGATTGATGCCCACACTCATTTTGCAAAAGTGAGTGCATCCCCCTTCTGTGTCCTGTCCCTTTTTCCACTCTGGCCACCACGGAGTTATACTATATACTGTCTGCTTATGTTTTTTATATACCATACTGCACACCCACCACCTGAATGGCCTGAACTACTGGATGGGACCCTTGCCTGCTGGCGATCTGTTATTGGATTACAAGCTGTTGTCTTGCAGCAGTAAGGTGAGCTGCTTGCGAGCACAGAGGTGTCCCCACTGAAGACTTTGTTTCCCTTTCCTGTGGCTTGTGGACTTGCCTTTTTTGGAACTGATGACTCATTGTTTGAGCACTTTGTATTACAAGGTGGTGGGACTGTTCACCATTTATTTATTTACTTGGTGTCACTAATAAGAATTTGCTGAGTTATCACATATGTGCTAGTATGATACTAGCCCTTTTTGCACTGAGATTTCTTTTTTTTTTGTTTCAGTATTTACAATATTTTTTATGTGCTAGTATGATACTAGCCCTCATGAACATGGACTTTTTTTGATTTATATATTTTTATTTGGTTCAATTTTTTTTTTGTACCCACACTGTATTTGTCACTCATTTTACAGCTTTTTATACGTTTTAGGCAATTTTGTTTCCTCAGTCTATTCAGATTTAGGGCCCATGAGATCGCACTTTATTACATTTCATTATACTGTTATATTTTGTATAATTTTTTCATTTTGCCTTTCTGGAACTGATGACTCATTGTTTGAGCACTTTGTACTACAAGGTGGTGGGATTGTTCACCATTTATTTATTTACTTGGAGTCACCAATAAGTATTTGCTGAGTTACCACATATGTGCTAGTATGATAATAGCCCTTTTGCACTGAGATTTTTCTTTTAATAAGTATTTGCTGAATTACCACATATGTGCTAGTATGATACTAGCCCTTTTGCACTGAGAATTTTCTTTTCTTTTGTTTCAGTATCTACAATATTTTTTCATGTGCTAGTATGATACTAGCCCTCATGCTCTGACACGTACCTCGTATGTGAGCCTGACGTGCAGAGGGAGACCTCTCGTACAGCCCTGGTTCCCAGATCACTGGAGTTGAGGACAGTGACCGTAGGAGCACAGTGGGGTATGAGTGCCTGGTGGATTCTCTGGAACTGAAGATGATGTCCACTGGGAGACACTGGAACTGGCTGGAGTGCCGGGTGCAGGTAAGCTGGATACAAGTCAGCAGGTAAGCTGGATGCAGGTCAGCAGGATGCAGGTGAGCTGGATGCAGGTCAGCAGGCTGCAAGTAAGCTGGATGCAGGTCAGCAGGATGCAGGTAAGCTGGATGCAGGTCAGCAGGATGCAGGTGAGCTGGATGCAGGTCAGCAGGCTGCAGGTAAGCTGGATGCAGGTCAGCAGGATGCAGGTAAGCTGGATGCAGGTCAGCAGGATGCAGGTAAGCTGAATGCAGGTCAGCAGGATGCAGGTAAGCTGGATGCAGGTCAGCAGGCTGCAAGTAAGCTGGATGCAGGTCAGCAGGATGCAGGTAAGCTGGATGCAGGTCAGCAGGATGCAGGTGAGCTGGATGCAGGTCAGCAGGCTGCAGGTAAGCTGGATGCAGGTCAGCAGGATGCAGGTAAGCTGGATGCGGGTCAGCAGGATGCAGGTAAGCTGGATGCAGGTCAGCAGGGTGCACACAGCAGGCAGAAGCAAGGTTAGACAAGCCGGGTCACACACAGTGGATCAGTTCAACAGAATCGGCAGGCAAGGAATAGTCAAGTTCAGGCTGGTTTCTGGTAACAGGAGATCAGACAGGCAGGTAAACAGAATCAGAGTCAGGGAAAGCCAAGGTTCAGGATTGGAGACAGCAGCGTGGTCAGAGAGCCAGGTCAGGTGATCGGATGCTGATTACAGGAACAGGTCACAGGTGAAGCTGCAGATCAAACAGCAAGAGCTGAATGGTGGAAGCCCCTCTTAAAGGCCACTGGGCGCAAAAGCCGAATCACTGTGCGTGCGATCTCCGCGATCGGCACATGCGCATTGGCGCACGCCTGTTCGTTACTGGGAACCTGTTGGTGGGGATGCACCTGAGCCCTGTTGCAGGTCTGGAAGTAGTATGTCCATGACATTGCCCCTCCTTAAGGGCAACCTCTGGGTGCCCAAAAGAGCTCTTTTCTGAGGATGTCTGCGGAAGAAGGCCTGGATTAGTTCTTGAGCATGCACATTTTGCTTAGGTTCCCATGAGTTCTCCTCTGGTCCATAACCCTTCCATTTGATTAAAAATTGAAGTTGGTTACCTCTCCTCCTGCAGTCTACGACAGCCTCCACCTCATACTCCTCGTCCTTATTAATAATAAGGGGTCCGGGTGGCCCCGTTCCTCTGTCCGGGAAAGGGTCGGGTACTGTGGGTTTAAGCAGAGACACGTGAATAACTGGGTGCACTTTGAGCGACTCAGGCAGGGTAAGTTCATAGGAGACCTCATTCAATTTCCTTTTAACTGGGAAAGGGCCAATGAATCTGGGTGCCAGCTTCTTTGAAGGGCAAGCCATCTTGAGGTTGGTGGTAGATAACCACACCTGATCACCTGGTTGGAGACGTAATTCACCTCTTCTCTTCCTGTCATAAAGCCTCTTGTTGGTTGCCTGCGCCTTGGCCATAGCTTCTTGCAACAACTTGTTGTTGCGACCCAGGAACTCGACAGTGCTTTGTACTTCTGGAACAGGGGATTCTGGAATAATGTTAGGCAGGAAGACAGGATGGAACCCATAGTTCGCAAAGAACGGTGACTGACCTGTGGCTGAATGGCTGGCATTGTTGAAAGCAAATTCCGCTAGAGGCAAAAGTGCTACCCAATCATCTTGGACAAATGAGGTAAAGCAACGGATGTACTGTTCCAGGGTTTGGTTCGTCCTTTCAGTTTGTCCGTTAGTCTGGGGGTGGAAAGCAGATGACATGGAAAGTTCAATTTTCAGAATTTGGCATAGTGACCTCCAGAAGCGGGAGGTGAACTGGACTCCCCTGTCAGATACAATGTTGGTTTGTACAACATGCAGCCTTACGATCTCCCTGATGAACACCCGGGCAGTTTCCAAAGCAGACGGCGTACTCTTTAGGGGTATGAAGTGGGCCATCTTAGACAGACGGTCAACCACTACAAAGATAGCTGTATGTCCTTCAGAAGGGGGTAGTTCCACTACAAAGTCCATGGCAATCATGCTCCAGGGTCTGTCAGGAATTGATAGTGGTCTGAGAAGGCCCCAGGACTTGGTCCTGGCAGACTTGCTTTGGGTACAGATGACACATGACTTAACATAGTCCTTGCAATCTTCCTCAAGCTTCGGCCACCAAAACATGTGCTGGATTAGTTCACGAGTCTTGTGAACCCCAAAATGTCCGGCCAGCGGGTGGTCGTGACACAGGCTCAGCACTTCTGTCCGGCAACTTTCTGGCACAAAAAATTTGCTGTCCTTCCAAAGCATCCCATCCCTGGGTATCAAGATTGATCCTGGAGGACCGGACACCCCCTCTGAGGCTTGTTTTAGACCGGACATCAGGTCTGTCTGGAAAAGCAGAAAATTGCCCTCAGATAAGATGGTGTCCGGAACTGAAGTTTCTTTGGGGTCATCGTACATCCGAGAGAGAGCGTCAGGCTTGATGTTCTTTGATCCTGGCCGGTAGGTGATGTGAAATGAAAATCTGGAAAAGAATAACGCCCATCGTGCCTGACGCGGCTTCAAACGTTTGGCAGTTCGTAAATATTCCAGATTTTTATGATCCGTGTAGATAAGTATGGGATGTGCCGCTCCCTCTAGCAGGTATCGCCATTCTTCGAGTTCGGCTTTAATGGCCAAAAGTTCACGGTCCCCCACATCGTAATTCTTCTCTGCAGGCGAAAGCTTTCTAGAGAAGAAAGCTATGGGGTGCATGAGATCCTTGAGTCCTTGGCGCTGAGAAATAACTGCCCCCACAGCTGTTTCTGAGGTATCAACCTCAAGTAGGTAAGGAAGAGAGGGATCCGGATGGCTCAAGATGGGGGCAGAGGTAAAGAGTCCCTTTAGGGTAGAAAAGGCATCTTGAGCCTGGGGATTCCACTGGAATTGGACGTTTTGTCTTGTTAGCTGGGTGATCGGAGAGATAATTGCAGAAAATCCTTTGATGAGCCTTCTGTAAAAATTGGCGAAGCCAACAAAACGTTGCACCCCCTTTTTATCTGAGGGTGCAGGCCAGTCCAGAACAGCTGTGACTTTTTGTGGGTCCATCTTGAACCCTTCTGTGGAAATTACCAGGCCCAGAAATTGGATACTCTGCCGCTCAAATTCACATTTTTCTGGTTTGGCGTATAAGCCATGCTGACGGAGTCGGCAGAGTACCATCTTGACGTGTTTCCGGTGCTGATCCAAGGATGAGGAAAAGATCAGGATATCGTCTAAGTAGGCTATGACGAAAATGTCCAGATAGTCTGTGAAGATATCATTTACCAGGTGCTGGAAGGTAGCAGGGGCATTACACAGGCCGAAGGGCATCACCAGATATTCGTAATGGCCAAACCTGGTACGGAAGGCCGTTTTCCACTCGTCCCCTGCACGAATGCGAACCAAATTGTAGGCCCCACGAAGATCGAGTTTGGTGAACACAACAGTAGTTCTTAATCTTTGAAAAAGCTCAGGTACCAGGGGTAAGGGATACCGGTTCTTGACCGTGACCTTGTTCAGCTCCCGGTAGTCCACACAAGGACGCAATGAGTGGTCCTTCTTCTCCACAAAAAAAGATCCCTGCCCCAGCTGGAGAGGTGGATGGCCGGATGAACCCCCTCTTAAGGTTTTCGTCAACATATTCCTTTAAAACCTCCAACTCCCGCTCAGACAGAGGGAAAATTTGCCCAAAGGGGATTTCAGCTCCGGGCAGTAACTCAATCGGGCAATCGTAGGAACGATGAGGAGGAAGTGTCTCTGCCCCTCGTTTACTAAAAACGTCTAAGAACTCGTGATACTGTTCAGGTACTGCTGAGCGTAATTCTGAGTCAGCTTCCAGACACAGCAAAGGCCCAGATATCTTGGAAGGTAAGGGCAGACAATGTTCTTGACAGTAGAGGGACTGAAACCTGATTTCTCCGGAGCCCCAGTCAATTTGCGTGTTGTGGGCCTGCAGCCACGGTAGACCCAAGATGATCGGGAACAGAGGGGAAGCAATAGCATCAAACTTAAGCAGTTCCTTGTGGTTCGAGACAGTAATTACAGGCAGTGGGGGAGTCTCTTGAGTCACCTGGCCAGATTTAATACGGGATCCATCTGCCAAGAAAACAGAAAGTCCTTGAGCTCTGTGCTGGAGTGGAATGCGTTGTTGGTTGGCAAAGTTCAAATCAATAAAACAACTGCATGCACCAGAGTCTATTATTGCAGTAACAGACACAGTCTTTCCAGAAAACTGAAGGGTGATGGGAATAGCCAGGTGAGTACAGAGAGCTGGGTGACTGTGTGGTGGGATGGATAAAGATCTACGGTACTTGGCAGGACACAAATGTACATAATGGCCCGGTCCCCCGCAGTACAAACACAGGTTGAGCTGTTGCCGACGTAGACGTTCCTCGGCAGACAATGCGGGTCTCATTAGTTAGGGTCATCAAGGATTCCAGGGAATTTGGTACACCGACCCGAGCCAGTTCATCCTTTAGTCCTTCTGACAAGCCTAGGCGAAACTGGTGCCGTAAAGCTGCATGGTTCCACTGGGTATCCGCGCTCCAGTTTCTAAAGTCCATTATATAATCTTCGACCACTCTGCGGCCCTGCTGGAGCGTGCTAAGAGCAGCTTCGGCAGTGGAAGTTCGTTGGGGGTCATCATATAAGAGTGACATTGCGTCGAAGAAGGATGACAAAGAGTCCAGAGAAACATGGTGTTCTTCCAGCAGGTGATGAGCCCAGGCTTGTGGTTCTCCCAGCAGAAGTGAGACAACAAACCCCACCTTGGTGTTTTCCCGCGAAAAGGTTAAGGGTAGTAAGGAAAAGTACAGCTCACATGCATTACGGAAAGTCCGAAACTTGCTTCGATCCCCAGAAACCTTCTCTGGAATTGGGACCCTGGGTTCTGGAGATAACATCGTTACAGGGAGTGCGGGGGAAGCCTCTGATGACAACCCACTGGAAGAAAGGTTTGTAATACTCGTCCGGGACTGCACTTGTCTCACCAGGTGTTCATAGCTGTCCTGAAGGGATTTCACCTCTTGAGTGAGGACGGAAAGTAATTGGCAGATTTCATCAGTGGCAGAGGTCCCTCTTGCAGGCTCAGGCATGGCTGTTTGATACTGACACGTACCTCGTATGTGAGCCTGACGTGCAGAGGGAGACCTCTCGTACAGCCCTGGTTCCCAGATCACTGGAGTTGAGGACAGTGACCGTAGGAGCACAGTGGGGTATGAGTGCCTGGTGTATTCTCTGGAACTGGAGATGATGTCCACTGGGAGACACTGGAACTGGCTGGAGTGCCGGGTGCAGGTAAGCTGGATACAAGTCAGCAGGTAAGCTGGATGCAGGTCAGCAGGATGCAGGTGAGCTGGATGCAGGTCAGCAGGCTGCAAGTAAGCTGGATGCAGGTCAGCAGGATGCAGGTAAGCTGGATGCAGGTCAGCAGGATGCAGGTGAGCTGGATGCAGGTCAGCAGGCTGCAGGTAAGCTGGATGCAGGTCAGCAGGATGCAGGTAAGCTGGATGCAGGTCAGCAGGATGCAGGTAAGCTGGATGCAGGTCAGCAGGCTGCAAGTAAGCTGGATGCAGGTCAGCAGGATGCAGGTAAGCTGGATGCAGGTCAGCAGGATGCAGGTGAGCTGGATGCAGGTCAGCAGGCTGCAGGTAAGCTGGATGCAGGTCAGCAGGATGCAGGTAAGCTGGATGCAGGTCAGCAGGATGCAGGTAAGCTGGATGCAGGTCAGCAGGGTGCACACAGCAGGCAGAAGCAAGGTCAGACAAGCCGGGTCATACACAGTGGATCAGTTCAACAGAATCGGCAGGCAAGGAATAGTCAAGTTTAGGCTGGTTTCTGGTAACAGGAGATCAGACAGGCAGGTAAACAGAATCAGAGTCAGGGAAAGCCAAGGTTCAGGATTGGAGACAGCAGCGTGGTCAGAGAGCCAGGTCAGGTGATCGGATGCTGATTACAGGAACAGGCCACAGGTGAAGCTGCAGATCAAACAGCAAGAGCTGAATGGTGGAAGCCCCTCTTAAAGGCCACTGGGCGCCAAAGTCGAATCACTGTGCGTGCGATCTCCGCGATCGGCACATGCGCATTGGCGCACGCCTGTTCGTTACTGGGAACCTGTTGGTGGGGATGCACCTGAGCCCTGTTGCAGGTCTGGAAGTAGTATGTCCATGACATGCTCATTATATCTTTTGTAAATTTTTTTCATTTTTTCACTCACCTCTCTATACATTTAAGTTAGCCCCTTCCCCTTCCTCTTCCCCCTTCCCCTTTTTATCACAGAGCAATCACCACTCACTTTATTCAAAATCTACATTGAGTCCTTCTGGGGTAAGTACATTGGTCTCATATATCCAGTACGATTCCCTACGACTCAACTGGCAAATGAAATTGCCACCCCTCCAATGCTTTGTTATTCTTTCAATCTCCCAAAATTTAAGACCCTTTGGGTTTTGCTGACGGAACTGCTTAAAATGGCAGGATACATTATGGGTGGTTAAGCCTTTTTTGATATTATTAATATGTTCTGCCAGATGAACATTTAAGGGTCTCAATGTTCTCCCTAAGGTATGTACTGTAACCCGCATGCGCACTCTAACATATAGACTACTCCTATGTTGTCACACGTAATCAGTTGTTGAATATCATATTCTTTGTTGGTAGCCGAAGCTAAATCCTTTTTCCATTTCTTGATATTCAGTTTGGAGTGCCTACAGGGAATGCATCGTCCACATACATAAAAGCCCCTCAAAAAAGAGAATAAATTACTCTCCGAAGGTTTGGGGCGATTCAAAATGGTAGGCGCTTGACGGTCCCTCAGAGATAAAGCTTTCTTATAGATGAACTGAGGGTGGGCAGGTAAGAATGGTCCAAGGACTTTATCCTGTTTTAAAATAGACCAATTCCTTAAGACAACTTCAAACTTTTTGTGCTGTGCGTTATAATCTAGTATCATCCTAAAATTGTGATCATGTTTTTAAAGCTCACCAACCTGACCAGAAACCAGAGTTCGTCTATCCATTGCTTGGACTTTGTTGATTTCCATATTCAAATTGGATCTATCATATCCCTTCTGTTCAAATCTAGAAATCAGAACCTCAGACTGCACGATAACATCTTCACCACGGGTACAATTATGATGCAATCTAATGAATTACCCCCTGGGGTTGCTGCACAACCATGAACGATGGTGGCAACTACCCAGGGGGATATAGGCAGTGCGATCCGTGAGTTTGAAGTGATTGCACAGCCGGAAATGGTCAAGATCTCTATAAATCTCCAGATCCAGAAAGACGATCTTATTAAAAATTAATATTCCACGTCAGTGAGATATTTTTATCATTAATATTCAATAAACCAATGAAACTATCTAGGGCTGATCTCTCCCCATCCCAGATTATGATAAGATCGTCAATAAATCTGCGCTAGCAGACTAATTGAATGGGGCGATGCTTTAAAATCAGCCTCTTCCTCCCAGTGTGGCCAATTTATTTGTGGCCCCCAGCGAAACGGGAGCCCATCGCAACCCCTTTGGTCTGTAAATAAAAATCCCCATCATACCAAAAATTCTTGGTGTCTACGTGACAAGGAGGAGGAAGAGAGGGCCCATTCAACTGATGCCATAGCGTCACTGTGCCCGTTATTGGTGTACAATGAGCTCACATCCCCTGTAGCCAAAATACTAGATGGAGAACATGAAATGGTTTCTAAAATGTGTATAATGTGCTTTGTATCTTTTAAAAAGGCGGGGGTTTTCAGCACCAATGGCTAAAGAAAGGAATCAATATATTGACCAAATATAATCTGGCAGACACGGAATCTATCCCATTGACAATAGGTCTCCCTTGAGGGTTAATACTATCTTTGTGTATTTTTGGGAGAAAATATATGATGGGCGTTCTGCAAAATAAAAGATCCAAAAAAGCTGCTTCCTTTTTGCTTAAGATATTTTAATCTTTCCCATCCTCTATGATAGAATGTAATTCATCCTTATACGGTAACATAGGATCTTTATTCAAGATTTTGTACGTGTCTCCATCATTCAATAGATGACTCATTTCATTTTGGTAATATTCTTTTCCCCAATATTCTGTCCCCAGGGAGTGTGACAATCTCCTTGCGTCCTTCAAGAGATTCCACACCCCCCCTGACATGTAAGGGATCTGTTAGTTTCTTAATCTTAAGCTCCTCCAGATCCGTTGTGACCATGTTTTTAAACACCTCCATGTATTTGTTTTCAAAATTGGGGGGATTGAAAATCGACTTATTCCGTAAAGTTAAATGGTGTCCCATAGTGGGCCTAGAGCCTTTCCCTGGGTTGGATAAGAAATACTTTTTCATATTAAGAGTCCTCATGTACTTCTGCAAACTTACATATGTTTGGAATTTATTAAGGTTTTTGACGGGGCAAACTTGAGGCCCCTATCAAGCACCCTTATTTCATCGTTATTGAGTGGAACACCACTTAAGTTGTAAATCCCTGTTCCTAATGGGGTTTGGGTCTTTTGTAGTCGCCTACCCCCTCTGCATCCTCTCTTTCTTTTTGTTTTCTTAAGGGGCCGGTGCCGGGTGGTGTGAGTGGTGGTGGTTGCCTCCACCACTCCCCTTGATTGGGTTTGTAAACAGGGGGACCCTGCCCATGTCCCCTGTGTGGCCCTAAAAAACCCTTCCACCATATGGGGTTTGATCGGTTAAAGGCTCAAACCTGTTTTGTGTAGGAATTGGTCTATAATGGGCAAAGGCTGGTCTCCCTCCATTGGAGTGATCCCCCCTATCCTCATATTGTCTATTGTCTCTCCAGTTAGAACCAGGGTTCTGAAAATACAGAGAAGAGGAGTAGTGACCCTCACCAGAAGTAGGTGCAATATGGTCACCTCCTCTACCTCTTCCCTCTTTATAGCCATTAAAATATGCAGAGAGCTTTTTATTTCCTTGATATATGTGATTCTGGAGCGGACAGTGCTGAGTATCATATCCATCCAAGAGGGGATTGTCTAGGACATGTGTGCCGTTTTCATCATTTGATACCCCAAGGGGGAAGGCGTATCAGACCCTCTATAGCTAAAGGGTCCACTCAGTGAGGTGAGCCGCCATCTTCTACTCTGGTGGAGGTTTTGATATTTCCACGAAGTCACCTGCATGCAATTACTTGTAGTTCATCACGGAAGACTGCACAGATTGTCTTTTACTACATTTTTTATTTTTCATTATGGACTTGTTTATTTAGCGCTGCACTACTTTTTTTATGATTTTACATCAGGGATTTGAAATTTTGACCCTTGGTATTCAGCAGCTATCATTTTATGATATTTTATTGCGCTGATTTGTTTCCTCTTTTAAGAATACATATCGGCATAAACTGTGGAAGAAATTTGTTTTTTTGGGGTTTTTTTGTTTACAAATGTTTATTGAAAAAAATCAGACTGTTACATAGAAAAGATATCACAAATACATTGATCAGAATTGAGAGTGTTATGCAGATCTAGAATTTAAGCATTTATGTCTAGTCAGCAAAATAGAGAGCTAATATACAAATGTTGTGTAGTTAGCACTCAAATTGTGTGAATTCTTGTATTGCTCTATGATGTTAACTTTTTTACAAAACAAGAACTAAAAACAATAAAGTAAAAATAAGATACTTCTACTAGCGCAACAAGTTTTATATTAAGTTTACTTCTCATTTATTATGACTACTTTATCTGCATAAGTTCACTTATAGGCAAAGCACAATTGGTATGAATCATAGAAGAGAGCAGGTCAACCACCAATCCTGCTGCCAACCATATAGGTGCCCTCTGGTGCACTCGGGGGAAGGACCGTCTCCCGAGCCCGCTAAGATGTTGGCCAGGAGTCCCACTTTCTATCAAAGATTCGCATAGAGTCCGTAAGAGTGTGGTGGATACGTTCCATCAGTCTCACCGATTCCATGCGATGAAGCACTTGGGACCATAGGACCATGCGTTTACACCAGTTTAGGGCTATTGCCCACTGTACAGCTCCAAACAGCATGTGGACCAGCTTTTGATCTGGAGGTATGACCTCAGGGAGGTCTGCAAACAGAATACACATTTGAAATGTCAAGGTGATGTTTGAACCTGTTATTTGTAGTACTTTCGTTGTTGTTTGCTGCCAGAGGGAGCCCAACTCCCTACAGCTCCAGAAAGTATGGAGTAGAGTACCCCTCTCTCCACAGTCCCTGAAACATCTATCTGGAATGGTGGGGAACATTTTGTGAATTCTAACTGGTGTATAATACCATCTAGTATGCAATTTCATTACAGTTTCCTTAACAGCTACTGAGCGGATACATTTATGCATATTATTAATCATATCATGCCAATACTCTGCTGAAAACTCCAGGCCACCTCCGCCTCCCATCCCAACATTGCCTGGGACTTAGCCTCCGTGTGCTGATCATTCAAGTACATATATAATGTAGATATTGTTCCTCTATCCCTGGACCCCTCGTGGCACAAGTCCTCAAAAGATGTTCTAGCATCCCCTTTAATTTGAGAGATAGCCTTTTGGAAGAAGTGTCGTATCTGTAGGTATTTATATACAGTCAGGTCCATAAATATTGGGACATCGACACAATTCTAATCTTTTTGGCTCTATACACCACCAGAATGGATTTGAAATGAAACGAACAAGATGTGCTTTAACTGCAGACTTTCAGCTTTAATTTGAGGGTATTTACATCCAAATCAGGTGAACGGTGTAGGAATTACAACAGTTTGTATATGTGCCTCCCACTTTTTAAGGGACCAAAAGTAATGGGACAGATTAACAATCATCCATCAAACTTTCACTTTTTAATACTTGGTTGCAAATCCTTTGCAGTTAATTACACCCTGAAGTCCGGAACGCATAGACATCACCAGACGCTGGGTTTCACCCCTGGTGATGCTCTGCCAGGCCTCTACTGCAACTGTCTTCAGTTCCTGCTTGTTCTTGGGGCATTTTCCCTTCAGTTTTGTCTTCAGCAAGTGAAATGCGTGCTCAATCGGATTCAGGTCAGGTGATTGACTTGGCCATTGCATAACATTCCACTTCTTTCCCTTAAAAAAACTCTTTGGTTGCTTTCGCAGCATGCTTCGGGTCATTGTCCATCTGCACTGTGAAGCACCGTCCAATGAGTTCTGAAGCATTTTGCTGAATATGAGCAGATAATATTGCCCGAAACACTTTAGAATTAATCCTGCTGCTTTTGTCAGCAGTCACATCATCAATAAATACAAGAGAACCAGTTCCAATTGCAGCCATACATGCCCACGCCATGACACTACCACCACCATGCTTCACTGATGAGGTGGTATGGTTTGGATCATGAGCAGTTCCTTTCCTGCTTCTTACTCTTCTCTTCTCATCACTCTGGTACAAGTTGATCTTGCTGTTATCTATCCATAGGATGTTGTTCTAGAACTGTGAAGGATTTTTTTAGATGTTGTTTGTCAAACTCTAATCTGGCCTTCCTGTTTTTGAGGCTCACCAATGGTTTACATCTTGTGGTGAACCCTCTGTATTCACTCTGGTGAAGTCTTCTCTTGATTGTTGACTTTGACACACATACACCTACCTCTTGGAGAGTGTTCTTGATCTGGCCAACTGTTGTGAAGGGTGTTTTCTTCACCAGGGAAAGAATTCTTCAGTCATCCACCACAGTTGTTTTCCATGGTCTTCTGGGTCTTTTGATGTTGCTGAGCTCACCGGTGCGTTCTTTCTTTTTAAGGATGTTCCAAACAGTTGATTTGGCCACACCTAATGTTTTTGCTATCTCTCTGGTGGATTTGTTTTGTTTTTTCAGCCTAATGATGGTTTTGCTTCACTGATAGTGACAGCTCTTTGGATCTCATATTGAGAGTTGACAGAAACAGATTCCAAATGCAAATAGCACACTTGAAATGAACTCTGGACCTTTTATCTGCTCCTTTTAAATGGGATAATGAGGGAATAACACACACCTGGCCATGGAACAGCTGAGCAGACAATTGTCCTTTTACTTTTGGTCCCTTAAAAAGTGGGAGGCACATATACAAACTGTTGTAATTCCTACACCGTTCACCTGATTTGGATGTAAATACCCTCAAATTAAAGCTGAAAGTCTGCTGTTAAAGCACATTGTGTTTGTTTAATTTCAAATCAATTGTTGTGGTGTATAGAGCCAAAAAGATTGTGTCAATGTTCCAATATTTATGGACCTGACTGTAGATCCGAGTTGGGTATGGCAAAGTTATAGGTTAGATGTTCAAACGAGCAGAATGTGGTGCCCTGTAGCAATGAGAGCAGCATCACCAGTCCTTGTGAGGACCATTGTGCAAAGTCTATTTCTGCGTTAAATGCCACAGGGAAGCCAGGGTCACCCAAAAATGAAGTCAACAGGGATGGTTTAGAGAAGGGCTCAAACCTCTCTTTGTATAAGTTCCAGAGATACAGGGACTGCCCAACAATTCCATTGAGCCAGGAGATCATTCTATAGTTTACTGCGTTAGTCCACAGAATGCCCGGAAGAATGTATGGTTTAATGGAGGCTCTCTCAAACTGCAGCCATGGTATGTGAGACGTGGATGTGTGCCATTGGGCCAGTTGTACCAACCTGGCCGCCAAGTAATACTTCCATAGGTTCGGGCAGCCCAGGTCCCCTCTATCTCGGGACCTAAACATTAAAGGCCTGCCCATGCGGGGTTTTTTACCCTACCATATAAATTTTAATAGATCTAGTTGAATGGCGTGTATGGTGGATTTGGACACATATAATGGCAGGGCCCTGAAATAGAACAATAATTTTGGTAGGACCGACATTTTGACTGCCTGTATGCCTGTATTCCAAAAATGAAATGTGATATAGGGACCACTGAGCTAGTAACCGTTTGATATTAGAGAAGGCTTGGGGATAATTATGGGTATATAATAGTTTCAAAGTTGGTGCTAGTCTTATACCCAGGTACTGTAATGATTCCATATTCCAGGAGAACTCAAAGCTGCTCTTTAGGGATGAGACCAAGGGATGCGGTAAGTTTATAGGCATAGCTACGCATTTAGAGGGGTTAACCCCCAGACCTGATATATTAATAAATGTGTCTAATGTTGTGAAAAGATTGGGCAAAGAGATTATGGGGTCCGTAAGAAACAGGAGGACGTCATCCACATATAGACTTAACTGATATTCTTTATTATTATTACAGTATCCTCTAATGTTGGGGTTGTTATTAATATATCTAGCCAAGGGCTCCATTGCGTGGGCAAATAAGAGAGGGGATAGGGGGCAGCCCTGTCTAGTCCCCCTTCCCAGGGGAAAGTATCCTGATGAACAGCCAGGTAGTTTAATTCTGGTTTGAGGTTGGCGATACAGAGCTTGGAAACCGCTTACAAATTCTCCATGGATCCCAAATTTGGATAGGATAGCGTCCAAATATGGCCAGAGGACACTATCAAAGGCCTTGTTAATATCTAAACTCAGCAATAAGACTTTGTGTGTGTGTAAATCAGCATCTTGTATAATATTCAATGCGAGGCGTATGTTATCAGTGATTTGTCTACTAGGGATCAATCCCGTTTGATTGGGGGATATTAATGTTGTGATGATGGACGCTAGGCGGTCTGCTAACAGGCTGCTAAATATTTTTAAGTCATTATTAATGACTGATATGGGTCTATAGTTCTGGGGAAGAGAGTGATCTTTTCCTGGCTTTGGGATTAATGACATGTTGGCCATAAGCATATCAGTAGGAATTGACTCTCCAGCTAAAATCCTACCAAAAAGCTTCGTCAACTTTGGGGTCAGCAGTCCAGAAAACTTTTTATAATAAAGGGCTGTAAAATCATCTGGGCCTGGGGCCTTTGAAGGTTTTAGTTTGGATATGACAGAAGCAACCTCCTCCTCTGTGCAAGGGGCATTCAGGGATTGTAGTTGCTCTTCTGTAAGCTTAGGTAGTCGAATGGCCTCCAACCATGATAGGGATGCCGGAGCAACAGGAGTCCGAGGGTCAGCAAGTAATGTCTGATAGTATGCGGAGAACAGTTGTAACACCTCCTTTGGATGAGAGGTGAGGTTCCCTGTCCTATCCCTCAGCTTGTAGGTATGTGTGGGTTGTAAGGATTGTTTTAATTTCCTTGCGAACATGTTAGAAGCCGAACCGCTATACAGTAAGAAACGAGCCTTGGACCATCTACGTGATTTTTCCTTTTGTTCTGATAGGATAGCATCTAGTGTTTTCCTTTTTTGAGTAATCTGGTTAAGCAAATCTTGTGTTGGAGTCCGACCATGTTGATGATTGAGTTTTTCTAAATCAGCTGTGAGGGAGGTAATATCTGGAAGCTTTTGGCGTTTACACTCCGAGGCTAACTGCATAAGCCGTCCCCTCAGAACCGCCTTGTGTGCTGCCCACAACGACGCAGGGGAAATCTCCCCTACATCGTTGTGTGTGAAGTATTCTGGGATGTATTCTGTTATCTGGGACAATGCTATGGGGTCATTGAGCCTCCAGGCCCCTGCCTCCCTGGAGAGTCCTATGTGAGAAAAGACACAGGATACTATATGATGATCCGACCACGGGCAAGCATGAATTCTGGCTGAGGTGAAATTGGCCGTCAGTACTGCTGTGGAGAATATATAGTCCAACCTGGAGTAGCTGTTGTGGGGTTGGAGTAAAACGTGTACTCCCTGCTCCCCATGTTATAAGACCTCCAGGTGTCCAGCAGCTGGTGGTATTTCAATGGTATTGAAGCGATTTTGGTAAGGCATTTGTGGTCTGGCCCCTGCTACTCCTGTCTAGCTCTGAATGTGCCACCAGGTTAAAGTCCCCTCCTATGAGCATATGTGGAGAATGGTATTTATCTAGTGTTAGGAAAAAGCTTTTAAAAAAGGAAGCCTGAGAGTCATTAGGTGCGTAAACTGATGCCATGGTAATGCTTTTACCCTGAATACTTCCCTTAACAATCACATAACGGCTATCTGGGTCTCTATAGATATGTTGTACATCAAACATTACCGTATTCCTAATAAAAATTGCAGCTCCACGTGTCTTGGACTCATATGTGGTATAATATCCTTGTTGGAAGGCCCTGTCAAAATAGTGTGGGTGGTTTTGGGATGAGAAATGCGTCTCCTGGAGAAGCAGGACATCCGCCCCCAATCTCTTGTACTCTCAAAAGGCTTTTCTCCTTTTATTCGGGGAGTTAAAACCTTTCCGGTTGTGGGAAATTATTTTAATACCCATAATTTGTGGGAACCGGGAAGTGCATGGTTAAAGATAAGTCCAGGACACGTTGGCGGCTGTGGTTTAAACATTGCAAACCAATCTACTATGAGCATGTGCATTAAGTGTCTGGCGCCATAAGCAATATAAGAAACTTTACATATCCACTCAAACTTATATAATATGGCAGTTACCCATTAGATAGCTTATTTGTGTAAAATGATGTGTGCAGCAGTATAAGGCACAAACTGTGTAACAAAAAGAAAAAAGAAAAAAAAAATGAAGACAAGCTTTTGCAGTAACTTCTGCAGCAACTTTTGCAAATTCTTGCAACAGTTAGTCATGTCAGCTTTTCTGCTATGGGGGTCAGGGGAAAAACAATCGCCCTGACAAGAAGAAACCTCCTAAATCAGACCAAATGGTCTAGACCTCCAATCAAGTGGTGAATACTATCCCTGCGATCCGTTGATCGCAGGACCAAAACTCGAGCAGGGTCCTCAATCTCGGACCGACTTGATTGAAGTGGGGGGGTTAATCAAATGGGCGCAACAGAACTTCAGCCCGGGGTAGAGACTGAACTGGGAAAATGTACATGCGGGCAACTTATTGGTCAAATCTGCCAGCGTTTGCCTAGTGTTGGTTGTGGCGCTCCCTCCTGGGAAATGATGTAGCCCTAGATGGCATTCTAGGGTGATCCACTGCATCCAGGAGACAGAGCTTCACCAGCAAATCTTTCCCCTCTGGGATCGTGGTGACCGTATAGGTGGTGCCATTATGTGGAACTAGCAGCTTGAAGGGGAAGCCCCAACGGTATCTAATTCTGGGAGCCTGAAGCACTGTTGTTATCTCCTTCATTCTCCTGCATTTGTCAAGGGTGGTGGGAGATATATCCGGATATATCTGAATAGCGATGCCCTCCAGCTGGATATTCAGGGTGTTGCATGAAGCTCTGAGGATCTCCTCTTTAATTAAGAAATCCTTCAAACACAGCACAATATCCCTGGGAGGCCTGTCAGGGGGAGGCTTCGGGCGCAGGGCTCTGTGTATTCTATCACAAGTAAAGGAGGCTGCTGGTGTTTCCGGGAGAAGTGACAAAAACAATTTCTGCATGGATTGGGGGAGGTCTGTCACTGTCTCTGGGACCCCTCGCACTCTCAAGTTATTCCTCCTATTTCGGTTATCAAGGTCCTCGAGGGGGGCTGATTCAGTGAGGGATTCATGATCCTTTCTGAGGACTGAATGAGAGAGGCTAAGCTCATCATGCTTGGTTTCTGGTAGATCAGTTCTAGTACCAAGAGCCGCTATCTCCAGGGATAGGGTGTTTGTGGACTTGTGCAGCTTGGATTGAAATTTTCTAGCAAGCCGGTCATACATGCAAGAAAAGCTGTCCTCCAGATCAGCTTTTGTAGGCTGTGTAGTATACTCACAGTCCCCCGTGGAGTGCTCCGGAGATGAGGCTGCAGTGCACGCTGGAGTAGTGTCTGACTGGGCACCATCTTGAGACATCCTACTCTGCTCCCTCACGCGGAGTAAATAGTTTGTATGGGATCTTTGGGCCGGTTTGCCACGGCGGTTCTTTGGGCCCGGCATGCGCTATGTGTTCCTCCAGGGGTGTTGGGTCTTTTAGTGCTTGTAAAGCTGTTTAATAGCCCTGGGGAATCAGCTTTAGTCTCCGGTCCTTGCGGAGCTCCTATCCCCTGCTTCTGTCCAGGATCTCGCCGCGCATGCGCCCCCAGAAATTTGTTTTTTTATATATTTTTTGGTGATATTTATTATTGCAAAAAGAAAGCTCTAATTATAGGAAATTTTGTTTGGGTACAATGTCGCACGACCGCGCAAATGTCAGCTAGAGCGACGTAGAGCCGTAATACAAAAAATGCTCTGGTCAGGAAAGGGGTAAATCCTTTCAGGCTGAAGTGGTTAAGAGTGTATATTTTTTAACCCTGTTAACAATCTCACTGTTAACATAATTAACAGAGTTCTTTAAATAATGTTAATGATCAGCGTGCATTCACTGCTACTTCTTTGCATGGAAAGTGGAGAGTAAAAAACGCTAGGTGTAACTATCAGTTCTTATTGAATTACACAAGACAAGCCAATATATCTCATGCTTTGTGTTAGTAGTGGTACCTGTTCACAGGATCTCATCACCTTTAAATATTTGCTAATGCACAACATATATCAAAAATATATTTGCCTGGCATATGTGATGAATTTTACTGGATTTAGCAAGAACTGATGACTTCTGCAGATTCTCTTTATTCAATGCCTATAATGTATAATCTTTGAAGCATAGATGCTATTTAACCACCACCTCTTATCCTTGCACATGTCTATTTTCACCATTTGTTAAGAAGATAACCCAGATTGGCATTGTGCCCAGCTTTATTAGGATGCCTCTGCAGAATTGAAAACATTTATATTTATTTTTCAGAATAAATCAAGATCAAGAAGCATGTTCCTATCCCGTTTTACATGGGCTAAATGCCAGGGTTTAGACGTTGCCTTTGGAGGTTTTATTGGGTGGTCAACAGGGATGAGTTAACCTGGCAAAGTTTGGTTCCTAGGGGGTTCAACAAACCCACTGGGAATTTTGGGCACCCCGAACATCATGCTAAAACCTATTGAATCCTGTTGGAGACAAATCTTGCTAGTTTTCTGACCTTTTTCAGGGCTAGTTTGTGATCTTTTGTTAAAAAAAAATGGCACGGGTAGCTAAGCAATGCCATAAGGGACATATACAAATGCAAAAAAAAACACGGAATGATGTCACACAGGATCTATGAACAGTATGTTTAGAAATACCAGCCAGCCATAGATATGTCATTTTGCAGCAATAGTGTGGCTGGTGAGATTGTCAAGTGGTGGGTTGATGTGGTAGTATGTTATTGTGATTGATGCTGTATCTACATTGCTGGATGACGTGATTAATGATGGCTTTACATTGTTTACAAATTTAATTGGATCTTTTATTAAAGGATTTTTCATGGTGTGTGTCTGTGTTTATATACATTTTTGGGGGGTGGGGATGAGTACTAAAGGGTATGAATATAACCATACTCATTATCCTGGGGGGGGGGACTCTGGAGGCCACCTTATTATAAAGAGGGCATCCAGATTGTGATACACAAACACATTAAAGTAAACAATGTCCCCTAATATAAATCCATTGTCCTTCATGGTGTCCAGTTTTACAGATCCAGCATCAATCACAATGACCTGCCACCAGACAAACTTGACCCAACACACTCCTGCCGCAAAATGACAGATTCCCCTGCTTGCCAACAAGCTGGCCAAGTTGGGTAGTGATTTTAAGCAGAGGGGTGGGGATTTTTCGTTATATCAGTGGTTCCTAGGAAACCTCAGCTTTCTTAGGAACCAGTGGCTTTGGGAAGCCAACATATATAGAAATGGTAGAAAAATTGCATATATATAGATATACTGCATATACAATACATATATATATATATATATATATATATATATATATATATTAGGGATGAGCCGAACACCTCCCTGTTCGGTTCGCACCAGAACATGCGAACAGGAAAAAAGTTTGTTCGAACACGCGAACACCGTTAAAGTCTATGGGACACGAACATGAATAATCAAAAGTGCTAATTTTAAAGGCTTATATGCAAGTTATTGTCATAAGAAGTTTTTGGGGACCTGGGTCCTGCCCCAGGGGACATGGATCAATGCAAAAAAAAGTTTTAAAAATGGCCGTTTTTTCAGGAGCAGTGATTATAATAATGCTTAAAGTCAAACAATAAAAGTGTAATATCCCTTTAAATTTCGTAGCTGGGGGGTGTCTATAGTATGCCTGTAAAGGGGCGCATGTTTCCTGCGTTTAGAACAGTCTGACAGCAAAATGACATTTCGAAGGAAAAAACACATTTAAAACTACTCGCGGCTATTAATGCATTGCCGGTCCGACAATACACATAGAAGTTCATTGATAAAAACAGCATGGGAATTCCCCACAGGGGAACCCCGAACCAAAATTAAAAAAAAAAAATGACGTGGGGGTCCCCCTAAATTCCATACCAGGCCCTTCAGGTCTGGTATGGATATTAAGGGGAACCCCGGCCAAAATTTAAAAAAAAATGACGTGGGGGTCCCCCTAAATTCCATACCAGACCCTTATCCGAGCACGCAACCTGGCAGGCCACAGGAAAAGAGGGGGGGATGAGAGAGCGCCCCCCCTCCTGAACCATACCAGGCCACATGCCCTCAACATTGGGAGGGTGCTTTGGGGTAGCCCCCCAAAACACCTTGTCCCCATGTTGATGAGAACAAGGGCCTCATCCCCACAACCCTGACCGGTGGTTGTGGGGGTCTGCGGGCAGAGGGCTTATCGGAATCTGGAAACCCCCTTTAACAAGGGGACCCCCAGATCCCGGCCCTCCCCCCGTGTGAAATGGTAAGGGGGTACTTACCCCTACCATTTCACTAAAAAACTTTCAAAAATGTTAAAAATGACAAGAGACAGTTTTTGACAATTCCTTTATTTAAATGCTTCTTCTTTCTTCTATCTTCCTTCATCTTCTTCTTCTGGTTCTTCTGGCTCTTCTGGTTCTTCCTTCCGCGTTCTCATCCAGCATCTCCTCCGTGGCGTCTTCTATCTTCTTCTCCTCGGGCCGCTCCGCACCCATGGCATGGGGGGAGGCTCCCGCTCTTCTCTTCTTCTTCTTCTTCATCTTCTTCTCTTCTTCTTTTCTTCTCTTCTTCTCCTCTTCATTTTCTTCTCCGGGCCGCTCCGCATCCATGCTGGCATGGAGGGAGGCTCCTGCTGTGTGACGGCGTCTCCTCATTTGACGGTTCTTAAATAACGGGGGCGGGGCCACCCGGTGACCCCGCCCCCCTCTGACGCACGGTGACCTGACGGGACTTACCTGTGACGTCACGGGGAATGCCACAGGGAAGTCCCGTCATGTCCCGTGCGTCAGAGGGGGGCAGGGTCACTGGGTGGCCCCGCCCCCCATTATTTAAGAACCGTCAGACGAGGAGACGCCGTCACACAGCGGGAGCCTCCCTCCATGCCAGCATGGATGCGGAGCGGCCCGGAGAAGAAAATGAAGAAGAGAAGAAGAGAAGAAAAGAAGAGAAGAAGATGCCATGGGTGCGGAGCGACCCGAGGAGAAGAAGATAGAAGACGCCACGGAGGAGATGCTGGACGAGAACGCTGGAGGAAGAACCAGAAGAGCCAGAAGAACCAGAAGAAGAAGATGAAGGAAGATAGAAGAAAGAAGAAGCATTAAAATAAAGGAATTGGCAAAAACTGTCTCTTGTCATTTTTAACATTTTTGACAGTTTTTTAGTGAAATGGTAGGGGTAAGTACCCCCTTACCATTTCACACAGGAGGGCGACTGGGATCTGGGGGTCCCCTTGTTAAAGGGGGCTTCCAGATTCCGATAAGCCCCCGCCCGCAGACCCCCACAACCACTGGCCAGGGTTGTGGGGATGAGGCCCTTGTCCTCATCAACATGGGGATAAGGTGTTTTGGGGGGCTACCCCAAAGCACCCTCCCAATGTTGAGGGCATGTGGCCTGGTACGGTTCAGGAGGGGGGCGCACTCTTGTCCCCCCTCTTTTCCTGCGGCCTGCCAGGTTGCGTGCTCGGATAAGGGTCTGGTATGGATTTTTGGGGGGACCCCACGCCGTTTTTTTAAAATTTTGGCCGGGGTTCCCCTAATATCCGTACCAGACCTGAAGGGCCTGGTATGGAATTTAGGGGGACCCCCACGTCATTTTTTTTTTTAATTTTGGTTCGGGGTTCCCCTGTGGGGAATTCCCATGCCGTTTTTATCAATGAACTTCTATGTGTATTGTCGGACCGGCAATGCATTAATAGCCGCAAGTAGTTTTAAATGGGTTTTTTCCTTCGAAATGTCATTTTGCTGTCAGACTGTTCTAAACACGGGAAACATGCGCCCCTTTACAGGCATACTATAGACACCCCCCAGC
The DNA here is from genome assembly GCA_037952925.1 of Lithobates clamitans. Taxonomy (NCBI): domain Eukaryota; kingdom Metazoa; phylum Chordata; class Amphibia; order Anura; family Ranidae; genus Lithobates; species Lithobates clamitans. Next base: position 1,542,394 of record JBBGZY010000244.1, on the reverse strand, counting down.
TATGAAATTTAAAGGGATATTACACTTTTATTGTTTGACTTTAAGCATTATTAAAATCACTGCTCCTGAAAAAACAGCCGTTTTTAAAACTTTTTTTTGCATTGATCCATGTCCCCTGGGGCAGGACCCAGGTCCCCAAACACTTTTTTTGACAATAACTTGCATATAAGCCTTGAAAATTAGCACTTTTGATTTCTCCCATAGACTTTTAAAGGGTGTTCCGCGGCATTCGAATTTGCCGCGAACACCCCAAATTGTTAGCTGTTCGGCGAACTTGCGAACAGCCAATGTTCGAACTCGAAGCTCATCCCTAATATATATATATATATATACTGTATATGATTTTTGGCTCCCGCCAAACAGGGTACTGAACAGACAGTACTTCCGGGGTTCATCTGAATGTCTGAACACCCAAAGTTTGGTCCAAACCTTGGTTCAGAGCAAACATACAACTCATCCCTAATCCTTGTATATGCTCACAAAGTATTCCTTTTTACCACTTCAAACAGCATCTTTTCAGGCTCTCCCTAAAAGACTCTTCAGAAAAACAGCTATCACTGGATTAAACTCAACGTTATCTAAAGAAGTGCAAACCTGTATGAGATTTCTTTAAACTGCATGTAATTCATTTTTTTCCAGTTAAGATAGAGTGGAGAAAAATTAGAGCTCCTATCTGGTTTTTACTGCTATTTTTCCCTACTCTGTTGCAGAAAATAATTTTTATTTCTGTTACTGTTGGACAGTTCTCCTCACTTTCTGTCTAGTAAAACTGTTCTGTCTCTGGGACAGCTAGCTAAACTTCTTATCCCAATAACTGTAGATACCATATTTCTTTGATCTCAGTTTTATTAGAACAAGCCAGGTGCAACTACAAATAACAGAAATAGACTTCAATAAGTATAATATTGCATACAATACAGCATACATTGCAGAAACAACGATGTACAATACAAGATGTGATAGTAAAAACGTACTTTTTAAGTTCTCTAAGGGGTGATGGCGATAGATTGAGAAAGACATGACTTGCTTCCTACAATGTGTTGAAAAGAATGTTGGCTGGTTCCCTTCCTGTTAAGATTCTACCCAGAATTCCCTGCTTGCTGACAACTTCCTTATTTACACATACAATAAACAATTAAACAGAACTGCAGCAATACCAAAAAGGAACGCTAGATGGAGCCTGCACACCACATATGATTGTCTTAAGTAAATTACACATTTTGCATGTAAATTTAACAACACAGGTACAAATAACCAGTATAAAACATCTGGTGGACAGAACAAAAACAGCAGACAGGAAGTGAGAGGAAATCCCTCTAAAGCCGCGTACACATGAGCGGAATGTCCAACAGAAAAAGTCTGACGGAAGCTTTTCATCGTCTATTCCGATCATGTGTGTGCCTCATCAGACTTTTTTTTTCGAAAAATTCTGACGGACCTAGAAATAGAACATGTTCTATTATTATATATATCTTGCCTCATCTAGATTTTACAATGGGATTCAAATAGCTAAAGTAAATTTAAAAAAAGGCCAACAATGATAATATAACTTCATTATATGACTGTCATTAGCTTTTAGAACATATTTAAGCACTATCCATTTTGTTCACAGGTATGGAGCTGTCAACAGACACCATGCTGGAACACCATTAGCAGCATTTTAAGCCCGGAAGCTACCCATGTATCCATTAAATTACACCACAGGGGAACAAAATAAATGTAACAAATATACATGAAATGATTCCCCTAATTAAACGGAACTTGCCTGAGGGTGGATATACCCTTTAATGTATATCATTAGATACAGTTTATACCTAGACAACATAAGGTACACAGCAATCATGTTCAAAGTAGAATAGGAATCTTTGATCAAGGCTGGAGGTCAAAACCAGGCTGTCAGCATAAATATCATTTTGGACATCTAATTGATGAATATTTAAAATATTATCATAAAGCATAGAGCACAGAGATCAATTGAAGGCAGGTAATGGTTCAGGTAAACATATGATTTTTTTATTTCTTTTTTTCAAACCAGTTACTAAAAAAACACATCATACAATTCAGTCCACAGATATTGATAGAATAGCTTATTTGATTGTTCAGTTATGCCCTTGGGGTTATTGAAGTATGCTGTTTAGTTGAAAAAATGGCTTCTATCATTTTTTTCCATTCTGCTGAGAAATTCAGTTTGTATAGCAACAGAAAAAGGGTCCTCATAACTTCCCTTCTTTCCTTTAACTGTATGCTACAGTTGCCAATTTTTAGCAGAAGTATTCATATGGGAGAAAACTGGTGTCTTGGCCTAATTGTGCTGATAACAAAGAACTATTTCAATGATGCTATTTCTAATGGGACTACTTATTCTGGTTATATACATGCCAATAGAATGGAATTAAACATTAGAATGGGTCAAAAAGTTTTTGCTGCTGTATAAATATAAATAAAGTATGTAAACTGTTGATCAATGGTGGCTGATGATTAAAAATTTTGGGGGGCGCAAACAAACCTCTCCAGGTCCATACCTGCAAACGGAGACTCCAGCCTCGGCTGTCACGTCTCCCCTGATACCCTGATTTGTTTTGGCATGTTTGTCATATGCTGTCGCATGAATAACACTCCAAGAAGTGCACATGAGTGTGACACGCAGGTGTGAATGGGCATGTCATGCTAAAAAAGTGATGTGTCCCTGGAATGAAGTAATGTGTCCCTGGAATGAAGTGGTGTGTCCCTGGAATGAAGTGGTGTGTCCCTTGAATGAAGTGATGTGTCCCTGGAATTAAGTGGTGTGTCCCTGGAATTAAGTGGTGTGTCCCTGAAATGAAGTGATGTGTCCCTGGAATGAAGTGGTGTGTCCCTGGAATGAAGTAATGTGTCCCTGGAATAAAGTGGTGTGTCCCTGGAATGAAGTAATGTGTCCCTGGAATAAAGTGATGTGCCCCTGGAATGAAGTAGTGTGTACTTGGAATGAAGTGATGTGTCCCTGGAATGACGTGGTATGTCTTTGGAATGAAGTGGTGTGTCCCTGGAATGAAGTGGTATGTCCTTGGAATGAAGTGGTGTGTCCCTGGAATGAAGTGGTGTGTCCCTGGAATGAAGTGGTGTGTCCCTGGAATGAAGTGGTGTGTCCATGGAATGAAGTGGTGTTTCCTTGGAATGAAGTGGTGTGTCCCTGGAATGAAGTGGTGTTTCCTTGGAATGAAGTGGTGTGTCCCTGGAATGAAGTGGTGTGTCCCTGGAATTAAGGGGTGTGTCCATGGAATGAAGTGGTGTTTCCTTGGAATGAAGTGGTGTGTCCCTGGAATGAAGTGGTGTGTCCCTTGGAATGAAGTGATGTGTCCTTGGAATGAAGTGGTATGTCCTTGGAATGAAGTGGTGCATCCCTGGAATAAAGTGGTGTGTCCCTGGAATGAAGTGGTGTGTCCCTGGAATGACGTGATGTGTCCCTTGGAATGAAGTGATGTGTCCTTGGAATGAAGTGGTGTGTCCCTGGAATGACGTGATGTGTCCCTTGGAATGAAGTGATGTGTCCTTGGAATGAAGTGATGTGTCCCTGGGATGAAGTGATGCATCCTTGGAATGAAGTGGTGTGTCCCTGGAATGAAGTGATGTGTCCCTGGAATGAAGTGATGTGTCCCTGAATGAAGTGGTGTGTCCCTGGAATTAAGTGGTGTGTCCCTGGAATGAAGTGATGTGTCCCTGGTATGACGTGATGTGTCCCTGGAATGAAATGGTGTGTCCCTGGAATGAAGTAATGTGTCCCTGGAATGAAGTAATATGTCCGTGGAATGAAGTGATGTGTCCCTGGAATGAAGTGGTGTGTCCCTGGAATGAAGTGGTGTGTCCCTGGAATGACGTGATGTGTCCCTTGGAATGAAGTGATGTGTCCTTGGAATGAAGTGGTGTGTCCCTGGAATGACGTGATGTGTCCCTTGGAATGAAGTGATGTGTCCTTGGAATGAAGTGATGTGTCCCTGGGATGAAGTGATGCATCCTTGGAATGAAGTGGTGTGTCCCTGGAATGAAGTGATGTGTCCCTGGAATGAAGTGATGTGTCCCTGAATGAAGGGAGCTTTTTCTTGGAGAAATAAGTGCAACAGTTGCTGGAGAACTTGCACATTGACAGGAAGTGACTACAAAGAGGCTGGAAGAGATCTGTGGCATGGAGATGCAAAGCAGGGTGAACACTGTTGTTAAAGACTCCAGTTCATATCCAATCAGTTTATTAAGTATGTGAATCAGTTTATTAAATATGTTGGTATCAGCTATGCCACTGCATACAGGAGCGCACTGGCCACCACAGACTAATAAAACATCTTTAGCATTGTATGGCAGATGTTAAAAGACCTCAGCCGCCTCAAAAAAAAAAGGCAGCTCTGGCTCTTCCTAAAGGGCACTTCAGTGTTCCTACTCCAGTCCAGTTTATTATCTATGTGCACCTCTAGATACTTGTAAAATTCTCTTCTACATGCACACCAACTCCTCAGATAGAAACCGGAGTCACCGATGCCTTCCTCTATTTCAAATCCACAACCAGCTCCTTTGTCTTATGCCCCGTACACACAAGCGGAATTTCCGTCAGAAAAAACTTGGATGTTTTTTCTGACAGAATTCCTCTCAAGCTTGCATTGCATACACACGGTCAGACAAAAGTTCTCTGAACTTTCGACCGTCAAGAATGAGGTGACGTACAACACTACGACGAGCCAAAAAAAATTAAGCTCAATGCTTTCGAGCATGCGTAAAATTGTTTCCGAGTACGCATGATTTATTGCATACAGACGAACGCATTTTCGGATAGGAACTTTCCCCCACCGAAAAATAGAGAACCAGCTCTCAATCTTTTGCTGGCTGGAATTCCACCAGCAAAAGTCCGATGGAGCATACACAGGTTGCATTTTCCGACCAAAACCTTTCATCTGAGTTTTGCTGGCGCCATTTCCGATCGTGTGTACGGGGCATTAGTTACATTTAGAATATAGATGGTTATCCTCACACCATGTGATAAAGTTCTCTGATGTTGACTGAGTATGATTTACCCTTCCTCCATAAGATGTGTTGTCGGAAATTCCGACCGTGTGTGGGCGCCATCGGACATTTTCCATCGGATTTTCCGACACACAAAGTTGGACAGCAGGAGATAAAATTTTCCGACAACAAAATCCGATCGCGTCTTTTCCGACCGTGTGTGGCCTGTTCCGATGCACAAAGTGCCACGCATGCTCAGAAGAAATTCCGACACGGGACAGCTCGTTCTGGTAAACGTAGCGTTCGGAATGGATACAGCACTTTCGTCACGCTGCAATGTTCAAAATGGTTTAATACAGCGCACTCTCTTCTTCTTTGTAATGTGACAAGAATTAAGTCGTTTTGCTGCTCATATTCACACACACTTCTCACAAACTTATTTCATTACTATTTATCGGGATTCCCTCAATATATTTTGATTTCTCACATCTGACAACAAAATTTTTTTTTTTTTTTTGGACTTTAATGTAGATTCTTTTTTTGTGTTTCTCTTTTTTATTTTTTATTTTTTTTGGTGATTTTGATTTGTATTCCCGAAAATGTTTGTGTGTGTTTTTGGTGACAAGTTCCCACAACACCACTAATATGTTGTTCTATTTAATCTGTAGGAGATTGTTTGGTGTTGTTGTCCCTTGTTAATTTCACATTGTACTTTAGAAATGTACCTGAATCGTCACCAACAAACGGTCCTTTTTGGATGAAAACACACACAGGAGAGTAGAATTTACCTAAAAATCTTTTATTAAGGGGTCACAACTATAAACAAAGAGGGAGGCAACACTGGAGAAACTGCAGAAGTGGGTGAAGCCTTGCACCCCCAGGGCAGACATCAATTATTTAAAAGCAAAATTGGTGGCCTGAGGAGTCCATATCATAAGGCAGGGCAGTCTGGTCCAGAAGTCCCAGAGATCCGGAAAGCAGCAGATGACATCTGTGTCCCCAGGCTGTGGTCATACGAGAGACTGCATCTTCTGTCAGACCAGACTGAACCCAGGGTCATCACTCTTTGGTCTTCTTTCCACGCTTCCTTCCAGCCTTTGGCTGTGGTGGTGGAGTTGTGGCAGCAGGAGGAGGAGGAGGATCGTCCCTCTCCATGACATCCGTCTTGTGTGTCAGTTCCCCACTCTCCCCCTTACGTAGGACTTTATAAATCAGGTCCTCAGAGATCTTGCGTTGACCCTCCTGCATGCCCTGCAATTTGGTGGCAGCCTTGCAGGCAAAGGCCTCTTCAGGACTGGGGAAGGCTCAGAGGGACGCCGAAGCCTCCTGGATCAGCCTGTATGCTGAATCCTGTACGGGACTCGGAGTCGCCTTCCTGGCTCGTTTATATGGAAGGCGGAGGGGAGGAACCTGAGACTCAGTCAGGCTGCGACTTGTCCCAGGCTTCTCTTGGCTGACACTTAGCCCCACCTCCTCCTGGCTGCAACTAATCCCCGCCTCCTCCTGGCTGACACTAATCCCCGCCTCCTCCTGACTGCCACATTCCACAACCTCCTCCTGACTGAGGTCTTCCTGTGTATGAAAAAGGGACATAGTTTTAGTATTTTTTACATCAATCACACACAATTTTCACCTCCTGACTGCTGCAAATTGAATGTTAACAAATATAACAGACTATCCTTCTGAGCCCAGCAGTTTTCATTCTTTTCCCAATTTTGGGTGCCCACTACTGTCTATTGATATGTAAAGCACTTTTTTTAATCAGCAATTAATGATCAATAATAACATCTAGTAAACATCATTTATTTATTGCCCAGAAATCTGTAGAAGAATGCTATACCTGACTCCAGCTGGGCTCCTCCACTTCTTCCTGGCTGGAAGGCCCAGGTTGGACATCAGAAGCCTCAGCTGGTATGGAAGGAAGCATGGAAGGAAGAGTAGAGAGGGATTCCCTGACTTCAGTGTGGTCTGACAGAAATCGCAGTCTCTCGTAGTACCACAGCCTGGGGACATAAATGTCATCTGCTGCAGCTCCGGACCTCTGGGAATCTGTGACCTTCTTGCGCTCCCTAAGATACGTGCTCCTCAGGCCACCAATTTTAGCTTTCAAATAAGGGATGGTTGCTGTGGGGACCACCGGCTTCACCAACTCCAGCAGTTTCTCCAGCGCTGCCTGCCTCTTCTGTTTGTGATTATAGTGGGGGTGTCTCACCTGCCACAGACAGGGCAGCTCCCTGTACTTGTCTATGAACAGGGGCAGGAAATTGTGGTCGTTGAACCCATTCATTTTCTCTGCAAGACACAACACAAGACAAACCCTAATGTCAGGCCAAACTCCCCTAATCTTGTTACAATATATAGGCTTCCATTTCGAAGCAGTATAGGCCCAAGTTTAGATCCTACCTTCGTTAGCACGATTGGCGTCTCCGATGCTCCTTCCTCCGCTCACAGATCGTACGTAAGACGCGCGCGTTACGACTTATGCACACTGCGCATGCGTATAACTCCGCCCGCCCCTGACGTTCTTTCTAGTCTATTCCCCACCCCTTTTCGTTCAGCGCAGTGGGGGAAGAGCACATGGCGGATAGACAGCAGGATCGTGCTAATTGTAGCAACGAGGAGGAGGAGGAGGAAAGGCTGGAGCCTGAAACGTCCCGATCCAGAAGGAGATTAAAGGACTCAAATATGTCCTTTGGGAAGATGTTGGAGATGGTGGACATCCTGAAGAAGGCCGACTATGATGGAAAGTCTGGGCCTTACCCCAACCCCAATTCCTGAAAGGCCAAGATCATGGCGAAAGTGGTCAGGAGTCTGCACCGGAAATTCGGGGTACGACGATCGAAAAATCAGCTCAGGAAGCGGTGGTCGGACCTGAAATTACGAGAACATGAGCAGTACAGAAAGATCCGGAGAGTGCTGCAAAAAAGTAAGTAGTTGTGCTGTGTTCCTATTCTTTATGTTTATTACGTTCGTGCTGCTCCATGTGCTTTTAGGAACTGTTGTACAGTTTAAAATGTTAACTTTCATGTTCATGGGCACATTATTCGTTCGGATCACACATTGTTATTTCGGACGATAAAATACCATTGTTTAGGCCATATGCATTTGGCCACCATTTTGACGCCCTATACTTGTCTTCAAAGAATTGGGTTTGTGTAGATGGCTTTGTTACTAGAATGAAATGCAAACTAGATTCTGTGTAAGGAGAGGACACTCTGCAGCTGTTTTCACATCTGGACACTGGAGCACTAGTGTGGGACCCCAGAACACCATTTTTATTAGGGGGGCCACACAGGTGCTCCAGTGTATACTATAGGGGGGTCTCCATCTGTGAAGCTTGTACAAAACAGGTAAAGTATTGCAGCTTGACAAAGGGCACTAAAAAAGCTACATCTTGGAACTCGGCTAAAATAGATAATTGTACCCCACTTCCAAGAAATGTTTCATCTTTATAGTTCTGACATTAAATATCTGTGTGCTAATTATACCATTTTTTTTTTACATAGGGGAGAAAAGACTCGGAGGACACCCCTCATCCGAGGAGACCAGAGCCCCCCCCCCCCTCTGGAAGAAGGGGAAATACCCCCATCACAAGATGAGCAGGAGGAAGAAGACGTGGTGGAAGTAGTTACCACAACAGGTGAGTGTCTGCGACCACAGGCTCCGATAAGAGATGGATGGCGGCATTTTTTGGGAAACCTAATTTATTTGGGGTTTCCTCTCTTTTTAGGTGATCGTGAGGTTGTGGATCCAGATCCTTTCACATCCGAAAGTGCCCAGATCCTGATCGGGGAGATCATGGGGTGTAATTTACAATTGGAAAACATCAAGCAAAACATCAATGATGTTATTCCAAAATATAAAAACATCATTGATGTTTTGGGGCGAGTTTAAAACCCCTCCAAATCACTTTCTTCTTTTGTGTGCTACAATGTGCTAAATGTTTTTGTGATTTTTCCCAAAGCCAAATTTGGAGGATGCACACAGTGTGTCAACATGTGCTATCTGCCATCACGGGAGATCAATGGACGCGTTTTGGGGGTGCAACCCCTTCCTCAATAATAAAGTAGCGGTGAGGAAGGGCTTTCTCCCCCAAAACACATCCCTTGATCCCCCGTGATGGCAGCTAGCACATGTTGACATTGGGAAATTTGTGTGCATCTTCCAAATTTGGCTTTTCCAGTGGTGATTTCCCCCCATCTGAACGCAATATCAAACACAGTTCCTAAATACTCATGTCTGATATTGCCTTCCAGTTCTACCAAATGTGAACTTTGTAAGATCAAGATTTGTGTCTTTCTTGTTGGTTTTACACAGGCCTGTTTTCTATAAAATGGACATTTTGATTTTGGATAATGACACCACAAAAATTGGTATACAACAAACATGTTGGTTTGTCAGAAAAACATTTGGTAAATGCACATGTGATTGTGCTGGTATTAAAAAGATTGTTAATCAAGAATGTGTGGATTATTGTCTCAACGCTACAACACTTTTGGGGTGATGAAATTGTTGTTTTATGAGAAAATGGGGGTTATTTCCTAAGGGCAAATCCACTTTGCACTACAAGTGCAGTTTCAGTGCAGTTGCAAGTGCACTTGTAGAGAAAAGTGTCTTTGCATTTAGTAAATTACAGCCATCAGTGCTTTGTATAAGGTTACACAATCACGACATTTTCTGCACTCCACACATTTCTGTCAGTGTCAGCTAAAACAAACACAAGCAGTAAATGGCCACCAAGAATTTCTTTTGGTTGTTTTTTATTTGAAAAAGGTGTCACAGATTGTCTGGCATATTGATAGCCCCCCTACCCGCAAAGAACTCCAGGTATCATAACCGGACATCACGGGCATTCAGGGAGGGCAAGCCAGGACGGCCGCTTTCAAGCGCCGTCATTGTTGATGTATTTGGGATTCCGGCCTCAGGCCCAACTGAGCCAGCATAGTTGGCTGAATGTTTTCATAGAAAATTATGGAGAACACAGCAGGCAAGTATTATATGGTTCAGTTTATACTCCGCCATATGGATGGGTGTCAGAAATAATCGGAACCGGCTGGCCAGGATTCCAAATGTGTTCTCCACCACTCTTCGGGCTCTGGCCAGCCGGTAATTAAAAACCCTCTGTTCCGGGGTGAGGGTCCTCATCGGGAATGGCCGCATCAGGTGGTCCCCCAGCGCAAACGCTTCATCAGCAACGAACACAAATGGGAGACCTTCAACATTGTCCTCTGGAGGTGGCAAGTCCAAGCTGCCATTCTGGAGATGCCTGTAGAACTCCGTCTGGGCGATCACTCCACCATCGGACATCCGGCCATTCTTCCCCACGTCCACATACAAGAACTCGTAATTAGCCGACACCACCACCAACATCACTATACTATTAAACCCCTTGTAATTATAATAGTACGACCCCGATTTGGGTGGTGGGACGATGTGGACGTGTTTCCCATCAATTGCCCCTCTGCAGTTAGGAAAGTCCCACCGCTGGGCAAAGTAGGAGGCCACAGTCTGCTATTCCTGTGGTGTGGAAGGAAACTGTTGAGGAAAAAACAATAAACATTACTATTTTTTCACAGAAACATGGCAAGCAGATTAGACACAAACATTATGGGTCAACCTCCAGATAGCATTTATTAAGGGGAATTTTACAACAACAAAGTATTCCCCCCCCCCCCTCTCATGGGCCATTTCTAACATTATAGGGGGGGGAAACTCTTGGACAGGTAACCCTCTTCACTTCATTGAGAGATGAATGCCTAAATACAGGGTATTACTTGGAACAGCCCCTCCTTAGTTACACTATTGGCAGCCCACTGGACAGGTAAGAAGTATCATAATACAAAGATATAAATACACATTGTACACATTTGAGCACATTTGGACATTCTGCTATTACCTATCAAGATCATAATAGGATACAAGAACTTTAAACAGTACCATTGGAAAGTATACAGGCAGGCCCTTGCACTACATGCTTTGGGGAATTCATCCATAAATCTGAGCACTAAAGAGGTGGGTATAGTGTGTATGGGTTTGACAAAGTCAGCAGATAGATGATTGAGGATAGATAGAGAATTGGGATCAGCTGACTTAGCAGTTGGGGGAGGGAGGGTTACAAAAAATTTGGGGACACCACAAAAAAAAGCCTCTGGCCCTCTGCCTGAATTTAAATCAAAAATAACATTTCCAAACATTTTAGGGGGTGTTTGGGGTAAAGCACTACTATGGAGCTGATAAAATACATTGTTAAGTGACTACATGAGGTGAATATAGGGCAGGAGACACCATGCTGGGGAGGTTAGTGAAGGGCAAATATGTATGAAGGACCTAAAATAATAATTACATAAAAATCCAGCATGCATGAGAACAAAGGGGACATTCACAGTATATTCCAATCATGGTAATTAGGGAATGAGGAAAGAAATACAATATATTAGCAAACATTCAATACCATAAAAAGTGATATAAAAGGATAAAAATCTTACCTTCTGCAGGACCTGTATGATGGCAGAACAGGTCTCTGGGATAATGATCCCCAGAGCCTGGGGGGAGATGCCTGTCGAGAACTTGAAGTCCTGCAGGCTTCTCCCTGTGGCCAAATACCGCAAGGTAGCGACCAACCTCTGCTCCGGAGTGATGGCTTGCCTCATGCAGGTATCCTGCCTGCTAATATAGGGGGTCAGTGAAGCCAACAGACGGTGAAACACGGGGTCCGTCATCCTGAGAAAGTTCCTGAAATCATCAGGATTATTCTCACGGATCTCACGGAGCAAAGGCATGTGACAGAACTGGTCACGCTGAAGCAACCAATTCTTGGTCCATGAACTCCTCCCCACCCTGTTCATGGACTGGACTTGTGTCAAGGTCAGGACCCCAACACCAAGCCCCCGCACAGCACGAACTCTACGAGGAGTACGCATACGCAACATGGCTAGAAAACGGTCGGCTGCTCAGAACGAAGTAACAGAACGCACTGAAGAACAGCAAGGCCTGTGAAAAGCGACCTGAAAATCAGCAATGAGCAGACAAGATCGCACAGGAAACTCCAATACGAACTGACTGCACGCACTGAAGAGCAGATACAAACCCACAAGCACAAACTGAACGTCAGAAAACGATCTGAAAGCCACGAGTCTGAAAAAGCGCGAATCGTCTCTCACCAAACTTTTACTAACACAAGATTAGCAAAAGGAGCCCAAAGGGTGCCGCGCTTGGTTCTGAACCGGCCTTTTCTAGTCTCGTCGTACGTGGTGTACGTGACCGCGTGGTTGTCGATCGGAAATTCCGTCAACTTTGTGCGACCGTGTGTATGCAAAACAAGTTTGAGCCAACATCCGTCTGAAAAAATCTGAGGATTTTGTTGTCGGAATGTCCGAACAAAGTCCGACCGTGTGTACGGGGCATAAGGCTGAAGCCTGACAGAGAGAGAGTCCAGGAGGGCCAAGCACAACTAGGGAGCTGCAAGGAAGGACACAGAGGTAAGATACAGTGTCTGCTCATAAACACTGGGATGTGTTTGATGGTCAGGAATACCAAAAGGTGTTTGATGATCAGGAAGACTCTGTAGACTCGGTTCAGTAAGGCTGCCACAATCTTTTGCAGTGATGGTCAGAACCCCCTGTGTGGGAAGACCTGAACGTTGTCCTGCTTTTAAATAAAAGTGGGTTGCCATGCCCTAAACAAATACAGTTTTGGACTGGCACAACACTTTGTAAAAGCACCTACCACTTAAGTTTAATCACCCCAATCTTACAATATATACATATATACACTATATTGTCAAAAGTATTTGGACACCTGCCTTTACACACACATGGACATTAATGGCATCACAGTCTTATGCCCTGTACACACGGTCAGATTTTCCGATAGAAAAAGTGCGATCGAGTTGTGTTGTCGAAAATTCCGATCGTGTGTGGGCTCCATCAGACTTTTTCCGTCGGAATATCTGACACACAAAGTTTGAGAGCAGGATATAAAATTTTCCGTCAACAAAATCCGATTGTTTAAATTCCGATCGTGTGTACATAAATCCGACGCACAAAGTGCCACACATGTTCAGAATAAATTAAGATACCAAAGCTATTGGCTACTGCCCCGTTTATAGTCCCGACGTACGTGTTTTACGTCACGCATTCAGAATGATCAGATTTTATGATAACTTTGTGCTACCGTGTTTATGCAAGACAAGTTTGGCCCAAAATCTGTTGGAAAAATCAGATGGATTTTGTTGTCAGAATGTCCGATCAATGTCCGATCATGTGTACAGGGCATAAGTCTGTAGGGTTCAATATTGAGTTGGCCCACCCTTTGCAGCTATAACAGGTCCATAAAGGCATGGGTGAGCGAGTTTTGGGTGGAGGAACTTTTACTTTCTCAAGAGCTCTTCTCCTCCGATGGCTCAGTTTTGCCGGACGGCCAGCTCTAGGAAGGGTTCTGGTCGTCCCAAACGTTTTCCATTTAAGGATTATGGAGGCCACTGTGCTCTTAGGAACCTTAAGTACAGCAGAGTTTTTTTGTAACCTTGGCCAGATCTGTGCCTTGCCACAATTCTGTCTTTGAGCGCTTCAGGCAGTTCCTTTGACCTCATGATTCTCATGTGCTTTGACATGCACTGTGAGCTGTAAGGTCTTATATAGACTGGTGTGTGGCTTTCCTAATCAAGCCCATTCAGTATAATCAAACACAGCTGGACTCAAATGAAGGTGTAGAACCATCTCAAGGATGATCAGAAGAAATGGACAGCACCTGAGTTAAATATATGAGTTTCACAGCAAAGGGTCTTAATACTTAGGACCATGTGATATTTCAGTTTTTCTTTTTTAATAAATCTGCAAAAATGTCAACAATTCTGTGTTTTTCTGTCACTATGGGGTGCTGTGTGTACATTATTGAGGAAAAAAATGAACTTAAATGATTTTAGCAAATGGCTGCAATATAACAAAGAGTGAAAAATGTAAGGGGGTCTGAATACTCTCCGTCCCCACTGTATATAGCCCCATTTTGAAACAAATATGCATTTTAAAATTAGTATTTTCCCTGAGGTTTTCCTCCTCCATTTTTTTTTGCTTTGACCATAGAACTTTGAGGGGTTTCCTGACGTCAAGCATGGTCAGCCTCCTCTTCTGGTCGGATGATAGGCGCCCTCTGTGTGTGATCTTTTGGCTTGGGCCCACCGGACACGGCCTCCCCCTTTTTGGCTTTTTACATCTTTGTTGATCTAGGGCAGTGGACTAGTCTTCCCCGTTCTTTTAAATGGATGCATTTTCAGCGACGTATCAGGAAATATGGTTAGATTTCATATCGTATTATTTTAATACACCCAATATGCAATGCCTATTCATATATGTTGTATGACAAACATTCATTATATTTTCTTTGCTTTTGTTAAACTGTAGACAATCAATCACTGAACCACTAGCACCTGAAGAAGAGAATTAATCGCTACAAACCTTGAAACGCGTCGGACATCTTCTGACCCAGTTCACTACTGGCCAGATTCAAGTGGTTGTTTGTATATACATCTATATGTCTCTTGATATTGTACCTGTTTAACACACATTTGCATCCCACTGTGACTTCATATGTGAAGTCATATATCCATTTTAACTTTTCTAATAAAATACAAATATATTTTCTAAATACTTTTTTGTCATGGAGTCTCTGCCTTTCCCACAGAGGAATTTGCTATATTTTGTATTCAAGTTTTTGGGATGTAGGCAGCAACTCCTCTTTCATAGATCTATGGTATTAGCACAGTTCACCTCTTTCTCAAGATAGGAAAACACGTCTGTTTTTTATCTTCCTCCTCTGCCATGAGTTCCTCTAAACTTAGATTTAAATTTATATGGATTTCTTTGTGGGTGATCACCTAAAGTGTCTTGGATACCCATGGAAATATATATGTATTCAGACCACCTTAAATTTTTCACTCGTATGAGTGCTGCCAGCATTGATGCAGAGGTTGAAGGGGTGGGGGGGGTCAGCCTGTCAGTGCTCAGACCATATGCGACACACTGCATTAAATTGGTCTGCATGGCTGTCATCCCAGAAGGAAGCCTTTTCTAAAGCTGATGCACAAGAAGGCCCGCAAACAGTTTGCTTAAGACAAGTAGACTAAGGACATGGATTACTGGAACCATGTCCTGTGGTCTGATGAGACCAAGATAAACATATTTGGTTCAGATGGTGTCAAGGGTGTGTGGTGGCAATCAGGTGAGAAGTACAAAGACAAGTTTCTCTTGCCTACAGTCAAGCATGGTGGTGGGAGTGTCATGGTCTGGGGCTGCATGAGTGCTGCTGGCTCTGGGGAGCTACAGTTCATTGAGGGAACCATGAATGCAAACATGTACTCTGACATACTGAAGCAGAGCATGATCCCCTCCCTCTGGAGACTGGGCCGTAGGGCAATATTCCAACATGATAATGAAACACACCTCCAAGATGACCACTGCCTTGATAATGAAGCTGAGGGTAAAGGTGATGGACTGGCCATGCATGTCTCCAGATCTAAACCCTATTGAGCATCTGTGGGGCATTCTCAAACGGAAAGTGGAGGAGCTCAAGGTCTCTTACATTCACCAGCCATGTGATGTCATCATGGAGGAGTGGAAGAGGACTCCAGTGGCAACCTGTGAAGCTCTGGTGAACTCCACTCAACTTCTTTGGTCGACCATGGTGATGGCTGTTCTGTGTGGAACCTGTCCTTTTAAACCACTGTATGGTCTTGGCCACTGTGCTGCAGCTCAGTTTTAGGGTCTTGGCAATCTTCTTATAGCCTAGGCCATCTTTATGTAGATCAACAATTCTTTTTTTCAGATCCTCAGAGTTTTTTGCCATGAGGTGCCATGTTGAACCTCCAGTGACCAGTATGAGAACGTGAGCGTGACAACATCAAATTTAACACACCTGCTCCCCATTCACACCTGAGACCTTGTAACACTAACGAGTCACATGACACCGGGAAGGGAAAATGGCTAATTGGCACCCCCCCCCCCCCATTCAGTAGCACAATCAAGCTTATAGAGCAGTTGTTTCATGGAATTCTCAATTTAACTTCATTGTATTTGTATTGCAAATACTTATGTGTAGGGGTGTGAGTTAACATAGATTTGCTAAAGATGTTCAACATCAAAAAAATGAGATCAAATATACGGATAAGTGTTTAAGCTTTCCCCTGACGAACCAATATATAATAAAGAAAAAAATAAAAATAAAAAGGAAAACTATAGAAATTATAGAATAAAGAAACGCAAAACTGAACATAAAACTGTAGTGACAACATCTTACCACCGAATAATAGTGTAGCTAGTATGTCTAAATCAGAATATCAATGAGAAGTCTCTGGAATTCTTACGCACCATGGAGCCCATTCATTCTGTAATTTTGCCATTGAATTATTTGAGTAGGCGAAAAAATTTTCATAAAGATAGTGAGTATTCACTCTATGTATTACTTCACTAATGTTTGGTATAGTATCTGATTTCCATTTTGAAGTGATAGATAAACGTGCAGCTATTAATATATGGGTGGTTATGCGTCTGTACTTTGTAGGTATGTTGTCTAATGCAGGAGTGGGGGAAATGACAATTCCAATGATTTTTGCTAGTAAGGAGAAAACTTTTATGAGTTCCTCTCCCCTCCAACCTGGCCCAGAAAATGATAAAGTCCCACTTGTCACTGGGCTTTAGTGTGGCTACAGATTGAGCCTAGGTGTTTGGAGTAAGGGAAGACTTGATGCTAAAGTGATACATTAAAGTATTCAGGAGGATGGCATAAAAGGAATTGAGGTAATGCATGATCCACTATGATGTAAACCGGAGAAGGCGACAGTCAATGAACATCGAGCTGATTTAGCCCTCTGCTTATTGGTTTCTGAAGTGGAAGAAAAAAAAAAAAAAAAAAAGGAGAAAACTGAATTCCAGAAGCTTCTCACGGATTTAGATTCCCACAAAATGTGGAATATCGTTCCCTTAGTGCCACATTGCCGCCAGCATAGTATATCGGAGCTGTTAAAGATTTGTGAGATTCTCATCGGTGTTAGGTAGCTTCTATATAACAATTTAAGGGAGATGTCCCAATGATTAGTACAGTGGGAATATAAATGATTAGCTTGAAAAGCTTTGTTGCATTCAGATAAAGCAAATTTACTCTTAAAGTCTCTTTCCCAATTTAGCATGCCAACCGTTTTAGTTTGACTGTGCGTGTTTTGCAGATTTTTGTAGAATCATGAGAGACCTTTAGGTTTGTTGAAGGATGTGGTGAGATATGTCCACACTTCAGGACTATGGCTAAGAAAGGAGTATGGGTGTTTGATATGATAATGGTGCAGCTGGATATTTGCGTATGAAAGTTTTGCTGGACTTTGAACTTTGAATTGTGCATAGGTCATATTTTTCAAAAAGTATTTTCGTTTATTTTTAAGGAAGGGATAAGGAATTTGTACATGCCTAAGGTAATTGTTCTCTTTTGTACGGCTTTGCTGCTATCAGCATGTGCATTAAATGTTTGCCATGCTTTGACCGTTGCATTAATAGAGGGAAAGTTGGGATGAAATAGTGGTCTGTTTGTTAATGTGGCTAAAAGAAGTGATGGTAGGTCTCTGTGTTGTACTATTGCTTTTTCTATTTGCACCCACAATTTATCTGTTGTCTGGTTGAACCAAGATTTAGCCTGGTCCAGTAGTGCTGCTACATAGTAGTTGCGTATGTTGGGGAAACCCGTTCAAC
Source organism: Lithobates clamitans (assembly GCA_037952925.1). Classification (NCBI taxonomy): domain Eukaryota; kingdom Metazoa; phylum Chordata; class Amphibia; order Anura; family Ranidae; genus Lithobates; species Lithobates clamitans. The sequence goes on along the minus strand of JBBGZY010000244.1, from coordinate 1,524,701 downwards.
CTTTTTGTCTTTGTTTTTGTAACGTAGAATATGAGAATCTTGCTATTTTACCAGCCCATATAAATTTCCTTAGTAGTCTATCAATTGTAGTAAAAAAGTGATCAGGCACGATGATAGGGATGGTGCGAAAATAATATAATATTTTTGGCAGGACAGTCATTTTAAAAGCGGGTATCCTCCCTATCCATGAAAGTTTGTGTGAAGAAATATGTGCAAGGTCATTTTTTATTGTGTTTAGCAAAGAAGGGTAGTTATGGTCATACACAGAGCTAGAAGGGTATGAAAGATTTATCCCTAAATACTTCAAATATTTATGAGCCCACACAAAAGGGAATTCAGCTTTTAACCTTTTAAGATTAGGGTTATTAATGTGTATAGGGAGAATCAAAGATTTGCTGATATTAAGTTTATAATATGATATTTTCCCAAATTTACTAAGAATTTTTTGAGTTCTGTCAAGAGATGTGGCTGGTGAAGTTAGTGTCAATACCACGTCATCAGCAAATAATCCTATCTTGTGATCTATGTCTGAAACTTTAATGCCCTTGATGTGAATGTCCTTTCTGATGGTTTCCGCCAGGGGTTCCATCACCAGAGAAAAAATCAGTGGCGTTAGGGGGCAGTCCTGGTGGGTCCCATTTGTTATATGGAATTTGTCAGACATGGCATTAGAGGTATAAACTTGTGCAGTTGGGACTGTATATAGTGCTGAAATAGAAGAAAGGATAGGACCTTCAAGGCCAAATTTAGCGAGTGTCGCTAATAGGTACCCCCAGTGGACCCGATCGAATGCCTTTTCGGCATCTAATGTCAGGAACACTGTGGGCACCTTCCTCGTTTCTGCTATTTTAAGGAGATTGTACATCCTACGAGTTCCGTCCGGAGCTTGTCTCCCTTTAACAAAGCCTACTTGATCCGATTAGGTGAGGGGTTACTTCCGCTAGGCGGTTAGCTAAGATTTTTGAATATATTTTTAAATCTGTATTGAGTAGGGATATGGGTCTAAAGTTTTGTGGGGCATCTGTTTTTTTTCCCGGTTTGGGAAGGGCTACTATGACGGCTTGGAGCATTTCTTTCGGAAATAAGCTGTCAGTAGTAGCTTTTTGAAAAAGCTTGTTCATATATGGCACTAAAATATTGGAGAAGGCTTTATAATACTCTGCCGAGAAGCCGTCGACACCTGGTGATTTGTTGTGGGGTAGGGATTTAACAGCTTGAGCAATTTCATTATCTGATATTGCTGAATTTAAATAACTTAATTGGTCGCTATTTAGGGTAGGAAGATTAACTGATTGGAGAAAAGTATTAATCCCTATATCGGTGGGTTGTGTCATTGGGGGGGTCTTCGTTCAAATTGTATAGTTGTTTATAGTAACTACAGAATGCATTTGCTATATCCTTGGGGTGGTATACTATTTGTGACGTAATAGGATCTGTAATGTGGTAAAGTTTTGATTTTTGCTGTTTTTTGCGAATATAAGCCGCTAAAAATTTGCCAGCCTTGTTTCCTTGGGTATAGTGTGTAGCTTTAAATTTTTGCAAATGTAGCTGATGTTCTAAAATTAAATAAGCTCTAACCTCTTGTCTAATTTGATTTAACTCTGCGTTTATCTGGAAGGAAGGGTTTGCTTTGTGCTGTTGTTCGAGAGACGTGAGTTTAGCCATTAGTGTGGTAAATGTTTTTAATTTCCTCTTTTTTTCCCGTGATGCTGTTTGCAAGAGTAGGCCTCTACTAAATGCTTTGTGCGTACACCACAGCATGAAAATATTCGTGTCCAGAGTGTCATTAAATTGAAAGAACTCTTTGATCCGATCACGCAAACCCTCCCTATGTTTAAGATTCTTCAAAATTGATATGTTGTTTCGCCACAAATGTATAGGTGACGCTGCATTATTTTCTTTAATCGAAAGGGAAACGGGAGCGTGATCAGACCAAGTAATTGGATGGATTTTAGCTGATAATGCATTGTTAAGACAAGGTAGGTCAGCTACAAATAAGTTGATTCTTGAATAAGACTTATGGGGAGCTGAGTAGTAAGTAAAATCTCCTTCTCCAGAGTTGACGCAATGCCATACATCGTACAGGTTGGAAGAGTGTAAAAAGGATTGGAGTTCAATTCGCGTGGCTTTAGATTTATGTGGGGATGAACAATCTAGTTGTTTGTTAGGAACACAATTGAAATCCCCACAGTACAGTACTAAGCCTTTTTTAATGCTCTCAACCTTTTTTTTGAGGGCACCCAAAAAAGACAATTGTCTGCAATTCGGAGAATATATATTAATGATAGTAAACATGGTATTGTTTAATTCACAGACTATTATAATATATCTTCCTGCGTTATCACATATTATATCTTGCAATTTAAATGCTACATTCTGGTTTATAGCGATCATCACTCCTCCTTTTTTCTTTGGGCCTGAAGCCATGAAAATATGAGGAAATTGTTTGTCTTTGCATATGGGGTGCTTCTGCTGGACAAAATGAGTTTCTTGGATGCATAACACATCGCTCTTTAGGGATTTTGCTTGCTGCCACATTGCCCTTCTTTTGAAGGGACTGTTGAGACCATGAGCGTTTATAGTCACAAAATTAAGAACCATTGGTCTGTTGAGCAAGATTCTTATGTGTAGGTGCGTTCAAAACTTGAGTTGTGAAGTAGTATATGAAGGTACCTGTGATTAAAGTTGTCGTGATCTTGAGTGAAGGGTGCTCGTTCAAAAGAGGTGGCTGCACAGAAGAAGTGGACTCCAGATTGTTGTCATCAAATTTGCCGTAGGTGGTTGTCGGTGGTAGAATAAAAAAGAAAAGGTAAAGAACGTCAACATTCAAACAAAAAACAAAACTTAAAAAAGTGAGGACATTTTCCTCAAAGTGCGAGTAAAATTGCATAGGAACACTTGGGGGTACAAGCTCCTAATAGCCATCTTCGACCCTTGATCTAAGTGAGCAAACATCAAGTATGTTGTTACTTTCTGATGTATGAGAGAACAGTCAAGTATCGTTGCCTGATTTCCATTCTGGGGATATACCTCTAGGGGTTTTGGTAGTGAGGGTGTCCTCTTCTTCAGTTGGGAGAAGCCCCCATTTTCTTGTAAGTTGGAGGCCTTCTTCCAGAGATCTAATGGCATATGTACGACCATCTTTAGTTACAAGGAGTTTCGTGGGGAAATCCCAAGAATATGGAAGTTTGTTATTGCGCAGTAACTTTGTTAGCGATATTAACTTTTTTCTTGCCAGCATTGTATGCTGGGAGAGATCAGCATATATAGCGATACCCGAGTAAGGGTTGGGTAATGGGGAGTTTTGTCTTGCAAAACGCATTAAATCGTCTTTGACGTGGAAAAAGTGTATGCGAGCTATGACGTCGCAAGGTACTTTTTCTGGTAGATATTGCGGCTTAGGTAGTCTATGAGCTCGATCTACAGTAATTTCCCCGTTTGGCGTGTCAGGAAGTAGGTCTTTAATTAGTTGCTGAACATAGTTCTGGAGTTCAGAGGGGGGTACAGACTCAGGTACCCCTCGCAGTTTTATATTATTTCTGCGAGACCTATCCTCTAAATCCGACATTTTGTTTTTTAGGGCTTCCAACTCCTCATCTTTTTCATTATGTGCGTCCACTAATTCATCATGTGCCGTTGTAAATTCTGCTATCTTGTCCTCCACGTGGCTAACTCTCTCCCCAATTTCAGTGATATCGGTTTTTATTTGTGATATGCAGTCCATGAGATCCCTATGCATGGACCCCCGCAATGAGACCAGCATCTCTTTCATTGTAGTGTCACTTAGGGGCTGTCCAGATATTGGAAACTCCTGAATCTGATCAAAAAACTCAGTAGTGCTGTTATGGGATGTGTAATCCTCCTCACTTCTTTCCCCTGCATATGTATGGGCAGAAGAGCGCTTAGGGGCCGCTTTCTGTGGGCTCTGAGATGGAGTATTGCAAGTGGATGAGCGGCTGCTGTGGCCTGGAGAGAAGGACGGGGGTCTGCTATTGTCTCTCCTATTCCCTCTGATGTCAATCTGCCTGGGGAGCTGCTGCATGTGAGCGGCGGCGCCATCTTGGATCTGCGGCGTGCTTGCCGAGGGATAAAAGTCTGTCAATTTGCGGGGTCCCCCTGGGGGTTTTCTCTTACCCATCACTGGTTCTGTACTGCGGGGTTCTCTGGCGCTTACGATGTGTGTCTGCCGGCTTTAATAGTCGCTATGTACGGGCCGGTACAGCTGGTTAACACAGAGCTCTCTCCTTATGCGGCCATTTCCTTCAGCTGCTGGCCACGCCCCAGCAAATTTCTTTTTAAGGGGAATGCTGGATGCTGCATAATCAATATCCAGAGTGCAATTCTGATTCAGATGACAAAACTGTCCTTTGGGTATATTTTTGGTCCACTTAGGGTAGTGGCAACTTTGAAAATGCAAAAAAGAGTTGATGGCTGTCGGTTTGGTATAATTTTCGGCGACGTTGGCTTCACCTGCATGGCCCAAAAGATAAGCTATGCTGGTGGAATCAGAAACAGATGAAGTTTGAAACGCAAAATCATAAATTATAATATAATAAATAAATATAAATAATTTTAAAAAATAATAATATAATAATAAAATAAATTTCCCCACGATTCACTATCGCTCAATTCTGCAAGTGTTCTAATTTACTATCGCTGTTTTCTAGCTGGTCTTAAAGCTGTAAAATTTTTTCTTGCCCAGGACCCCTTTTTAAACCCCAGACAAGCTGCATTCATCTTGGAGGCAACAAATTTTTGTCTGACTCATAACTATTTTAATTTTGATGGCCAGTTCTTCCTACAAGCAAAGGGGACTGCTATGGGAGCCAACTTTGCCCCTTCCTATGCAAACCTGGCCATGGGTTACTGGGAAAAAACTTTATTTGGCAAAATAATTATCACTCAGCAAACATCGTCTTTTTTGGGCGTTATATCGATGTTTTGCTTGCGTCTATCTAGCAGGTTACTCTGTGGTATAAGCAAGGAAGCTGAGATTTCTGCAGTGTGTAAATGTGCTTTACTATACAAAGATGCTGTACATACAAAAACTCTTACAATATTAGGAATACAATACAAGACTGACAGATATCTATAACAAGCAAAATGCCTAGCAAACTGAACAGCCTATGGTCTATAATAGTACAAATACACTTAAAGGTTACTTATCTTCTGTTACTATATGTTCGTGATCTCCATTGGCAACGATTCTCCTGGAGCATCAGGCAAGTTTCTCCTATCATGAGTGGCGTCAGATGTTACAGCATGATGGTGTATGTGTGTGTGTGTGTGTCTGTGTCCCTACTCACCCCCTTTTATGTCTCAGGCTGTTTGCCATAGTTACCAAGCAACAGAAAACATGCCTGTTTACTGTAGCTGTAAAAACAATGGACTGTTGATAACTGCATCTACGTACCCATTGTCTAATCAAGCCAACACCTGACAGTAATCTTTCAGTTTGAAAAGCTCAAACAAGTTAATCTCTTTTGTGTACTGTAGCAATAGAGACAATAGCCTGTTAATTGAACTGTCAATTAAATACAACAATGATATTTACCCCCATTGTATAAAACAGCATTTGTTTAAGAAATCTATTCAAGCCAAAAACTGACAATATCTCTATGACCAACCACTATTGTGTAATGTTATGTCCCATGTATCGTAAGTCTGATTAATTTAAAAAAAAATCATATTGTAACAAACGCAACACAATCGATGACCTAATTGTGATCTGGGATGGCCCCTCTAATCTGATCACCTCGTTCATAGACCATTGTAATCACAGTCCTTACGGGCTTGCTTTCACCAATGTTTCTGATTCCACCAGCATAGCTTATCTTTTGGGCCATGAAGGTGAAGCCATCATCGCCACAAATTATACCAAACCGACAGCCGGCAACTCTTTTTTCATTTTCAAAGTTGCCACTACCCTAAGTTGACCAAAAATATACCCAAAGGGCAGTTTTGTCATCTGAGACAGAATTGCACTCTGGATATTGATTATGCAGCATCCAGCATTCCCCTTAAAAGAAATTCACTGATAAACAATACCCTAAGGAACTGGTAGATGAAGCATGTACTCTATACTCTAGAGGGAAAACCTACTAAAACTGAAAAAAGTAAAATAGATCATTCTACCCGATTCATTACCACCTTTCATTTTGAGTACAAAAAGATGGAAAATATTATGAGGAAACACTGGAGTATTTTACTACAGGATCCCATCCTCAAAACCATCCTCCCTATGGTACCCATAATAACTTATCATAAAGCTCCTAATCTTAAAGATAAAATTGCCCCCAGCAAACTCCACCCTCATACCTCTAGTTGGTATGTACCAATGCAAAAAAGTTTGATGTAAAACTTGCTCTTTTATTAAACGTGGACAAAAATCATTTTTTTTCAAAGGTAAAACTAATCAGATAGATCAATTCTATAATTGCTCTTCTGACGTTGTTGTGTATGGCCTTACATGCCCTTGCGGGTTGATTTATGTCAGTCAAACAATCTGCCCCCTTAGGCAGCGTTCCGGCCAACACCGTAGATTAATAGAGGGTGGTAAAGACATGCACAGTGTCCCACGGCATTTTGCTGAATTTCATAAAAAATCCACCATGGGCCTCACTGTGTGGGTAATTGAGCAAATTCCTAAATCCCTTACTGCAGCAGAACGTTTCAAAAAAACTTTGCGCAAGGGAGACATTCTGGATCTATAAACTTGATGTCCTCTCGCCCGGTGGCCTTAATGAAGGCATAGAGATAGCTACTGCATTATAAACATTCACCGTTTAGATTTATTTCTTGATACCTCTATTATCACCATTTTTACCATATACATTTTTGTCATTTCTACCACAGGTTTTTATACATATATATATTATCTCTCTTTTTTATATATGGGGGTGGCGGGTTAGCAAACCAGTAAGTATATGATCACCTCATGCTAACCTCATACCCCCTCCCTCTTCCCCCCCTTCCCCCCTTATTATTGCCCCCTTCCTTTCCCTCCCCCATTCCCCCCCTCAGGTCACCTGAGACCAGGTGACAGATGCACTCTGTAGGAGTCGAAAGTGCACCGCTAAGATAGTGAACCCTAGGACTGACTGCTGCGGATAGTACCCAGGGAGGTTCAGGAAGCAGGTCTACTGGATCACTAACACAGATCCCAGTGGGAGCTAGAGCATAGATTCCCCAGGGCGTGGAGTCTAAGAGCCAGCAGGTGTCCACCAGAGCCTCTAGTGGTGAGCATGGACTGCTCTGCAGTCTGGCTCCAGGTCGCAGGATATCCACTCCTGGTGGAGTGTCCTCACCGACATCTTAACAGGGAGGGTCTGGAAGCAGATAGGGCCCCTTGGGAGAGCAGTGCCATCAATCGCCAAGACCACCAATGGCATTGTAAGGGGCAAAAGGCTAAGTCTCATGAAAGATGCAATTTCCCAATCCATGAAATTGCCAGCGGCTCCGGAATCCAGATGTGCCGAGACTGAACGAGAGGAAGAGCCGACATGATGGAATACAGAAAGGAGAAGACGAAAAGGTGAAAAGGTGAAGGTGTTATCTCAGGGTCTAAAACTCCACCTTCCAGATGTATTAGCCCTGAGCATTTTTCCAGATGAAGAGAACAAGTGTCAAGAAAATTACCTTTGACCCCAGTAGAGGCACAGGCCCAGAGTTCTGCACCTAGAGCGTTCTTCGGGAGATAACTTGGTCCGGCCCAGCTGCATAGGTTCCTCAGCAGGCAGGGGGGTACTCCTCGGTTCGAAGAGAAGGGACAGGGAGCTCAGGCTGCCTAAAGAATGGGGAGTACTGGCGAAAAAGTTTCAAGAAATCAGACAGGCCAGGAAGTTTTGGGGCTGGAGTTCAAAATGAATTGTGCACTGGCTAAGGAACCCCCTGCAGGCCTTGGAGTCCCCAGAGAAGTGACCCGGAGCTGGCAGTTGTAATCAATGTGTGCCTGCGACTGGTGAAATAGGTGCAGCAGCAGATAGCGGTTGAGGTTGTTGAACCGGGGATCCTAATGAGACCTGAACCTGTTCAAAACGGGAGGCCAAATCCTGGGTCTCAAGTCTGCGGACTAAGCCCTGTAATGGATCATCTGCAGGAAGCGGCACGTCAGCCGGGTCCATGGCTGATCAAACTGTCAGGTCACCTGAGACCAGGTGACAGATGCACTCCGTAGGAGTCAGAAGTGCACCGCTAAGATAGTGGACCCTAGGACTGATTGCTGAGGATAGTACCCAGGGAGGTTCAGGAAGAAGGTCTACTGGATCACTAACACAGATCCCAGTGGGAGCTAAAGCATAGATTCCCCAGGGCGCGGTGTCTAAGAGCCCGCAGGTGTTCACCAGAGCCTCTAGTGGTGAGGATGGACTGCGCTGCAGTTCCACTCCAGGTCACGGTTGTGGCCCCTAGGGTCTCACAGCTCACGCTCATGGTAGACTACAGGAGAAGGAAGCAGCAGGCTGGAACAACTAGGATAGTAAAGGGATAAGGCAAAGGTCAGGGCAACTAGCAGACAGGAACAACAGAGTACATGCCAGAATGTCAGGGTCACGAGCAGACAGGAATAGTCGAGAACACGCCAAGGTCAATAACAAAGACAAACGAAGAGCACACGGCAAGCAGGAAACAGGAAGCCAAACACACAATGAATACACAATGGTTGATCAGCACCGCTGGCTTGCAGTGCACAGGTTAATATAGGGTTCCCTGATAGGGCCTGGTGTTGAGCCATACTTTGAGGAGAGGTTATAAAAACAGCCAGATGAGAGTGGCTGGCCTCTTAGTCTAAACACATCAGGAGAGGTAAGCAGACAGATTACTGCATAACCATGACACCTCCCCATCTCTACCCCCTCCCCTTTTCCTCCCTTTCCCCTTCATTTATGTGGATAAGACTACTAAAAACTATGTCACTATATAAATTATTTTGATCAAAATGAATGTTACTATATTATATGCATATTGTGTATGTAACAACCATTTTTTCCCGTATATACTCTGATACATATGGCTAACATTTCTTCATTTGATATACATAAATTAATTAATTAATTTATATTAACTATTTTATATACCTGTTTATAAATTGATTCTTTGATAACATATGAAATATTCACCTTCCAATTACCCAGGTCCTTATTATTATTTTTATATTTATTTTAATTTTATATATATATATATATATATATATATATATATATATTAAAATAAATATAAAAATAATAATAAGGACCTGGGTAATTGGAAGGTGAGTATTTCATATGTTATATTTTCTTTTTATGTTCCTTTTGAATAATTATTGATTAATTATTAACTTACTCATCTATGAATTTTTCCATGTAAATTTTGTAATTATAGTATGCTGCTCTGTCCTTCAGCAATATGTCTTTTAAATGTGTACTCCTCTCTTGACACTGACTCTGGCCCCACCCCCCTAAAGACTATATAAACTTTTTGCCCAGTGTCCGTCCCCCATGCCTGAGAAAGGAGTGCAGCTATTCTTTCCACCAATAGAGAGCAAACTTGGAAATGCGTCGCATAGTTGTGACATCTCACCCGGGCGCCACGCTGTGTTTTGCTCCCCAAGCCTCGTTTTGGCTCAGATCACACGGCCATGTCATTTCCATCTTACGGACGCCGTACGAGCCTTGTGGACACTTCTGCATGGCCAGTGACTGGCTCTGGCGTCCTCACAGTTTTACTCCCGGAACCCACTCCCGGTTTTGACGGTCTCATGCCTGACTCCATCTCATCTCGATGTGATATCTGAAGGAAAGCTTGCTGTGCTCAGCCATCCTCACCTGGATCTTATGGGGTGCCAGCATTTCATGGACTCGCTGTGACCTGTAGTCCTCCATCCTCTCTTCAGCCCAGAGACGTATCTGAACTCTACATAACCGTCTTCCATGTGAATGGATATTGTTTTTCTCAATAAATTATTGCTGATATATATTCAGAGGTGCCCCTCCTTGTTTTTCTCCCAGCTTATTGGACCTCGCTTCTGGTCTTTTTTGGTGGCAGCCCTGACAGACTCCTCTACATATATCTATATTATATATATATATATATATATATATATATATATATATATATATATACCTCTGCCATTGGACTATTAGGAACAGTTTTATTGAGGTATTCTTGCATTTGCACCTTTTTTATTTGTAACTTGTAAACAAACCGGCGCCTCTCTCCCCTCCATGTACCGATCGGTACAGTGTGAGCAGAGAGGGGAGAGACCGGGTGCAACATCACTGTGGGCTGGATGTGTAGTGCCCACAGCGCTGTTATGTGACAATTCCTGCCTCATCCATCCATCCATGCTCAGCCATCCTATCTATCCACATCCATACTCAGCAATACTTATCCATCCATACTCAGCAGTACTCATCCATCCATGCTCAGCCATCCATCCCTAATCAGCAATACTCATCCATGCTCAGCTATCCATCCATACTCAGCAATATTCATCCATCCATCCATGCTCAGCCATCCCATCCACCCACATCCATACCCAGCCATACTCAGCCATACCCAGCCATACCCAGTCATACTCAGCTGTACCCAGCTGTACCCAGCCGTACGCAGCCATACCCGGCCGTACTCAGCCATCCCCATCCACGGCTCATCTATCCCCATTCATGCGCATCCATGCCACATCAGTTCACATCCATGCCACTACAGTGCCTTGCAAAAGTTTAATAGGTAGTCAAATTAGATTTGAAATTTATGCTCCTAGAACACCTGATGGTGCTCCCTGCATGTTGAGCCTCTCTATGTGGCCAGGCTGTGGAAAAGTCTCCCATATGTGGTATCACCGTACTCAGTAGGAAAATCTATTTTGGGATGTAATTTTTGGTATGCACATGCTATGTGTTAGAAATATTGTATAAATGGACAACTTTGTGTTAAAAAAAAAATGCGTTTTCATTTTCTTTACACATTTTCCAAAAACTTGTAGAAAAAAATTACATGTTCAAAAGACTCATTATGCCTCATAGATTATACATTGGGTTGTTTTCTTTCCAAAATGGGGTCATTTTTGGAGTGTTTCCATTGTCCTGGTGCTCCAGGGCCTTCAAAAGTGTAATGCCCCGTACACACGTCGGACATTGATCGGATATTCCGACAACAAAATCCTAGGATTTTTTTCAGACGGATGTTGGCTCAAACTTGTCTTGCATACACACGGTCACACAAAGTTGTCGGAAAATCTGATCGTTCTGAACGCGGTGACGTAAAACACGTACGTCGGGACTATAAACGGGGCAGTAGCCAATAGCTTTCATCTCTTTATTTATTCTGAGCATGCGTGGCACTTTGTGCGTCGGATTTGTGTACACACGATCGGAAATTCCGACAACGCATTTTGTTGTCGAAAAATTTTATAGCCTGCTCTTAAACTTTGTGTGTCGGAAAATGTGTGATGGAGCCTACACATGGTTGGAATTTCCGCCAACAAGGTCCTATCACACATTTTCCGTCGGAAAATCCGACCGTGTGTACGGGGCATAAGAGGTAATCAAGAAATTATATGTGTAATTTATGCTCCAAGAACGCCTGATGGTGCTCCCTGCATGTTGCGCCTCTGTATGTGGCCACGCTGTGTAAAAGTCTCACACATGTGGTATTGCCATACTCAGGAGGAGTAGTAGAATGTGTTTTGGGGTGTAATTTGTGCTATGCATATGCTGTGTGTGAGAAATAACCTGCTAATATAGCAATTTTGTGAAGAAAAGAAAAAAAGAAAACAAAATCTTAATTTTGCACAGAATTGTGGGAAAAAAATTACAATGTCAAAAAACTCACCATGCCTCTTACTTAATATCTTGTAATGTCTACTTTCCAAAAAGGGGTCATTTGGGAGGCAGTTGTACTTTCCTGGCTTGTTAGGGTATCAAGAAATGAGATGAGGCTGTCAGTACGTCAGGTGTGATTCATTTTCAGAGATTGGCACCATAGCTTGTGGACTCTATAACTTTAAGAGCCCTTGCACACTGGGGCGGCGTCGGCGGTAAAACGCCGCTATTATTAGTGAAGATCGGGGCAGGTGCGGTATACACACCGCTCCTTCACCGCTCCGAAGATGCTGCTGGCAGGACTTTTTTTACCGTCCTGCCAGCGCATCGCTCCAGTGTGCAAGCCCTCGGGGCTTTCACACTGGGATGACAACAGCGGCACTTTCGGGGCGGTTTGCAGGCGCTATTAGCGCAATAGCGCCTGCAAACCGCCCCAGTGTGCAAGGGCTCTAACAAAGACCACATAATATACACTGATTTGGGTTATTTTTACCAAAGTTATGTAGCAGTATAAATTTTGGCCAAAATTTATGAAGAAAAATTACTAATTTGCAAAATTTTATAACAGAAACAAAGAAAAATGCATTTTTTTAACAGAATTTTTAGTCTTTTTTCTTTTATAGCGCAAAAAATAAAAAAAACATCTGTGATTAAATACCACCAAAAGAAAGCTCTATTTGTGTGAAAAAAGGACACAAATTTCATATAGGCACAGTGTTGCATGACTGAGTAATTGTCATTCAAAATGTGAGAGCACCAAAAACTGAAAATTGGTCTGGTTAGGAAGGGGGTTAAGGTGCTCAGTGGTCAAGTAGATATACCATATTTATCGGTGTATAACACACGCTTTTTCCCCCTTAAAATAGGGGGAACATTGTGTGTGCATGTTATACGCCGATATAGGCTGCCTCGGAGGGGAAGGAGGGAACGAGTGCTGCCAAAATACAGAGCCGTAATCTCCTGTGTGTTTGGGTCGGCTGGCAGTCATGCCCAGTCCTACCCCCTGGACGGCTCCTAGCTTTGATGTCCCGGCATTGGATTGCTGTTATGTCCACCATAGGAGCCGAGCCAAGGGGCAGGACTTGGTGTGACTGCAAGCCGAGCCGAGTACACAGGAGATCCGGCTCTGTCTATCCCGGCATAGACAGGGCTTCAGATGGGCATGGATCAGCCTGCAATTATGGACAAGGCTGCAGATGCGCACGGATCAGCCTGCAATTATGGACAAGGCTGCAGATGGGCACAGATCAGCCTGCAATTATGGACAAGGCTGCAGATGGGCACTGATTAGGCTGTAATGATGAGCAAGGTTGCAGATGGGCACTGATTAGGCTGCAATGTTGGTCAAGGCTGTAGATCAGTATGCACCTAATAACATAAGATAGTACGTTCCTATTCATTCGAAAGGTGTCCATCCATCCACATTAGAAACTTTTTACTCCTTATACGCCTCCTTGAGTCTCAGAGAATTTTTTGAGATGTCTGGCTTCTGCAGCTTGTACCTTCTTAAGTTACCTTAACATATTATTTGTTGTAGTGGAATGTGCAATGTGCACAAGCACTGAAGCTCATAGTTCCTTTTGGAGAGCATGTGATAGGGTAATTTATTCTATTTAGGCTGTCCTGCTGCTGGCTATCTTTTGCTGTGTCCTCTGCAGTACTGTATCTTAATTCTTGTAAAAAAATCCTAGCCTGTGCTAGTTGTCTATAGCAAATCGGGCCCAGCCTTTGTAATTGGAACTGTCCTGCTGCTCGCCAGTTAGTTAGTCACTGGGCTAGTTTTTCATTGCTGTGTCATCTGGAGTCTCATAATTCTTCTAGTAAAACACCAGCCTGTACTTTTTGTCTCTAGTAACTTTTGGACAATCCACCCTCCCATTAAAAATGTCCTGCTGCTCACCAGTATTACAATGTTATATGTTTAACTGTGGTCTCCTAATTCTTGCAGTAAAACCCCAGCCTTTGGTCTTTTCTCTAGTAAACTTGGGCAAAACATTGTACCATCTGCAACACCCTAATTTTTGTAGTAAAATGCCAGCCTGTGCCTATTTTGGTAAATTGGGCTTAACTTGGCAGTTTATAATTGTCCTGCTTCTGGCCAATTTTCCAGTGCTATGTCATCTGTGGATACTTAATTTGTGTGCAAAACACCAATCTGTACAATTTACCCTCATTAAAAATATCCTGTTGCTGGTCATTTTTTTTAGATTATAACATTTAGCTTGGAATGGTTAAAGCATATCAGAAGTAGCTGCTGACAGTCCAATCAAAGGATACCTTTTTTGTTGCAGCACCTCGCTAAATTCTTTACAAAGGCCCTCTCTGACATAACACATTTAACAGCACTAGTTAGTGCCTCAAGTGTATATTGGGCCACCTCCAGTTAGTTAAATATCCTTGATACCCAGTAGTACATGGGTATGTTTGTAAGCATTTTAGTTACACACTTGCTATTCCTGCCAGAACAGGTACAGCATTACAAAGAAAAAAACATAACAATATAAAGCGTGTAGAGTGAACAAACAGCATCATGAAGGCCCAGGAACACACCAGACAGGTCAGGGATAAAGTTGTGGAAAAGTTTACAGCAGGGTTAGGTAATAAAAAAATATCCCAAGCTTTGAACATCTCACGGAACAATGTTTAATCCATCATCCAAAAATGGAAAAAGTATGGCAAACCTACCAAGGCATTCACCTTAACTGACAGGCCGGGCAAGGAGAGCATTAATCAGAGAAGCAGCCAAGAGGCCCATGGTAGCTGAGAAGGAGCTGAAGAGATCCACAGCTCAGGTGAGAGAATGTGTCTACAGGACAACTATTAGTAGTGCAATCCACAAATCTGGAACTAATAAAATGGAGCTGCGCTAATTGTTGATGTGATATAACCATACGTTCATAAACACAAACAATTCAGATAATGTGCATAAATGCAAAAAGTTCAAATGATGTGTGCATAAGTCTTGGAATTGCATCCAACACCTCAAAGATGGTGATAAGAACTAGTCCATAAATCATAACCACGTGTAGAATCTTGAGATAACTAGTTACAACATCATACACTCGTGCACCTCCACCACATGAAATGCGTGCTTACCAGAGGCAAGCTAACATGGGCTTGCGGCTGTTAACCCCCGCCACGGCCTTGGTCCAAGGGGAATCGAGAAGGTGACTCCCAAATACTTGATATGTTGGGGCATTAACACACAGCAAAACAGCCAGGGAGACTCGATCATTCAGTGGTCACAAATGAGGACCTAGATCTCAGTCTCTGAGACAGCTGGTTGCCTACTCCACAAATCTGGCCCTTATGGAAGAGTGGCAACAAGAAAGCCATTGTTGAAAGAAAGCCATAAAAAGTCCCATTTGTAGTTTGTGAGAAGTTATGTGGGGACACAGCAAACATGTGGAAGAAGGTGATCTGGTCAGGTAAGACCAAAATTTTACTTTTTGGCCTAAAAGCAAACTGCTATGTGTGGCGGAAAACTAACACTGCACATCACCCTGAACACACCATCCCCACGTGAAACGTGGTGGTGACAGCATCATATTGTGGGGATGTTTTTCTTAGCCGGGTCAGGGAATCTGGTCAGAGTTGCTGGAAAGATGAATGGAGCCAAATACAGGGTAATCTTAGAAAAAAACCTGTTAGAGTCTGCAAAAGACTTGAGACTGGGGCGAAGGTTCACCTTCCAGCAGGACAAGGACCCTAAACATATGGCCAGAGCTAGAATGGAATGGATTAGATCAAAGCATATTCATGTGTTAGTCAAAGTCCAGACCTAAATCCAATTGAGAATCTGTGGCAAGATTTGAAAATTGCTGTTCACAGACACTCTCCATCCAATCTGACAGAGCTTGAGCTATTTTGCAAAGAAGAATGGGCAAAAATGTCACTCTCTAGATGCACAAAGCTGGTAGAGACATCCACAAAAGGGCTTGCAGCTGTAATTGCAGAAAAAGGTGGTTCTACTAAGTATTTACTCGGGGGGTGAATACAAGTGCACGCCACACTTTTCACATATTTATTTGTAAAAAAAAATTTAAAAACATTTATCATTTTCAATCCACTTCACAATTATGTGTCACTTTGTGTGGGTCTATCACATAAATCCCAATAAAATACATTTACGATTTTGGTTGTAACATGACAAAATGTAGAAAATTTGAAGGGGTATGAATATTTTTTCAAGGCACTGTAATTAAGAGCTAATATAACCTAATATGATTCTCTCTGTTCTTCGGAAATGGTCTTTTTCACCCAGTAGAAACCTACATTCTTACTCCACTCTAACAACCTCCAAGGTAGTGTTCCTTGTAGCCATTAGGGATGTGAATAGGGTTTGAGTTGGGCATGAGTTCGGCCAAAACCCAGTCGGCCTGCAGTTCAGCAAAAGGGCAAACAAACTGGCCATATTTGGCTGGTTAGTCCGTCTGAACCTTTGGTTGGTTTAGTAGCACATTTGCTGCAAAATGACATCACAGATCCCTAGATACTTCTGTATATAAGCAAGCCAGTGGTGTCATTTGAGAAGGGCGAAGCGTTGGTGGATATTGCTGGGCATGGTGGGTTGTCATTGTGGCAGGTCAACATCGTCAAGCAGCACTCGTTGAACTACACAATTTTTTTAATAAAGAACTTTTTCAATGATGTGGGTATTTTTATTTACTATTTACATTTGTCAGGTGGATTTCTTGAAACCCCCTTTTTCTAACTGGGGCTTTCAACTTTAGATAAGCCCATCATCTTGTGAATAAGTACAGGATACATAGTGCCTCCTGATATTCATTCACTAAAAAGTATAAATAAGTAAATAAAGTATAAATAGTAAATAAAAATAAATAAAGTAAAAATGTTAAAAAAAATGAACAATATCCTCCAATTGAAATTCAATGTCAATTACATGATCCAGCCATGCAAATCCATATCAATCACAATGACCCACCTACACGATGACTCACTGCACCACAAATTATTGCTTCCTGCTACTCCTGTAGCAAATGACAGATCTCCACCAGCTTCATTAGATCTCCACCAGCTCCAATATGCCACCCAGCATCACATCATGACCATATTAGGTCAATAATGTCACCCATGATGCTCAGCTCATTTGTTTACAAACAAGTTGGCAGGGATCTTTCATTTAGTGGAGGCAGTGTTTGTAAGAGAAAAAAGTAACTTTAAATATTTTGGAATATGTTGCATCGCTGAACACTGTTACCCATGATAGATGTACAATGCTGTGAAAAAGTATTTGCCTCCTTTCTGATTTTTAATTTTTTTGCATATTTGTCACACTTAAATGACTCAGATCATCAAACTAATTTTATTATTACACAAAGATAACCTGAGTAAATACAAAATGCAGTTTTTAAATGATGGTTGCATTTATTAAGGCAAAAAAGCTGTCCAAACATGCCTGGCTTTATGTGAAAAAGTAATTGCCCCCTAAATCTAATAACTGGTTGTGCCACCCTTGGCGGCAAAAACTGCAATCAAGTGTTTGTGATAACTGGCAATGAGTCTTTCACATTGCTGTGGAGCAATTTTGGCCCACTCTTCTTTGCAGAATTATTTTAATTCAGCCACATTGGAGGGTTTTCCAGCATGAACGGCCTGTGTAAGGTCATGATACAGCATCTCAATTGGATTTAAGTCCAGGCTTTGACTAGGCCACTCCAAAACCTAAATTTTACTTTGTTTGAACCATTTGGAGGTGGACTTGCTGTTGTGTTTCTGACCATTGTCCTGCTGCATAACCCAAGTGGACTTGAGCTTGAGGTCACAAACTGATGGCCGGACATTCTCCTTTAGGATTTTCTGGTAGAGCTCAGAATTCATGGTTTCATGAATTATGGTAAGTCGTCCAGGTCCTGAAGCTGCAAAGCAGCCCCAGACCACCACACTACCACCATCATGTCTCACTGTTGGTATGATGCTGCTGTTATGAAATTCTGTATTAATTTTATGCCAGATGTAACGGGATGCACACCTTCCAAAAAGTTGTTTTTTTTTCTCATCAGTCCACAGAATATTTGTCTAAAAGTCTTGGGGATAATCAAGATTTTTTTTGGTAAATGTGAGATGAGCCTTTGTGTTCTTTTTTGTTAGCAGTGGCTTTGGCCTTGGAACTCTCCCATGTATGCCTTGTTTGCCCAGTCTCTTTCTTATTGTTGAATCATGAACACTGATCTTACCTGAGGCAAGTGAGGCCTGCAGCTCTTTAGATGTTGTTTTGTCTTCCTTATGACCCCATGGATGAGTTGCCCTCATGATTTTGGAGTAATTTTTGTAGGCCCGCCACTCCCAGGAAGGTTCACCACTGTTCTGAGTCATCTCCAGTTGTGGATAATGGCTCTACCCATAGTTCACTGTAGTTCCAAAGCCTTAGAAATGGCTTTGAAACCCTTCCTAGGCCGATACATGTACATTACTTTGTTTCTATTCTGTTCTTGAATTTTTTTAGATTGTGGCATGATATGTGGCTTTTTGTGATCTGTTAGCGTGCTTCACTTTGTCAGGCAGCTTCTATATATGTGATTTCTTGATTCAACAGGTCTGGCAGTAATCAGGCCTGGGTGTGGCAAGTGAAATTTAACTTAGCTTTCCAAAAAATTGTGGCTAATCACAGTTCATTCATGATTCAGCATTAGAGGGGACAATTACTTTTTCACATAGGGCCAGTCAGGTTTGTACAGCTTTTTTCCCTTAATAAATGAAATAATAATTTAAAAACTGCATGTTGAATTTACTTGGGTTATCTTTGTGTAATATTAAAATTAGTTTGATGATCTGAATCATTTAAGTGTGAGAAATATGCAAAAAAAAAAAAAAAATCAGGAAAGGGGCAAATACTTTTTCACATCACTGTATATTGGGGGACTTTTTAAAAAATATTTTAATAAAACACTTGTCACAAACTGTGTTGTTTTTATTCTTACTTGACATTTTGTATGTGCATGAGTAGTTCTATGTACCCCTTACTCATTTACACAGGGGATTGTATCTGGGCCCCCCTTTACTGCTAAAGGTGGCTTTAAGATTCCAATAAGCTCCCCACTTGCAGACCCCCACAACCACTGGGTTATGGTTGAGGTGAAGAGGCCCTTGTCCTCATTAAAGTGGTTGTAAACTCTCCCCCACAACTTTGTCCCATGTAAATCAACATAAAAAAACCCTAATGAACACTGCTTGTAGATATCTCCTTACTTGCTTAGTATTTTTGTAATCCTTTTTGTTCTTTAGAATGATGTCACTGAGCATGCCCATATCTACCCTGATTTACGGCACACTCTGTGTGCTTGTCTGTCTATTATCAGGTTCCTACGGCACAACACTGAAATCCCACAAGACTGCGTAATCATTCAGAGCTTCCTACTACACCCCATGTGACCATGTCCTGGGCATCAGACAGCATTACTGCAGTCTTATCAGCTGAAGCTGATAAGACTGACATAGGCAAACACTAGATAATCGGCACAAGTAAATACTATGAAATAAAACAAGTCAGCTATGAGCAGGGAAGCAGGGTTGCCATAGAAACGTTGGATTGAGAAGAAGGCTTGGTTAACAGTACAGGAAGTGCTCAATGTAAGGGCAGAAATACACTCTACTGTGGACTCAGAAAACAATACTTAAGATGTTTTTTTAAAGTTTTAAAAAGTTTCTTTAAACAGTGAGCAATATGCGATTTGGGCTGGATTACAGTGGCTATAGTTTGATAATTACTTATTATAATGGACTAAATGAAAAGAAGCATCAGAGTGGGAGAATTTACTTTCTCTTTAACATGTGGACAAGGGGCCTTGTCAGGGAGGTCCCTCCAGAAAAGTACCCCCCATGGTATGGGCATGTTGTCTGGTTTGATTTCTAGGGGGTCCACACACTCAGCCCCCCTTTCCTGACCTACCAGGGTGCATGCTCACAGAAGGGTCTGGTATAGATTTTAGGAGGGAACCTCGTTCCATTTTTAAAGTCTTTTGATGTGGGGACCCTTTAAAAGCCATCCCATACCTGAAGGGCCTGGTATGGATTTTGGGGGGGACCTCACACCATTTATTTTTTTTAAGCCATAGATTTTTATTGAAAGTTTAAGACCAGGTAGTACAAACATTGCGTAGTAAGCAACATTTATTGTAGAAAATGTATACAGACATTTGCATTAGGCAGCAAAAACAAGTAATGTAGACAAGGATCAACATTATACACTTTTCATGAATATTAACCACTTGCTGTCCGCCATATAGCAAAATGACATCGGCAAAGTGGTTGCTATATCCTGACCGGACGTCATAATACGTGGCCAGGATAACAAGCAGCTGCGCGCCCCTGGAGGCACGCATCGTGGTGATCGTTGTTGCGGCGTGTCAGTCTGACACACCGCAACTCCGAGCTAGGTAAGGAGTCTCTGACGGAGACTCTTCACTAGGGATGGGCGAATGGATCAGCCCAAGCATAAGTTCGGGCCAAACTTTGATCCGAACTTTGTTCGGATGTTCTGTGAACACTGAACAATATGCGGTGTTCAGGGGGAAATTCGAAAGTAGCAAGAACACCGTTAAAGTCTATGGGACACTAACATGAAAAATCAAAAGTTTTAAAGGCTTATATGCAAGTTATTGTCATAAAAAGTGTTTGGGGACCTGTTGTGGCTTTTTTTGTTTCAGTCTGTCGGGCGGCGAGGATTTACATCGCAGGACATTGTTATTTTTTATTTTTTAATAAAGGACTTGTCCCAAGCTGTCTCTTATCTTTTTTACCATTATTGACACTTTTTTGTGAAATGGTAGGGGTACAATGTACCCCGTTACCAATTCACATAGG
Source organism: Lithobates clamitans (assembly GCA_037952925.1). NCBI lineage: Eukaryota > Metazoa > Chordata > Amphibia > Anura > Ranidae > Lithobates > Lithobates clamitans. Next base: position 1,504,080 of record JBBGZY010000244.1, on the reverse strand, counting down.
GGGGGCTGGGATCTGGGGGGTCCCCTGGTTAAAGGGGGCTTCCAGATTCCAATAAGCCCCCCACCTGCAGACCCCCACAACACCTGGCAAGGGTTGTGGGGATGAGGACCTTGTCCCCAAAGCTCTCTCCCCATATTGAAGGCATGTGGCCTGCTACAGTTCAAGGGGGGCGCTCTCTCGCCCCCCCTCTTTTCCTGCGGTCTGCCAGGTTGCGTTCTTGGATAAGGGTCTGGTATGGATTTTGGGGGGACCTCTACACCATTTTTTTTAAATTTTGGCACAGGGTTCCCCTTAAAATCCATACCAGACCCTTCGGGGGGACCCCTGCGTCATTTTCTTTTAATGTGGTTCCCTTAATTTCCATATCAGACCTGAAGGGCCGGTATGGATTTTGGGGGGATCCCCACACATTTTTTTTTTTAATTTTGGTTCGGAGTTCCCCTTAATATTCATACTAGACCCAAAGAGCCTGGTAATGGACTGGAACCCATGCCATTTTTTTCAATGATATATTGGAAATCAACCAGCGCAAATCATATATGACTATCAATAAGCAGCTGTGGTACCGAGGGTAAAATTTATCGAATCCCAAAACATAAGTAATATCAAAAAGCAGTACAGTGCATATAATTTTAAAATCTCATGAAAACACTAATAGAAAGTCCATTTTTAAAGTTCAAGATAAAGATTTCCAGCAAATGATCCAGTAACACGAGTGACATCCACAGAAGATGAGTGACTGTAGTGACAAAAACCTCCACCATCGGTAACACAAGCCGCTCACCTCAACAGATGGACCCCTGAGTTAATCAGTCAGGTCTAAAACAGCAGTTCCCTCAAAGGGATGATGGCAGGAACAGATACACATGTAACCGATCAGACACCAATATCTTGTGAACTTGCAGTAATCACATGGAATGAAAATAAAGAGGATTTAGTGCTCTCTGTATGTTGCATAAAGGATTTAATAAAAAACAACAGTAGGAACACTTACAAACAATGCACTGTACCCCAGTGCGGAGGGTAAATCATAAAATGGATGATCCACGGAGATCAGCGAGCAAGACGCGGGTGACGTCACGATCTATGTCACGTGATGCTTTTCTGTACGCGTTACGACCCTAATGGGGGCGGGACTTCTTCAGCGGCGACGGCATGACGTGATGCACCCGCTAAATATGCATATCTGCTGATCGGAACAGCCAATGGGTTTCAGTGTATACTAATCACCATAACAACCCAGAAAGGTAAAAGACATTTTTTATATATTGTTTTTATTATTAGTAAATTTATATACCAGCAAGCTTAGTTATACATTTACCCATTGTTTTACCTTATGGCGAAGTTGTCTTATTAGCACCATTGCAATTGTGGACACTTCTCACATACTGTTTTAATGGTTATTGCTCACGTCTTTTACCTTTCTGGGTTGTTATGGTGATTAGTATACACTGAAACCCATTGGCTGTTCCGATCAGCAGATATGCATATTTAGCGGGTGCATCACGTCATGCCGTCGCCGCTGAAGAAGTCCCGCCCCCATTAGGGTCGTAACGCGTACGGAAAAGCATCACGTGACATAGATCGTGACGTCACCCGCGTCTTGCTCGCTGATCTCCGTGGATCATCCATTTTATGATTTACCCTCCGCACTGGGGTACAGTGCATTGTTTGTAAGTGTTCCTACTGTTGTTTTTTATTAAATCCTTTATGCAACATACAGAGAGCACTAGATCCTCTTTATTTTCATTCCATGTGATTACTGCAAATTCACAAGATATTGGTGTCTGATAGGTTACATGTGTATCTGTTCCTGACATCATCCCTTTGAGGGAACTGCTGTTTTAGACCTGACTGATTAACTCAGGGGTCCATCTGTTGAGGTGAGCGGCTTGTGTTACCGATGGTGGAGGTTTTTGTCACTACAGTCACTCATCTTCTGTGGGTGTCACTCGTATCACTGGATCATTTGCTGGAAATCTTTATCTTGAACTTTAAAAATGGACTTTCTATTAGTGTTTTCATGAGATTTTAAAATTATATGCACTGTACTGCTTTTTGATATTTTTTTCAATGAGTTTTATCTATATTGCCGAGACCCGACAATTCATTACAGCTGCGATCAGTTTTAAATGACTTTTTTCCTTTAGAAATGTCATTTTGCTGTGGTATTGTTCTAAACATGGGAAAAATGCGCCACTTTACAGGCATACTATAGACACCCCCCAGGCACAAGATTTAAAGGAAAATTTCATTTTTATTGTTTCACTTTAAGCATTAATAAAATCACTGCTCTCGAAAAAACGTCCTTTTTTAAAACTTTTGCATTTATATATGTCCCCTGGGGCAGGACCCGGGTCCCCAAACACTTTTTATGATGATAACTTGCATATAAGCCTTTAAAATGAGCACTTTTGATTTTTCATGTTCGTGTCCCATAGACTTTAACGGTGTTTGTGTGCTCTTCCGAATGTTTTGCCTGTTCAGATGTTCTGGTGCGAACCGAACCGGGGGGGGGGTGTGTGTGTGTTCGACTCATTCTTACTCTTTACCATGTGATCAGCCGTGTCCAATACAGGCTGATCACGATGTAAACAAGAGCCGTTCTGACAGACGTGAGTAAAGGAGAGCCAAGCGGCTGCTCCTCTGACAGGGGGGTCTGCGCTCATTGTTTATCAGCGCAGTCCCCCCCCCCGGATGCCCACCCAGGACCACCAGAGATGCCACCAGGACCACCAGGGATGGTCACCACTGATGAACACCAGGATGGTGTCCCTGTTGGCCATGGGTGGCAATGTGTGCCCACACATGATGCCAGTGTGTGCCCACACATGATGCCAATCAGTTCCCACCAGCAAAACCTGACAGTGCCTCCTAATCAGTGATGCTAATCAGTGCCATCTATCAGTGCCACTCATCAGTGTCCATCAGTGCCACCTATCAGTGCCCATCCATGCCCATCAGTGCCCACCTATCTATCAGTGCCCATCAGTGCAGCCTATCAGTGCCCATCAGTGCCACCCATAAGTACCCAGCAGTGCTGCCTTTTAGTGCCCATATGTGTCGCCTATGAGTGCCCATCTGTGATGGCGGGAGCCTCCTATGGAGGTGGATCGGTGGCAGATTTTTTTTTTTCTTTTTTGGTCCATCGCAGCATGAAGAAGAAGATGAATGGACATTGTGGGACATTTTTATTCTTTTATTTTCTAATAAAGGACTTGTCCCCAAGCTGTGTCGTTTTTAACATTTTGACACTTTTTTGTGAAATGGTAGGGGTACAAGGGTTGTGGGAATGAGGCCCTTGTTCCCATCAACATGGGGATGGTGAGGTATAGAGTGCCATTATGGCTGAGTATATAGAGCCTTGAAAACCAAAAGCGGTCAATGTGTGAGCTAGGTATGTCCAATGAATTCGGTCAAACAACTTCTCTGCATTTTACAACTATGTCTCATGGCGATAAGCTTGGCGTAGACCTTTAAGTCGTTATTCAATAGGGAAATTGGTCGGAAATTTTGGGGTAATATGGGATCTTTTCCTGGCTTGGGTAATGTCACAATTTTTGCTCTAAGCATCTCAGAAGGGAAGAACGAAGAATCAGCTGCAGCATTATAGATTTTTTCCATATGTGTGGATAAGATACGTTTAAAGTTTTTATTATACTCCCCTGTAAAGCCACCTGGCCCGGGGGATTTATTGTTAGGTCTCTCAGATTCTATCATTTTAGATATTTCGGTATTGTAAAAGTTGCATTAAGGAGTTGTAGATTTGCTGGGGTTAGTTGGGGAATTTTCAGTTTGTGAAGAAAATTGACAGTTTCTGGAGTAGTTTGTGGGGTATCAGTGTTTGATTCTAAATTATATAAAGATCTGTAGTAGCCGCTAAAATCATTAGCCACTGCTTGAGGATGGTACTCTTTAGTGTTAGTTCTAGGGTGGAAAATGAAGAGGATCTTAGTTTAGTATCCAATTCCCTTCAGACGCTGAAGAGTTTGCCAGCCTTATTGCCATTGGCGTAGTATGTCATTTTTAATCCTTTGGTTGTTTTTTCGAAATTGTCTGAAAGGAGGGATCACAGTTCCTGTCTTACATAAGACAATTGCAGTGATATGTGGGGTGTAGGATTTGTTTTGTTTTGGGAGTCTAGTGACTGAATTTTTTGTGCACTTAAGTCGCTGCTTTCTCGTTATCTTGCTTTTTTTTTATCAAGCTCCCAGCTTGAAAAAAAAATCCTCTGATGAAGGCCTTGTGGGCATTCCAAAGCAGGAAAGGGTCTACAACAGGGGAGGCATTGTCTTCAAAATAATTAATTAGACATTTCTCAAGTTCATTTTTGGATTCTAAGGTTTGAAGGGTTCTCGGATTAGATCTCCAGATATATGTAGCGCTGGAGGATAGTGAGTCTTTTAGAGTTAGGGAGATTGATGCATGGTCTGACCATGAGATATTATGAATTAAGGAAGAAGGGGCATTCAACAATAACCCATGGTCTACCAGGAATAGATCTATCCTGCTGTAGCTTTGGTGCGTTGTGGAGAAAAAACTATAGTCTTTCATTTGCGTTTAAGTATCTCCATCCATCGTAGAGCTCGTGTTGATTTATGAAGAGCTGTAAGGCCGGAGGATTCCTTTTTGGAGTGGAGGTACAATTGATCTCTGGGTCTGGTGTAAGATTAAAGTCTCCACATAATAGTAGCAACCCAATTTGTTCTTTACGAGCTAAGCGTAATAGTTTAGTGAGAAAACATAGTTGATGGGCATTTGGGGCGTATACTATCACGAGTGTGTATTTGGAAGAGTTAATTTCACAGATGAGGATGAGTTAATGACCTCGCTGATCCTTAACTTCTTTTATAAGACTAAAAGAGACTGCGTCTCTGATAGCTGTTAGCACTCCTCTTTTTTTACAATCTGTGGATGCTGTATAAATATGTGCAAAGCTTTTATGTGTGTACTTTGGAGGTGCCTCACTGCAGAAATGTGTCTCCTGAGCACATAGGATGTCACACTTGTGCTGCAAAGCTTCTTGCCAACAGGTTTTATGTTTGACGGGATGGTTTAGGCCCTTAGTATTAATTGAAAGTAATGTTATTCCCATAGTTAGGGTATTCGAAGTGTAATTGAGTTGTGAAGGTGTTGGTATTCACTTACTGTCAGTTGAGAGTGACGTCTAGTGGACAGATTCAGTATGCTCTGCCATCTTTCTGTCCATTGCAGATTTGACTGTATGTGAAGGCTTCCTGGATTTTGTCTTTGGTATGAAAAGGAACTTTGACAAACAAAAAATAAGAATAAGCAACAGTGAACAATAAGGATAGTTCAAATCTACCATATCCAGCAGGAGAAAAGTGGGTTAAATGTAAACCCGGGTACAGCTTTGGAGCTGCTCGGGTAAAGAGAGGCAGAAGAAACAGACAGAACTGAGTCTGCGTGGAACTGCTGATCCTCGAGGTAACTCTTTGAAAGATATGTCATCCATGACTATTTATGATTGTGTGCATTTTTGGTTGTAACCAGGCACCACTCTGGGTTCACATGTTGAGTGCCTCTCCATGGAGATGGAGAGCCTTGCAGTTCCAGAATTATATTCCAAGTTTTGAAGCGGGAGAGACCCTTTTCTAGGGAGTCAATCACATACATGGATCCCTCATTAGAAACGGTAATCTTGGTTGGGTATCCCCACATGTAGTTATATGATCATTGCGGAGAGATTTTGTTATGGTGTTTAAGTTTCTTAGTTTTTGAAATGTGTGCTGCAATAGGTCTGAGTAGAATTGAAGGTCAGCATATTAAGAAGGGATATGGGATTTATTGCGAGCAGCGGACATCACACACTCCATCACACACACAAGAGAATTGCATTATCAATAAGTGGCAACTTACAATGAAAGGAGATACCAGTCCAGAAGAAGTGGTAAACCTAGGATCTGCAACAGTTAAGTGGTGCTGTGGACAGGAAAAGGAGAAACTAAGAAGCATGTTTGCTGTAACAAATAAGAATGCCATGCTATGATTATGTCAGTAAGGCTGAAATGCATCAGAAAAGTGGCTGAGTGGATTTTTCTCTGTAGTGCTTGAGCAATAAATTTGTTTTTGACTTTCTGGAAACAGCAATGTGTGGCTCAACTATATGAGGTTGACTTGTGAGGGAGGTCCCAGTGGATGTGAGTACTCGTGTCTGGGGTGTACACAGTGACCCTAGAGTTGTACTGAGGCTTCAAAGTAGGCATATGGCATACACATTAATACAGTAACACATTATGGCAAGTGCTCCTAGGGATCTGTAATGACTCAGTTCTACTTTATGAGGCATCTGGGGAGACATTAATGTATAATTTAGTTAACAGTTAGAGAAATCCTTATCTTTGTGGAAAAAAAACCCACAAAAAAATATACAAAATATAAACATATTAGAATTTGTACATAATTGTTAAATTTTAGAGATAAAAAATAGTTTGACCCATTATTTTAGTCTATAGTTTTTTAAAAACCAAGATTAAAAACAGATCTCAATAGAAATGGTGGGTACTGTGAATATGTAACTGAGGCATATTTCAGCTTGGCCCACATTTTCTCTGCTTTGTAAATGGCCTTTGCTGATCTCTGAGCTTGCAGATTGAGTTTATGTAAAAGGAAGTTTCCTGAGACAATGGTGTATCCTTATAGGGCTGTCATGTCAATTACATTTTTTAACAAGAGAGAATTTTAGCATGTAATGAGTTCCTTCTTCCTGAGGAAATCATGTCAAAGGGTAGAAAGATTTTGCCTTCTGTAAAATGATAGAAGAGAGATCAGAGAGCAAAGCAAGTACTACTATATTAAAATGTGTCAAACTATTTTTTCTCATTGCCTTAAGAAAAAATATCAAGGGAACTGACTGACAAGTCACAAAAATATTTGGGGAACCAAAAGGAGATGACTGCTAAATTCTAATTACTGTCTAGAGGATAAAATTATTCTCTCTTACAAAGTGAGTAGGAAAGTGGGTAGGAAATGCTTACACCTTTAATATGGCTAAAAGACTCTAGTATTTCTGTAAGTCTCAAATTTGCTTAAAACTGATTTTTCCGTAAGTACATTAGTCTCCAGTTTCTCTAATATCTACTAACATTTCCTAATAAAAATGGGGGTCTAAGCAAACTAATGTTTTTTTATTATTATTTATAGATAAACACTTGGCAGTAATGTTTTGACTCTTGTGTTCCAGGGCCATTTGAGGGGTATGGTAGATCAATTTTCTTTATGAAGTAAAGTAAATGCACTTTTTCTTTCTTTTTAAGTTAACTACTAACCTGTCAACGTATAGGTCTTAGTTGATTTTGCATGAACACACTTCCCACATTATTATGTTACACGTTAGGATGACCATCTCATCTTTTTAATCTATGGAATTGATTGACTTGGCTGTGCGTAAGCACCAGCAGAAATGTAGACTTCAGCACTAGGCTGATTTGTGGAAATTGGACCACAAACTGAAATAGACATAGAACTATTGCCTGTAGCAAGAAATGCAGTTTCATCTGGTTTGTAAAAACAACATACAGTATATACTCGAGTATAAGCCGAGTTTTTCAGCACATTTTTTAGGCTGAAAAACCCCCCTCGGCTTGTACTCGAATGAGGGTGCAGCCCTGACACAGTAGGAGACACCTGCTGTTTTAGTTATCAAAGCTGCAGATGGGCACAGTGAGGCTGTAGATGGGCACAATGAGGCTACAGATGGGCACAGTGAGGATGCAGATGGGCACAGTGAGGCTGCAAATCAGCACAGTGAGGCTGCAAATGGGCACAGTGAGGCTGCAGATGGGCACAGTGAGGCTGCAGATGGGCACAATGAAGCTGCGGATGGGCGCAGTGAGGCTGCAAATGTGTCAGGGCTGGGCTCAGCCCTTCCTTCTCTGAGCTGGCCGCTCAGCTGTCGGCTAATTGCCAGCTCCCATCTCTCTCCACAGTTACTCAGCTGTTTTCATATCCTGTTCGTCAGTCCTTCCTACTTAAGCCGTCCAGTCCAGAGGGTCTCTGTCTTCGCCTTGGTCAACATCACAAGAAACATCTCCTGCATTCCTGTTTAAAGACTGGCTTTGCTGACATCTCTTCTGGCTCCAGATCCTGCTTGCTGTTCCACTACTTTGATCCCTGACTTCTGGCTTGGCTGACTATCCATTCTGGTTACTGAACTTTCGCTATGTTTTGACTACGTTTGTTCTTTTTACTTTTATTATTAAACAAGTTTAACTGTACTTCTGTCTCGGTCTGATTTCATGGTTTCTGACCAAATGGGCACAGTGAAGCTGCAAATGGGCACGGTGAGGCTGCAGGTGGGAACAGTGAGCCTGCAGATGGGCACAGTGAGGCTGCAAATGGGCACAGTGAGGCTGCAGAGGGGCACAGTGAGGCTGCAGATGGGCATTGTTTACCCAGTAGCTGCTGCATTTTCCACCCTAGGCTATATACTCGAATCAATATGTTTTCCCAGTTTGTTGTGGTAAAATTAGGTGCCTCGGCTTATATTCAGGTCGGCCTATACTCGAGTATAATGTATACGGTATACTGTATTGTGCACTCTCCTATCCTCATCTCTGTTTGCAAAACTTTTTCATAGCCAGTTAGAAAGGGTGTTTCCTTCAGACATAGGCCACATATAAAAGCTTTCCAGTCTATTTTTTGTGTGCTTCATCTATAGGTTTTCAGAGGGTTTAATTGTCACAGGCCCAGTGTGCATTGTCCTGTTGCTCCCACTAATCTCATTACTTCCACAGATAATATCTTTTTCTTTCAAATAGTTCTTATTGGTATTTTTCATAAAGCACAAATAATTGCATACATACAATATGAAATAAGGTAACTAGGTAATTCCTTGCATTTGCAATCATTAGATGGTTAATTAACAGGGTGAGATAAAACTGTTGTTTTGGACAGAACAGAACCGCTCGGTACCCTTGTTTCTATCCCCCTGGCCAAATTAACCTTCAATGTGAAAATGTGCACATTCAACCACAAATCACTGACATGGACACGTTCAGTAAGTTTGGTACTTCTGTCCTTTACTTCCTGGGCTCAAAATGATATATTGAGAGCCAGATATTTCGTTATCAAATCAAATATCAAATAAAACAAGCGTGTACAAACCACAAATTATACATATTCATTATTGTGACGAAATGTAAGCTTTGCTGGGTTGTATCTGTATAAGGAGATAGCAGACTATCATAGCTAATTACGGTGTCTTATTTTCAGTTCCTGTTTGTCTTGAGTGTAGCCTCATAGGCCTGAAAATAGGTGCAATCTTCTTAACTTTGTTCTTTGTACTTTAACTCTTGCAGTTCTGTTTCACATGAAAGGAGAAGCTGGCAGACATCTAATTTGAGCATGATTAAGGCTAATAGCTGAGTATAAGAAAATAAGCACTTATACTTATGCGATTATATTAGAAATAGGCATTTCACAATAACACTCATAATCACATTCCATTACAGTCCCCCCTTGAAATGCGTATTTCCTAAAACTGTCCCTCACACTGGAGAACTACCTGTCATTTCCACCTGGCTCATTTCACTGACTGCAACTCTTTTAAGCTGTATGTAGAGAAAGGGCTGTAACTAGCTCACCACCCTCCTCAATACAGCTGGTGAAACGCCGCCAGGTGCTATCTGTCCCTATAGCCCTACGGTGTTGCATCTCGGGGAAGGTTGACTGTAACGGAGTGTAATGTGTAACTTTCATCATGGGTTTCATCAAGCCCTACATAGACATCGTCGTCATCATCTGGGATCTCTTGGTTCACGAATATGGGGGTATTTTGGTCAAAAGCTTTTTCTACACACTTCTTAATACAGGGGAAGACACAGAAGATTATGGCAGCTATTGTCAGGACGGCTATCCCTATCTGGGTCAGTAGTCCCTGCCATCCTCCTTTTATCCAGATAAAATACTGGTCCCTTGGGTTGGTGAGCCCTGAATTCTGTTTCAGTTCTTTGGATAAGTCCTCAAGTTTCTGGATGGCTAAGGTCACCTTACCATTTGGGCCGGTGTTGTCTGGGATGTAAGTGCAGCATGTACTTGTCTCAGGGATCATCTTGCATACACCCCCCTTCTCAGCTAGGAGCATATCTAAGACCATACGGTTTTGGAAAGTCATGTGTGATGCTGCCTCTAACTGTTCGGCCAGACCTTGGAGTGCGTCCCTGGTGTAATTGACAAATCTTTGCTGGTTGTAGTAGATGTAATTTATCCAGTCTACATTCTTATTTACAGTGATAATGGGAATCAGTGACTCAAAACCTGCTTCTACTTGGTCTCTTGCTTTGAATTCATCTGGGACCCCCCTTGGGACCCCTATGGCGACTGTGTATACAGGGGGGTCAAAGATTCCCACTGGGGCACTCCTACGTTTCCTGTTGGGTTTGGGTACATCGCTTGCTTCTTGCTCTGGGTTCTCTGAGAAAATATGCAGGGGCATTATGATTTTAGCCATTACACATTCTCCTGTCCACTGTCCTGTCATTCTACTTCTAACTTTCATGTCCCCACAAATCCAGTACACATCTCCCAGATTCTGCACTAGGTCTGCACACACCTCACTATAAGACTCGCAGTAACCCTCAGTGAAGTTCCCAAGGGGTTTTCCCACCCCATGGTACTTCCTATAACATGTATAATTGCCAGGATATATAGTAATACCTTCTGCTGGTTTAGGGGCTTTAGTGACTATGGGGTACTCCTTTTTCCATAGCTCGCATAGGGAGTGGTTTGTAGCTGTGTTGGTAAACAAACTAAGGACACAGGTCTCATGTTCTGGGGGTATGTTAAGGGGGACTGTTCCTAGATGTGGTTTAGCCCCCCACACACGTAGCAATTAGTCTTGTTATGTTTCCCTGCATTGTACCTCATCCATTCGAGCCATAAGTTGACATCTGAAAAAACGGTCTCAGCAGCCATGGTGTCCTCAAAGGTAGGGTCTGCTATGGCTACCATGTCTCCTAATGTTTGTATGTGAGGCTTTAGGGGGTTCAAATTGGATGTAGATTGGGGAACTGTCCAGTCTGGGTTATTGAACATGTCTTTCAGTTGAAAAGGTTTCCTAAAGCTGGGATACCCATTTGTCGACCACAGACCCAATACATAGGTCCCACTGTCCCCTGGGCTGGGATTCTCAATGGTTAGTCTAAACTCTTTTGTGAAGTATTGATCTGTGTGCTTGTTAATTGTCATTCTGTCTAGGAGTGATTTCCCATTCTTGTCTTTCTTATTTTGGGCGATTTCAGTTTCCAGTTTGTGTCCCCAGTAGTCGTTGGTAACACATACATACACAGTCATGGGACCCACTGTTCTTTCATAGGATCGGATCCTGTAATCTGTACCTGGACGTATCTTACTATAAGGGGATATAAACGTGGCAACATGTGTGTTGGATGAGTTGTACTAGAATTGAGTTATACCATTTTTCTGTTTGATGGCCACCTCTTGGGCCTGAGCAAAGATCATAACAAAAAGGATAAGCAGGATCATGGCTTGGTCTCCTCAGCCTCTTCTTCGGGCACGGGGACTTTCTTGCAATGTGAGGCGTGTATCCACGAGTTCTTTCCGGCCACTTTTACTGATGTGGTGGTTGTCAGAAGGACTTGGAAAGGACCATCATATCTGGGTTCAAGGGTGTGTTTCCTCAAAAACTTCTTTATCAGGACCCAATCACCAGGGACCAACTTGTGCGATCCTGTGTCTAACTCAGGATCTGGAATGGAAGAAAACACTTGCGCATGGATATGGGTTAATTCTCGGGATAAGGCAGTCACATAATCAGTTAATACATCAGACTGCAGTTGCAACTGTTGTGAAAAATAACAACTCAGTCTGGGGGCTGAACCAAACAATATCTCATAGGGTGACAAACCATGATTTCCCCTTGGGGTGTACCTGACACTGAACAAGGCAATGGGTAGGCTGTCTGGCCAACTCATTCCTGTTTCCTGAGACATTTTTAGCATTCTAGACTTTATTGTGCCATTTAGTCTTTCCACCTTCCCACTACTCTGAGGATGGTATGGAGTGTGGAAAGCTAATGTGACCCCTAAGGCTGTCCATATCTCCTTGGTTAATGAGGCAGTGAAAGCCGGCCCCTGATCACTCTCTATAACCTCTGGGACACCATATCTGCACACTATTTCTGTTAAAAGTCTTTTAGCGTGGTCTTCGCCGTCATGTTGGTAACGGGGTAGGCTTCCTGCCTATGTGGCAGACGCAGTCTCTTGTTTAATTCCATGATTCCTTCAACTTCTGTGGCTTCTTTTTTGATCCACACTTCTTTTTCTTCTTAATCAGCTGTCTCTTGTTGCTCCTTGAGGTGAGTCCTGTTTACACGAAGGTTTTGTAGAATAATAGTGGTTTGTACAGTCTCTTCAGGGGTGTCTATTGGGTCATCCAGGATAGGTGCATTCACTCTGCTGACCACTTCTCGCGTTCCATCTGCAGCTTTCTTGGCGGCAGTATCTGCCAAATAATTGCCTCGTGCTTCTTGGGAAACCAGTTTGCTGTGTGCTTTTACTTTAAGCGTGGCCACCTGCGTTGGGAGCAGTAAGGCATCCATCAGGTTCCTGATAGCTGTGCTGTGTTTTACAGGAGTTCCTGCTGCTGTCAGGAATCCTCTAGTTTTCCAGATGATCCCAAAATCGCAGGCATCTTGTGCAGACATGGTGGGTGGGGGTAACGCTGAGGCTTGGAGGACCGTCTTCTGTGGTAACTGCATATCCTGTATGGTACCGCCCAGCATCATCTGCACATCTGGAACCATCCACAAAGATTGTCAGGTCAGGATTTTCAAGGGCAGTTTCACAGACTGTCGGCAGGTGTGATGTCTCCATCTTCATCACTTCAAAACAGTCATGGGCAGTATAGTGGTAATCATCTTCCACAGAGGTTCCCCCCTCGAGAAGGGGAAGTAGAGTGGATGGGTTGAAGGTTTCACATTGGAAAATGGTGATGTTGTCAGGGAGAAGTAAGGCACACTGGAGTCTGAGGTGTCTTGCTGAGGACAGGTGTTTGCGCTGGATCTGGTTCAGTATGACAGTGATGTCATGAGGGGCATTGGGCTGCACAGATGGCTTTGAGGCAGGAGGGTCCCCCTCTGGCCACTGAGTCCAGTTGACAGGAGTGATACCCTGAGTCTGTTATCATGGGCCTGAGCCCAAAACTCCTGTGGTATGTTCTTGCCTCTCTGAGACAAACAGTTTGAAAGTCTTGAAAGTCTTTTAGTCCAAAAGCAGAGGCTGTTGAGAGGTTCAGGGTTTCAAAATTGTCCACAGCTTCTGGAGAAAAAAGGAAAGGGTCAGATCTCAGGGCATCATAAAGGGATTGCTTGACCTTGAGGCAAAGGGATTGCTTTGATTGCAGCAACTCTTTCTTCAGTGAGATGTCAGAAGCCTAGGAAAATCACCTTCTTTCTGGACTTTTTGCTTTTTAAGGCCTTGCAACCTTGCTCAACCAGGCAGTGGAGACTTTCTGAGAATATGGAGGCATCATCGAAGGAATCTGCACACAGCAGGAAGACATCTACATATTGGATGTACAACATCTGGGTGTAGTCTCATCCATGTGTCTAGGATGAGAGCCATTGCTTTGGCAAATTGAGTAGGGGAATTCTGGGCACCTTGTGGCATAACAGTCCAGGTGTAGTTCTGCTAGCAATGTGTGGGGATTGGGGACGGTGGGGGTCTCCAGGATGGTAGCTTCATTAACTGCTCTGAGGTCTTGTACCATCCTGTACATTTCTGGTTCCCCTTTTGCGGTTTGCTTCTTCACTGGAACAGTAATGTGTTGCAAGGAGATGTACAGGGTACCAAGGCTCCATTTGACAGAAGAGCCTCAACTTGTCTTGAGATGGATGCCGATTGTGCAGGCTTCAAGGGGTATTGTGGTTTTCTGGGTAGGGGATCCCTAGGCTTCAGTTGAACCATGACTGGCGGCAGTTTCAGATGTCCTATGTTTTCCGGCCCTGTGGACCATAGGAATGTGGGGGCCCGATCCAAAACTTCTTCGGGGACTTTAGGTTCGTCTTTTGGGTTCAGGGATAACAGGAGTGGGATGGAGCAGAGTGCCGATGCGTCATCAATGGCCAGTGGTGATGTGATCAGAACACCACCATCAGGTTGGACGGAGATAGAGACTTGGAGCCCGGACAGAACATCAGTTCCTAGTAGATTCAGGGGGCATGTGGATGAGACCACAAATCTCGCTAATAAGTCAGGAAAGTTGCCGACTTGCAGGGGGCGGGTCAACGGGCTCTTTCTGGGTGTTCCATTAACCCCTACACATGCTATGTTGATGTCCGATAGGAATGAGGTATCGGGTAATTCTTCTGCCCTGATTATGGACCGGGCTGCACCTGTATCACGACAAGGGCAGGTGACACAGGCTTGCCGGAATCCTAGCGGAGAAGGTCCATGTGTTCAGGAGTGGGGTGTGGCGGTTGGTGAGATGGGTCCTGAGATTCTTGGCGACGAGTGTGACTGGTTCTGTATGGCCCAGTTTGACTGTGGTTGGGGTTTGGGGGACTGTGGGTGAATTTCCATGGGCTTCGGTATTCCCTTCTGGAGTGGCTGGGTCTTTCGCAGTTGTAGCAAGCAGACACATGGAGTTGGTACTGGTGGGCGCAGATAGGGTGTGTCAGAGGCCATCATGAGAGGAGCTACTCTCTACTGTTCTGTGAGGATTCTGGACCTAATAACTACTAATAACAACGTCTCAAGCTCAAAGGTTGTGGGCTCTCTATACTCAAACCCTTTCGGATTGACTCTTTAAGACCTGAAATAAATGCGGCAGCTAACATGTGTCTATGCGCTCTGTTCAGCACGCTAAAACCCAAATCAGTAAACTTCTTGTACACATATTGACTTCAGGCGTTTTAGAGTAGAGATGTGAACCATCTCCATACAGAATAATTTTTTATAGGGAGCCTCGGTCCAGCCGATCACCACAACATAGATATTTATTTTCCTTTCTAAACATTCTAATTAGACACTGAGTCTTTTCTTTTTTTTTTTTTTCAAAATACAAAACGCTCAGCACATAGATTTAAGCAAAGAAAGCACTTCCTCTTTTGCTCTTCTGGCATAATGCCTAGAATACATAAACTTCCTCTTTTGCTAATACAACTTAAACACAATTAAAACCAAAATAAATTCAGACTCTGACTGAAATATTCAGAAATATTCAATACATCCTATACATAAATTATTTATTCAATTAAAATGCTACATTGGTTGCTACTATGCACCATCATTGGAAACATGTGGGTGGGTTTCGGTGTGGGCGGTTGCATAGGGCGGTGGCATAGGGCGTGTTGCCACAGGGGGAGGTGTCACTTAGAACAGAGGGGCGGTAGACGAAGGGCAGTGTCTACTTGGGGACCAGACGCCATTATAGGGTGGTGGCTGACTACCTAGCTTCCTCTTTTCTAGTTTTCTTGTACACGTACACGATGCACCCATTTTGGTTCCATCCACCCTCTTCTTCATGAATAGCATTTGCAACTTTAAACCAAGCATCTGCTGCCCGTAGCAACCTATAATCTGACAACAGACCTTATTTACGTTTAAAAAAACAGTACACCATTCATCTACTTGTAATCTCCCACCCAAATGCATATCAATTCCACAAACTTTTGCTAATTTCTTTCCCTTTTTTACAGCATCCTCTCCCTCCCGCTCTAGTACCAAATCACAAGCCAAACTGCCCTCAGTGGGCCTAATTAACTTATTAACCATTTCACACAACTCTTGAATTGAATAGGAGGAGAGGAAAGCAAGAAAGGTAAAACAGAGAAGAAATGAAGATATGCAGTGACAGGGTGATATGGAAGATGGGGAACTGAAGAGATCTCTGTTAAATCTGCAAAAGGGGAGACGTGAAACAGACCAGACAAAACACAGAATGTGAGTCAACAACTGGTACTTCACGCATCTTCTACACATCCCAACTCAAAATCCAAACTCCTCACTCTGGCTTTCTCTGCCTCCTCGTAATCTTCTGGCTGCTGAGGTTGCAGGGGACAATTTTTTACTTCCCTGTCCTCTTATCCTAGCCTCAGCCTCAATAACTTCCAATTTCTTACCAACTGAAAATTTCACTGGATAATGTACATTCAATCTGAATACCATTACTTGGGGGACCTCTGGCACTAGAGGTTTGTAACCGAGAATAGATCTCTTATAACCTGGCTCTACCTTTGTGACCAAGCCCCAGGCCTCCTCATTAATGCCAAATAACAGTCCACAGACGCATCTAGGACATGACATTACCAACAACAATTGATGTGACGACTGGAGTGAATTCTGGACTTAATCAGATCCTCACGGGATCCCCACGCCACCGCTGGGCGTAATTTGACGCCTCCTTTCCTGGTAACCCGTGCTTTACCACACCCGTGCTTTACCGCACAATTATTTGCCCCAGGAGGAGTTTAGCACGTCTCGACGCCCTCTCTTGATATCAATCCTCAAGAGAAGTTTAACCACGTCAATTCCATCCGTGAACATATAATCAATCCCTCATTCACCACAGCCGTCACACAACACGATCGATCGACAAAACAAACCACAATATACTCCAAATACAAATACAGGCGGGTCAGAAACAATTGCAGGTTCGTACTATATAAATAGGCTCAAGACAAGATATATACCTGTCTTTGTGGACCACGGGAAGCCGATGTGGAGACAGAAATTAACCAAATACGGATGCGGATCAAACAGCAGACAAATTATTAAAAAGTGTCTTACCGTTTTCTCCAGAGTTGATCAGGCTCTGCTCCGCCCGTATTTGGTTCTGTTTCAGCGTCCTCTAAGTACGGCTTCCTTTTGGGCCAAAATATCGAGCCCCACGTTGGGCGCCAAAATGTTTTGGACCGAACAGAACCGCTCGGTACCCTTGTTTCTGTCCCCCTGGCCAAATTAACCCTCGATGTGAAAATGTGCACATTCAACCACAAATCACTGACACGGACACGTTCAGTAAGTTTGGTACTTCTGTCCTTTACTTCCTGGGCTCAAAATGATATATTGAGAGCCAGATATTTCCTTATCAAATCAAATATCAAATAAAACAAACGTGTACAAACCACAAATTATACATATTCATTATTGTGACGAAATGTAAGCTTTGCTGGGTTATATCTGTATAAGGAGATAGCAGACTATCATAGCTAATTACGGTGTCTTATTTTCAGTTCCTGTTTGTCTTGAGTGTAGCCTCATAGGCCTGAAAATAGGTGCAATCTTCTTAACTTTGTTCTTTGTACTTTAACTCTTGCAGTTCTGTTTCACATAAAAGGAGAAGCTGGTAGACATCTAATTTGAGCATGATTAAGGCTAATAGCTGAGTATAAGAAAATAAGCACTTATACTTATGCGATTATATTAGAAATAGGCATTTCACAATAACACTCATAATCACATTCCATTACACTGTTACCATCAGCTTATAGTTTGAAAACAAGGTAGTACATAACTTTCTCCTGTAATTGCACCCAACTAAATATTGTAATATATATTTCAAGTCCAAGTAATTATCCATGAACATTGGATATGAAGGTGCCATCTATACATACTTAAAATGTTTAATATTTGATGTGTCTGGTGTCTTCGGCCTACCCCTAATTCTCCAATAGTCAGGGGGGGCGAAGAGCATGTGCTGCCCAAGTGAATCAGAGGAAATCAGTTGAGGGCTATTTCAGAAGTGGGTTAGGTTAAACTCCTGGACCCAAGACATCCATTTATTATCAAAAGAGTGTATTGAGTTGTTTTGGCCCGCTATGCATTTTTCACAAATGCAGTTTACATTTACTCTGTGGATAACTTCAGAGATGTTAGGAATTGTTGGCTGTTTCCATTTATTCTTTATTGACATTCGGGTTGCTATTAGGCTATGTGAGACTATTGTTAAAGTGAGTTCCACCCAAAAATGGAACTTCCAATTTAAGAGAAGGTGACCCCCTGACATACCACATACCATACCATTTGGCATGTCATTTTTTTGGGGGGGGCGGAAACCCTCTTTTTAGAAGTAAGTAAATTCACCTCTCCCCCCTCCCTCTTGGCAATCATCTGGGACACGTCACAGGTTCCAGATGATTGCTCGGCCAGTCACAGCGCGAAGCTCTGCTTGCGCATGTACAGTGCGTGCCCGGCTGTGAAGCCACAGCCGGGCACCCACAGTGACAATGCTGGCGCCACAGAGAGGAGGGGAGACGAGCGGGGCTTCATTTCCCCACATCACTGGACCCGGGATAGGTAAGTATTCGATTATTAAAAGTCAGCAGCTGCAGTATTTGTAGCTGTTGACTTTTAATTATTTTTTTTTTAGTTGGAAATCCGCTTTAAGAACTGTTTGGGAAAGCAGTCTAGTTGCATTCCAAAGAGGGCCATTGTTTGGCATGGCTCAGTGCTTGTTCTAGTAATGTGTGAAATTTAGGCGAACACTGATTCCCAGAATTGTCTTATGTCCTTGCATGACTATAGAATGTGGAGTAAGTCGCCTTTTTTTCCACATTGGCGCCAGCATACCGAAGGGGTATCTGGGAATATACGGTTAAGTTTGGCTGGTGTCATTTACCAGTTATAGGTTATTTTTATAGCATTCTCCCAATGAGAGGTGCAGTGGGAAGAGCTCAGGGTTATATTGAGTGCTTTATTCCATTCTATGAGGGAGTATTCTGTTTTTATCATTTGGGGAGGTTTAGATGTAGTCTGTTGGTTGTTGGTTGTTTAGGTATTTATAGAACCATGATATCCCTTTCTTGGGTGATGATATATTGTGATAGTATGACCAAATTGCATTATTCACTTTTACAAAGGAATTAGGGTAATTTCTGTGGAAATGTTTTATTTGGGCTACTTTATATAGAGTTTTCATATCTTGAGACCTTTGCATATCTTCTAGGGACATTTGACCTGTATTGGTTCTGGAGTTTACTGAAAATGAGGGTATGAGGTATTCATAGGCAGTTGCAGGGATGACTATGGCTCTTAGGGAGTCATTGTAAGGAAGATCTTGAAGGGAGGAATTTCAAGCTTCCACAGCTGCCAGGATAGAGGCTGCATTGCCTATATATACTTTCTGGTATGTGGCACTTGCGATCAATAAGGAGGTTAGGTCTCTATTTAGTAAGATACATTTTTCTATATTGTCCCAACTTTTGGTAGGTGTGGGTTCAAACCATGCTTTGAGTTGGTCTAGTATGATGCCTTATGATAAAGTTGAATAATGGGTAGGTTTACCCTGCCTTGTTGTTTTGATCTATGAAGTTTGTTACGTGCTATTCTTGGCTTACCTGAGTTCGAGACATACATATTAATATCATAAGAAGGCTGCCAGTTCCTTCTTAGATTCCAGTATGGTAGGGAGGTTGATCATTCTCCTAGTACCGCCTGAGGCCTGGCGGCCTTTTACAAAGCCTACTTGATCCATATTTATTAAGGAGGATGTAATTTCTGCCAATCTATGTGCTACAATTTTTGAGAAGATCTTTAGATCTGTGTTTAGGAGCAAAATTGGGTGGAAGTTTTGCAGGTAAGTAGGCTCCTTCCCTGGTTTAGGCAAAGTGACGATAATAGCTTTGAGCATTTCCTCAGGGAATGATCTCAAGGTTGCAGATTCATTGAATAGTGTTTGCAAGTGTGGGGTGAGAGTGGTCTGGAAGGTTCTGTAATATTCTGATGATAGACCGTCAGCTCCTGGCGACTTGTTATTGGGGAGGGATTTAATGACTTTAGAGATTTCTGTTTTGGTCATAGGGGAGTTTAACTTTAGAAGTGTGTCTTCGTTTATGGTTGGGAGCTGAAGGGAGGCCAGATATTTTTGTATTGCATCATCTTTGGGTTGTATAGTAGTGGGGTCAGTCTGAAGGTTATATAGAGATTGATAGTAAACCCAAAAGGAGTTTGCTATATCTTTTGGGTGAAGTATCTTAGAGTTAGTTCCTGGTTTCAAAAGATATGCTATTGAATTTGTAGTTTGTTGTGCTTTGAGTTGGTAAGCTAAAAGCTTACCAGCTTTATTTCCCTGGGAGTAATAAGTGGCTTTGAGTCTATGTGTCTGTTTCTCGTGGTCTGAAAGCATAAGAAGTCTTAGTTCGTGTCTACATGTCATTAGTAAAGTATTTAGGGTTGTGAGTTCTTTTGTGGTGGATTTCAAGGTTTTGGATCTTAGTGAGAAGATTTTCAATTGCCATTTCATATAGAAAGGTCATATAGAAGGTTTCTTTTTAGAAAGTCTTGTAGTATTTGTCTAACATGAGAACTTGGTCCATTTTTTGGTCTACTATAGTGTTGAAGTCACCCATAAGCAGGAGGGAACCCTTCTGGACCTTCTCTATTTTCTTGTAAAGAGAGTTCAAGAACTTAAGTTGGCCAGCATTGGGTGCATATAGGTTGACAATTGTTTAAGGAATATTGTTATTAGTACAAATTAGAATTATATATCGGCCTTTTTGATCTTTGTGGTCTTCTTGCATTGTAAAGGCTACTGAGGAATTAATGGCTATAAGGACACCATTTTTCTTCACTGGGGAGTTGGCAGTGAAACGTGTGGAAATAGATGATGGTAGAACTGTGGAGCTTTGGAAGCAATGAAGTGGTCTCCTGAATGCAGAATATGTCTGCTTGTAACTTCAGAGCTTCTTTCCACACTGCCTTGCGCTTAAAGGGACTATTTAGCCCATGGGCGTTAAGTGATACTAGTGAGAATGTCATATTATAGGGTTAGTGGTGCATTGCTTTGTAAGTTACCAGATGCTTGGGTAGTGGAAGGTCGAGTGTTCATCTTGGTCCATGAGCTGGCGGAGTCCTCTTGTGAGTAAGACAGGTACCAGACATTTTCCAGAGTGTTTGGGCATCATTGCAATGGAAGAGTTATCATCTGAGTAAAAAAAGAGTTATTACAAGAAACAAAGGTGATCTTTTCTTTGTAGGTGCTGAAGTTTGGAGAGCAAGGAAAAAAGAGAGCAACAAAGGGAAAACTTGCACCATTGCTGCATTAACGAAAAAACAAAAACAATTTTTTTTTTTCAAACGGAGTAAACAGTGAACTTTTTAGGTAATCCGATGGATTATTGAGTAACGGTGAGCGGAGGAAAATTCAAGCTCGTTAGGTTCAGCTTCCTTTGGGTGGTGCTGTAGGGGAGTAGGGACGAAAAACAGAGAGGCCCCAGTAATTCAGGTATGAACGGTTTCTTTTTCTAGAGTGAAGATTGTGTTGGTCATCTGTGGATATTCAGCGATCTGAGATGTCATCAGGGTTTCTAGGCTGGGCATCGCTTCTTCTCCACGGGTCTTGGTCGTCAAGGGGTGGGAGAAGGTTCCATCTTCGAAGGAGGTTGAAACCATCTGCTAATGTAGTGATTACGTGTTTTCTGTTGCCTCTATTGATCACTAGTTAAGCTGGTGGGCCCCATCTGTATAGTATCTTGTGGTTCTGCGGCATCTTTGTAACGGAGACCAGTTGCCTGCGGGCTATCAAGGTGTGTTGGGAGAGGTCTTCAAATAGCTTAATCCCTGCATAGGGGTCTGGAAGTGGGTTTGCTTGCCTGGTGAGTTGGAGCAATTCCTCCTTCACATGGAAAAAATGGATCCTCGCAATGACATCTCTAGGGATATGTTCTGAGAGATATGGGGGTTTGGGCAGCCTATGGCCCATTCAATAACAATTTCTTGTGCTGGGATTTCTGGTAGTAGGGTATTCATCATTTGGTGTATGTATCTTTTCAGGTCACCCTGTAGTACAGACTCTGCAACCCCCTTGAATTTAGGGTTGTTATGCCTAGAGCGGTCCTCAAGGTCTGCAGTTTTCATTTTGAGCTGGTGTCCCCTGTATGTGCATCCACTAGGTCATTGTGGGCCTCTGAATACTCTCCCATGTTATCCTCCATGTGGTCCACCCTGTCTCCTAGCTCTGCCACCTCAGCTCTTATGTTTGAGACTTCTGAGAGCATGTCTCTGTGCAGTGTGCACAATCGGTTGTCCTGTGGTGGGGAATTATGTAATGGGGTCATTAGGATCTGTGGTCTCCTCCATACGGCCACCCTCCCTTCTTCTCATCAGTGTCTTGTAGTACAGGG
Source organism: Lithobates clamitans (assembly GCA_037952925.1). Taxonomy (NCBI): domain Eukaryota; kingdom Metazoa; phylum Chordata; class Amphibia; order Anura; family Ranidae; genus Lithobates; species Lithobates clamitans. Next base: position 1,481,978 of record JBBGZY010000244.1, on the reverse strand, counting down.
TCGCCTGGGTTTAGATTTCTAGGGACTTTGGGAAGGAGAACATTGGTTACTTGCCTGCCCCGAGCGACAAGGTGACAATATTGCCGGTGTATCCAGTATGTGGGACCTGGAGTGAAGCCTGTCTCTTGAGGCTGCAGCTGAGGCAAGGGCACCATTTTGGCTATGGGAGCTCCGGATCGTTGTGAACATATCCGCGAGCTTGCGGGGTCCACCATGATACTCCATTTTGCTCATTTCAGCTCCGGCGTCTTAAGAGGAAATTCTCTGGTTTGGGGAGAGGTTTTTCTATTCCTCATGACGCTGTATGCCGCTGTTGGAAGCTAGAATGTCCCGGAGCTTTCCTCTCTCACTCTGTGGCCATCTTCCATGCTGCCGGCCATGCCCCCCAGATAATTAATATTTTTGCAGTTGCCAGTGTTCACTACAATTGTCAGTACATTTGTTTTACTTCTTACACAGTTTACAAAAACAACTTACCTCTCTGAAAGTCACAGACAATGTAATTGCTATATTTTCAGTGCTCATTTCAAGTTGTCAGTAATTATTCTAATTTCTATAAACAGTAGTCCTCATCTCACGATTTCTGTGTCATGGTTTTGTTGCCATTGTCATTGTCATAAACTGGCTACCAGGCATTAGGAAGGATAATTTCTAAATTCTTTGAACGCAAGTGTTAGAGGATGAAAACTGAAGTTATAGAGACTGGGGTAGAAGATTCAGGTCTAAAGATGAGTGAAAAAAAAATAGAAAATTCTCACTATGTGTGATTTGACTGAGCAAGTCCATTTTCATTATGATGGGCACAGGTTTGTTTTGCCTGGTAATAATGAATTGTTATGATGTTGAACAAAGATCCACTCACCAGTTCAGAATATTGCAAAATTTCAGTGACTCCCAACAGAAAGCAGAGAATGTTGTGTGTGTGTGATAAAGATGTATACAACTTTGTTATTAGGTTCCTGGTGTCTCATAGATAGGGATCCTCACCTCATGAGCCCTTTCCACTTGAATACCACCAAGTGACTTAAAGTCAACCAAGGGAGCATAGAGCCTAAGCTTTCTGTTTGGGGGAACCACTCTGCAAGCCGAAAGTGGACAACTTTACCAGCACACGAGTATTAGGTTCACTAAGAAAGAAAAATGCTTATTCCCATTGAACCCTGAATTGAAACATACAGATTTATTATGACTTTTGAGTCTTAGGACCACTTTCCTGTTGTGTTTTTTATTATAAGGTTTAATCACTTGATGCCAGCAGAAGACAGTGATTATTGCTAGCCTGTTCATTAACGGTTTGACTCTCGGCCGGTTCCTGCTGAACCAGCCAAAATTCGAACCATGTATGGCTGGCCTTAATGATTTGGAAAAAGCATTAGTTCATACTGATCTTGGTATAATCCGAAGCTTTAAAGGGCAGAGGAAAAATATGGAAGACTAGTTGTCACTGCCTATTGCTATCACAGGGGCTATTTATATTCCCTGTGATAACAATAAAAGTACTGTTCAGATAAGTGATCCAGAAGGAGGGAAGATGAGTCCCAATGACAACAGCAAGAATCACCACTGCAGAAGATTCAACCAAGACCAGCTATGAGGAGGTTTCTCGGAACGTGTGGACTCAGTTAGGCTTATGTCCAATGAGTCAACACAGGCAGGTGGAGTAAGTACACCAATAAAACGGAGCTTACCCACAGCTTCTTCCTGACCACTATAGGGGATGATCCCTCCGTCCATTCCACAGCTCAATCATGAGACAACTGTATAGGACTGGCAACCTCAGACCGAAGGATGGGCAGTTTCTTCCTTAAACCACTCAAACGGTATATATCCAAAAGAGACAAAAATGTTCCACATAGTGTAAAACTGTAAGGTATAACATTTATTATAGAAATAAAATCAAGAAACAAAAGTAGAATGCAATGGCACCAACAGAGCTCGACCAGACACATTTTGTCTCAACAGACATTATCTGGGGTTGTCTGTTGAGACGAAATACGTCGGATCGAGCTCTGTTGGTGCCATTGCATTCTACTAGTTACTACACGAAAGATTCTTTGTCAAGTTATTTTTTTATCCATGGAAATGTGAGTATTCTGGACTTTATTTCTATGATACATTTATTGCCTTATGGTTTTACACTATGTGGAGCATTTTGTCTCTTTTGGATATACCATATGAGTGGTTTAAGGAAGACACTGCCCATCCTTTAGTCTGAAGTTGCTTGTCCTATACAGTTGTCTCATGATTGAGCCATGGAACGGACGGAGGGATCATCCCCTATAATGGCCAGAAAGAAGTGGTGTGGAAGCTCCATCTCACCTCACTTACAGAAACAACACTTTAAACACATTTTAAATGAAAACTTCAGTTCAGATCATAATCATATAAGTATGGATTGCAGAATCAGTTGGGGAGATTTAATAAAACTGGAGCACTTAGAGTCTGGTGCAGCTGTGCATGATAGCCAATCAACTTCTAAATTCAGCTTGTTTAATTAAGCTTTGATAATAAAACCTGGAAGCTGATTGATTTCAATGCAGACCTGCACAGATTTAGCATTCTCCAGGTTTAGTAAATCACCACAAAATGTTGCTCTTTACAATCTAGGAAATTTACCACCCATATACAGTATGCACACAAGGAATGCAATTATATAACATACATATATTATAGTGGTTATGACTTACTCTCTTATTCTTCTATAAAGAAATGGACAGTTATTTCCACATAAGTCATAAAAGGTATAGTAATCAAAGACTGCATATCTCTTTTAGTTTTACAATTAGGCCTGATGCACATTGGACGTTTTTAAACTCTCCTAGAAACCTTCCTCCTGGCAACTTTATTTTGGCAAAAAAAAAGCTTGACGCTTGTAAAAGTTTCTAACATTTTTACAAGTGTTTAGGCGTGTTTACAGGCATCAAGCATTTGGGCAATAATTCATGGCCAATGAAAGGAATTCATAATTCATTTCATTGGCCAGAATAAATCATTTATTCTGGCCATTAAAACAAATTAACACTCAATTGCTAAGTGTGCCTAGCATTAACTTGCGGTTAAACACTGCTGCTCCTGGACGCACTGGTAGTGTTTTTTTTTCCTGCCTCTAAACTTTCCTGATACTACTGTAAATGCTTCTAAAAGCCTATTTGTGCATGGACAATTAGGCTAACATGCAGTGGAGTTTAGAAGCAGAAAATAAAATGCCAGATACCCCTAGCAGCATCTGTAAAAATGTCCAATATGCATGAGGCCTTAAAATGTCAAGTTCAGGTGACAAACACAAAAAGTAAACAATAGCTTCTACTACACTATATTTGTTTCCAGAAAAAAATATTTGCTGATGGTCCACAAACTGCAATGTACACTACAAATAGCTTGTAATTGGGTTGGAAATAGCGAGCTAGAGACTGCCCCTGGATGGGAGGGTAAGAGTTAATAATTTCTTGGTTACTTAGGCTTTTGCCAGGTTTTTCTCTAGGTCTGACCCCTGATCCTGTGTTATAAAAGTGGGACAGTGGTCTGGAGAGAAAGAGACTAGGAGGGGGTCCACATGGATTGAGCTGAGAGTTTCTTCAGAGACCCAGGACCCATGACCCAGTAAGGGAGAGACAGAGAACAGCACCCGTGAGGAGCAAAACAAAAGTCTTTTATCACTGCCAAGATGTAAAGGCCATCAGAATTTGGGGTTCACCCCAAAGACAACAGCTGTTGGAGTATGCCACTGATAGACTCTACCTTTGCAGGTATGCCGGGGAAGCACAGCCTTAATTAGGGTTAGGGATGTAGGAAGAAATACAGCTTTGGCGTTTTTTACACTTTGCCTTATCCCTTTTTCAATTAAGGTTTTAAAACTTTGTTCCTACCTGGTCTGAAGTTACTAGAAGGGTTGTAATGTTTGTAACGGGTACCATTCCATAGTTCAGGTCACTAAGGTACTTTGGGGTATGAAGACATCAGTACAAGAGCAATAAAGTATGAAGACAAGTGGTTGATGTAGGGTAACGGAAGTTACAAACAGCCTAACATTAAGCGTGTGTCTGTGATAGGTGGGATAGTCTCTTGCAGGAGGTATTTGTTGTTGGCATTTTCTCCATGAGAAGTTTTGTATCCCATAGCAATGGGAGCAGACTCACGCCGCAGAGGTCTCGAGCATGTGCCCAGGTACAGTAGAGTTAAGTGAAGTAAAATGCTGTATGGAGTTTGTGCTATGTACACGGCAATACCCCATACCATTACTGGGAGTGAGGCAGCGGTGATACACTAAACAGGTGGATGTTGGCAAGGCTCAGTGTGCCCCTTATAATGCAAGCACAGAGAAGGTATACATTGTCACAGGGACCCAAGAGTTAGCTGGAGAACAGTTGTGGTGCAAATGTACATGGTGCACATTCATCTCTGAAAGCAAGGGCCGCCTTAAGGTCAAGTATTCCCCTGCCGCAGCCTCAGCCTTGTCTCAGGGTATTGGTAAAAATGGCACAAGAGTAAAGGTCCACATGCGTAGTGTAGAGTGATCCTGTTACAGGTGCCTAGTGTTGCCTAGAAGAGCCAATGCCTGGGTAGGCCTCCCTTCTTGGTGCCCAACGAGGAGGGAAAACATGGATGATATGATGACCACCACAGCACTCTACTCTTCCTTAAAAGCTTGTTTTACATCATTGTCTACCTTACTCAAGCGATTGGAAACAATTTTATTATTAGACCATTATTAGACCAATTATAAGTTATAATGATAGTCTGCAGGCTGCAGTGTACTGTAAATGCATAATCTGTATATTGGACAAAGAGCTACATCATACATTATACCAGAATTTGCTTAAATGAAACTCTTATTTATGTCCATCAAGATGACTGCAATCAAATAGATGAATCTCCTGGTGGTCCAATGGCTATCATTGAGCCAACTTTTTCCCTTATGAGACGGTAATTTATGATAACCAAAACTCCCCAATATACTGTACATTCACTAATAACCTAGAATAATACAGTTCGATTTTTATACTTTTTTGCATACTAGGGTATGGCTAACTTTTACTTGGATCCTTCTCTTTATGTGATCCTTTCTATATTCACACAAGCTTCACATGTAAAGGGTTCAAAATTTTTCCATGAGACTGACATTTTTATATATTTTTGTGTACTTTTATCATGTCATTACTGTATTTGTAATGATTCTGTAAAACTGCATGTATTGTATATAAAGATATAACAGAGTACAGTCATCTCAGAGCAAAGAATTTGCTGTTGCCGACTACGCCTTTGAGTTATGTACTCTGGCAGCAGAGGTTGCTTGGAACAATGAAGCCCTTGTGGCTGCTTTTTCTCATGGTCTCTCGGATTCCATCAAGGATGAGATAGCAGCCCGAGATATACCCACTGAGCTGGAGAGATTGATCTCATTTGCCATCCTCATTGACTCCAGACTCAGAGAAAGACTTTCTTTTAAGAAACGCTTGCCGAAGCCTCCTGTACAATAAACAAAGAATGCAGCGGTAGCAACTAAATAAATATAAAGAAAAAATGTGTGTTGCCGCTGCTGTAAAAAAGTGCTAAAACTTTACAAAACGAAATGATACAGCTCTGGCAATGGAACACCACTCCAAAAATATATATGTGTATGAGAAAAGAACACTATATTAATGACAATGTGAACATAAATAATTGCCACCTATTGCATAAATGCTAGGCTCAAATATGTGACATAGAAATAAACTGGCAAAATGAAACCTATAAAGACATAATGGCAGCATGAACAAAGTGACAATAAATAAACACACTAGAATACTGTGCAAATTCCTAATACACTGGTCAGCAATGGTAGGATACCCTTCAGCCTATAATGGCAATCAGTTACCTGATATGTTGCACTTCAAAAGGCAAATAGGATGGACCCTGGATCATGGTCAATGGGATACGTGCTTGGAGGTGCAGGGCATCATATTCCACCTAAAAACAAAAGAAGATTATATGGTGAAGTACTGTGGAGAAAATATTCAAATGCGCATAACAGCGCTACTCACAAAATCAGGCTTTCAAAACAGGCATTCAGAAACTTCCACGATCGCCGCTGATAGAGTGCGTTCCACGGGAGACAGGAAACAGCGTCACTAGTTAGATCGTGAGCCGGATATTGCGTAGACGTGTGTCGCTCCTCCTCCGGGGCGTCATCAAAGACATAACATCCAGCCCACGGATGGTCAAATATATATACAGCGTTAGATGAACACCTCCCAAAGGGAGGAAAAGTGACAGCCAATCAAGGCTAATGAGTGTAAATCACCCACTTTATCTTGATTCATCATATCCTGTTGCAACTGCGGTAAACTTTATTAGCAAAAACGAAAGGAACACAACATTCATGTCGTATATACATAGAACTTTAAAAAAATGTCAATTTAATTAAAAATATATTAAACACATTTAAAATAGGTCTCAAATAATAAATATAGTTTGCCTAGAGAGAAGTATATAAAAATATGAGATAAAAAATAGATAGTATGTATATATATAAGAAGATAGCCAATCAAGGACAGTGAATATAAATTAACCACTTCTTATTAGCTCATTATATCCCATTATGTTTAAAATGGACTCAAACAACAAAACAGCAAAAACACCACTTGTCATAAAACTCATCAGAAAAAGGACCATGAAAACTTCACTAGAGAAAGGATAGGTTACCAATTGGATAAAAAACAGTCAAGATCTAGCTCAATATTGAGGCCATAGGGGTTCAAAGTACGGAGCCTATGGATCCATTGAGTTTCGTTCTGGGAGATGGCCAGGCCTTGAGATTAGAGCGTTGCCAGTGATCCTCAACCCTGTCGATTCCACAGAAAGTGAGTAGGCTTGGGTCCCTATTATGAAACAACCTAAAGTGATTGGAGAGACCATGGTGTTTATACCCTTTTTTTATTCTGTTGACATGTTCTCTAAGTCTAACCCCTAACTGTCTGGTAGTCCTTCCCACATACTGTAGGTTGCACGGACAAGACAGCAGGTATGTAACATGTGTTGTGCTGCATGTAATAAACTTTTTGATTTTAAAGGATCTTCCTTCAGAAAGAGAACTAAAATGAGTAATTTTCCTCTTACGAAATCTAGAGGTCCTACACATCATACATCTCCCACAGCTGTAAAACCCAGTTCGATCCAAAAAGGTACACAACTTCTTGGGTGGGTTCACAACATTATGTGTCAATTGAAGCCTGAGCGTAGGTGGCTTAGTATAGATAAATTTGGGCTGAGTGGGTAGGATCTTCTTCAAATCACTCGAACTCGAAGCTCATCCCTATATACAACCAAAGAGATCTAAGAGAGATCTAGAGAAAGGTTTGGAGTTACTGGAGAAGAATAAGAATATACTTAACAAAACGGACTACCTAGAAGAGCTGAATAGACTGGTTAGTGACCAGGAAACATATGAAAAACTAAAAGGTAACCCCACAAAGAATTTTAAGGCCAAATTAAAGAGTTTAATAAAAACAGCAAAGGATGAAGGGATTTTGAAGAAGAAGGAGGCCAGGTATCTTATCGCAGATGCGCCACAAGTACCCGTGGTTTATCAGTTACCAAAAATACATAAAAATTCATTGAAACCTCCAGGCCGACCCATAGTCAGTGGAATTGAGTCATTGTTTTCTAGACACGGGGAATATTTGGACTATTTTTTGCAACCACTCACCAAGAAATACCCTGCCTATCTTAAAAATAGTAAGGATTTAATCAAATTAGTCAGTCCAATGACAGTGGATGATGATTGTTTATTAGCAAGTATCAATGTCAACTAGCTATACACAAATATTCAGCAGAAGCATGCTCTTTTAGCTGTTGAGTGGGCATTGGGGAGTACTAACATTAAATCCAAACAGAAAGAATTTCTTTTAAAGGCACTTGATTTGGCAATGAGTCACAATTTCTTCTGGCACGAAAAAGAATATTACAGACAAGTAAAAGGTGTAGCCATGGGGGCCAAGTATGCACCATCAGTAGCTAGAGAAGGGGATAAGTTGTGCACTTTTTTCAAAGATGTTGATAGGAATGGCTATTTTCCTTTAACCAGCAGTCACCATCCAAGATGGTTGGGGGGCATTCCCAAAAGTCAAATGCTCAGGGTCAGAGGAAATTGCAGTAAAGAAGATGATTACAATTCCCAAGCCAATGTGATTTTGGAAACATTTTATGCTAAGCGATACAAGTTGTAAGATCTAAAACGGACTAAGAAAATTGTTGGTGAGATGAACAGGAAGGATTTATTCAAACCGAAAGCAAAAAAGGAACATGATTATGGTATAGCATTTATGACTGGCTTTAATAGACAGTATTGAGATTTTGGGAAAATCATTAAAGAACATTGGCCTTTACTATTGGAAGATAGTGATTTGAAGAAGATCCTACGCACTCAGCCCAATTTTATATATACTAAGCCATCTACGCTCAGGCTTCAATTGGCACATAATGTTGTGAACCCACCCAAGAAGTTGTGTACCTTTTTGGATTGAACTGGGTTTTATAGCTGTGGGAGATGTATGATGTGTAGGACCTCTAGATTGTGTAAGAGGAAAATTACTCATTTTAGTTCTCTTTCTGAAGGAAGATCTTTTAAAATCAAAAAGTTTATTACATGCAGCACAACACAGGTTACATACCTGTTGTCTTGTCCGTGCAACCTACAGTATGTGGGCAGGACTACCAGACAGTTAGGGATTAGACATAGAGAACATGTCAACAGAATAAAAAAAGGGTATAAACATCATGGTCTCTCCAGTCACTTTAGGTTGTTTCATAATAGGGACCCAAGCCTACTCACTTTCTGTGGAATTGACAGGGTTGAGGATCACTGGCGAGGATCTAATCTCAAGACAGCCATCTCCCAGAACGAAACTCAATGGATCCATAGGCTCCGTACTTTGAACCCTTATGGCCTCAATATTGAGCTAGATCTCAACTGTTTTTAATCCAGTTGGTAACCTATCCTTTCTCTAGTGATGTTTTCATGGTCCTTTTTCTGATGAGTTTTATGGCAAGTGGTGTTTTTTCTGTTTTGTTGCTTGAGTCCATTTTAAACATAATGGGATATAATGAGCTAATAAGAAGTGGTTAATTTACATTCACTGTCCTTGATTGGCTATCTTCTTACTATCTATTTTTTATCTCATATTTTTATATACTTCTCTCTAGGCAAACTATATTTATTATTTGAGACCTATTTTAAATTTGTTCAATATATTTTATTTAAATTTACATTTTTTAATGTTTTATGTATATACAACATGAATGTTGTGTTCCTGTAATTTTTGCTAATAAAGTTTACTGCAGTTGCAACAGGACATGATGAATCAGGATAAAGTGGGTGATTTACACTCATTAGCCTTGATTGGCTGTCACTTTTTCTCCCTTTGGGAGGAGTTCATCTAACGCTGTATATATATTTGACCATCCGTGGGCTGGATGTTATGTCTGACGCCCCAGAGGAGGGGTGAAACGCGTTGACGCAATATCCAGCTCACATTCTAACCAGTGACGCTGTTTCCTGTTTTGGAGTGGTGTTTTATTGCCAGCGCTGTATCATTTCGTTTTATATATGTGAAGCATCCTGTACGTTTGCCTCCGAGCTTTGCAGTCCCATCCGTGCCTCTCTCACCTCCCATGCCTCCTGGTACCGAGTCGGTCAGTGAAGATGAACCCATGCACCTGGGCTTCACGCGTTCTCTGCGGATGAGAGAGCCTTTAGGAGGAGGGAGAAAATGTGCCTTCATTGTGGCCAGGCAGGTCACTTTTTGAAGTCTTGTCTTACCCGTCCTGGGAACACCCAAACCTTGAGGTTCTGTCATGGACAGACCTTAGGTGGTGTTGTGTTGTCCCCAGTTATCCAGAAGGATAAGCCCTTTATCCTTCTGGATAACTGGGGTTAACCTTTCTTGGGCTAAGTCTTCTATCAAGATACAGGCTCTAATCGACTCTGGGGCTGCAGGCCTGTTCATTGATGCTGCCTTTGTATCAAAGCACTCGATTCCACTGCAGCTGCATGACACTCCACTTGCCATTGAGGCTCTTGACGGGAGACCTCTACAGCCTGCCCATGTGACTCATGAGATGGTTCCATTGTCCATGGCCATAGGGGCTCTTCACCATGAGATAATCCAATTACAAGTGATTTCCTCTCCTAAGTTTCCGCTGGTTATTGGTTATCCTTGCTTACAGAGGCACAACACCTCTTTTGATTGGCTCTGTGCTGAGGTTCTCTCCTGGTCACCACAATGCAGTGAAACATGCTTCCGGAAGGTAGCCAAGGTCCTGTGTACCTCTTCACTCTCCTCCCTGCCAGAGGAGTACCGTGATTTTAGCAATGTCTTTGACAAAAGTCAAACAGGTAGTTTGCCTCCACACCGGCCGTATGATTGCGCAATTGAACTTCAACCTGGTGCCACTCCCCCTCATGGCCGGGTTTACCCTTTGTCGGTCTTGGAGGATAAAGCCATGGAGGAGTATATTGCAGACACACTTTCTTTGGGTTTCATCTGTAAATTCTCATCTCCTGCTGTTTCTGGTTTCTTCTTTGTGAAGAGGAGGAGCTGTGAACTGAGACCTTGTATTGATTATAGGGGTCTCAATTGTTTCACGATTAAGAATGCCTACCCGATCCCAATAATTACAGAGTTATTTGACCACCTCAAGGGAGCAACGGTTTTCACTAAGCTTGATCTGAGAGGGGCTTACAATCTCGTGAGGATTAAGAAGGGCGACTAGTGGAAAACTGCGTTTAATACCAGAACAGGCCATTTTGAGTATCTCGTAATGCCTTTTGGCTTTTGTAATGCCCTGGCAGTTTTCCAGGAATGAATTAATGATGTTCGCTGAGATTTGTTGCAGTTATGTGTCGTGGTTTATCTCGATGATATCCTCATATTTTTCAAGTCCCTGGAGAGCCACCACCCAGATGTCTGTCGTGTGCTTCAGAAATGAATAGAAAACAATCTCTATTGTAAACTGGAGAAGTGTGAGCTCCATTGGGAGCAGGTTAAATTACTGGGCTTTTTCATTTCCACTGCTGGTTTTTCAATGGATCCAGAGAAACTTTTGGCAGTCCTATAGTGGCCTCGACCCATGGGGTTACATCCTCTGCAGCGTTTCCTGGGTTTTGCCTACTATTATCGGAAGTTTATTCGTAACTTCTCGTCTCTGGTCAAGCCCCTGACCGATATGACCAGAAAGAACGGTAACCCACAGAGTTGGTCTCCAGAGTCCATTAAGGCCTTTGAAAGTCTCAAGCCTGCCTTTGTTTCCGCTCCTGTGTTGGCACATCCTGATCCTATGTTACCTTTTATCCATGAGGTTGAAGCTTCTAAAACTGGTGTTGGCGCCCTTCTGTCTCAACGTCCTATCTCTGAGAGTGCTATGCATCCTTGTGGCTAATTTTCCAAGAAGTTGTTGCCTACCGAGTGTAATTATGAGATTGGTGACAGAGAGCTGTTGGCAATCATTTTAGCTCTGAAAGAATGGAGACATCTCCTCAAAGGTACCACTGTGCCAGTTCTCATTCTTACTGACCATAAGAATCTCACATTCTTGTCTGAGGCTAAACGCCTCTCTCTCAGAAGGATGCGATGGGCTCTTTTCTTGTCAAGTTTCAATTATATTGTCTCATTCTTACCCGGAACTAAGAATGCAAGGGCTGACGCCTTGTCACGACAATTTTCCTCCACTTCCAAGTTGGAGTCGGTTCTGGCTCCTATGATTGCTCCTGATCATATTCTGGCTACAGTTCGCTGCTTTGTCCCAGAGTGTCTCTGTACTGCCGTGCTCCAAACTTACCATTCTCCCAAGGCAGCTGGCCACCCTGGTAAGAATCAACTCGTTTGGGTCATTTCCCAATAATTCTGGTGGCCTAGTCTACGTGCTGATGTAACTGCCTTCGTAGCTGCCTGTTCTGTGTGTGCTCAAAGTAAGACTCCATGACAGCTTCCAGTGGGCCTCCTACAACCCATACCCAATGCAGAGAGGCCTGGACCCACCTGTCTATGGATTTCATTGTGGAGTTGCCCAACCCCCAAGGCAACACAGTTATCCTTATGGTGGTTGACCGGTTCTCAAAGGTGTGTCATTGTATTCCACTTAAGAAGTTGCCCACTTCTAAGGAACTGGCTTCCATTTTTGCCCGGGAGATCTTTCGCTTACATGGGCTACCCAAGGTTATTGTCTCGGACATGGGTAGTCAGTTTGTGTCCCGGTTCTGGCAAGCCTTTTGTGCACAGCTGGGAATTCAGCTTGCTTTCTCCTCTGCGTATCACTCGCAGAACGAGCCAATCAGTCCTTGGAGCAATTCCTACATTACTATATTTCTGACCATCACAACAACTGGTCAGACCTATTACCATGGGCAGAGTTTGCTCACAACAGTGCCTTGATTCTGCTTCCTGATTGTCTTAGTTTATGTTGAATTATGGAAGAAAAAAATGCAGCGCTAAGATAAGTGAAATGTTTGGTGTGCCCAAACCTTATAAGTGAATAGTGCACATAATAATGAGACAAAAATTCACAAATCTGAATATAAATGAATGACAAATGTGTGATAAGTCCACATAAAACCGGGAAATTAATCCAAATTAAAAAAATAAAAAGACTCCAAAAAAAAAAATTTTTTTTTTTGTGTGGATGATGTGCTTCCGCAGATGATGAAACAAAGTCATTGGTGAACACTGTTGATCCGTGACTCTGAACCAACATCAAGGTGTAGGACATCAAGGGATAAACATCAAACAGTAGAAAAGAATGGGTACTCTTACCGACTGGCGTGGACTCCCCTGTCTTATGACATGGAGTCAATAAAACATTGAGCCCCACTGAGCCTGAAAAATGAACTCCAAAAGGCTGGAACCTCTGCCGCTCTCCTCGATTTCCTGGGAGTGGTGAAGGAATATCCGGAGGGCCAGGAACGACCAGATAGGTGTCATCTGATGGACATCAAGTTGTCATCCAGAGGGAACAGGAAGGCCAGCTGCATCCAAATCTCATGATGGGAATGGTTGGCGGAATGTAGACTTTACCGGGTGGCCCCGCCCCCCGTTATTTAAGAACCGTCGAGGAGACGCCGTCACACAGCGGGAGCCTCCCTCCATGCCAGCATGGGTGCGGAGCGGCCCGGAGAAGAAAATGAAGAAGAGAAGAAGAGAAGAAGGAAGAAGAGATGAAGATGAAGAGAAGAGCGGGAGCCTCCCTCCATGCCATGGGTGCGGAGCGGCCCGAGGAGAAGATGATAGAAGATGCCTCGGAGGAGATGCTGGACGAGAACGCCGGAGGAAGAACCAGAAGAACCAGAAGAAGAAGAAGATGAAGGAAGATAGAAGAAAGAAGAAGCATTTAAATACAGGAATTGTCAAAAACTGTCTCTTGTCATTTTTAACATTTTTGGCAGTTTTTTAGTGAAATGGTAGGGGTAAGTACCCCCTTACCATTTCACACAGGGGGGGGCGGGATCTGGGGGTCCCCTTGTTAAAGGGGGCTTCCCGATTCCGATAAGCCCCCTGCCCCAGACCCCCACAACCACCGGCCAGGGTTGTGGGGATGAGGCCCTTGTCCTCATCAACATGCTGACAAGGTGTTTTGGGGGCTACCCCAAAGCACCCTCCCAATGTTGAGGGCATGTGGCCTGGTACAGTTCAGGAGGGGGGGCGCACTTTCGTTCCCCCTCTTTTCCTGCGGCCTGCCTGGTTGCGTGCTCGGATAAGGGTCTGGTATGGAATTTAGGGGGAACCCCACGTCATTTTTTTTTTAAATTTTGGCCGGGGTTCCCCTTAATATCCATACCAGACCTGAAGGGCCTGGTATAGAATTTAGGGGGACTCCCACGTCATTTTTTTTTTTTAATTTTGGTTCGGGGTTCCCCTGTGGGGGATTCCCATGCCGTTTTTATCAATGAACTTCTATGTGTATTGTCGGCAATGCAATAGCCGTGAGTAGTTTAAATGGGTTTTTTCCTTTGAAATGTAATTTTGCTGTCAGACTGTTCTAAACACGGGAAACATGCGCCCCTTTACAGGCATACTATAGACACCCCCCAGCTACGAAATTTAAAGGGATATTACACTTTTATTTGACTTTAAGCATTATTAAAATCACTGCTCCTGAAAAAACGGTCGTTTTTAAAACTTTTTTTTGCATTGATCCATGTCCCCTGGGGCAGGACCCGGGTCCCCAAACACTTTTTATGACAATAACTTGCATATAAGCCTTTAAAATTAGCACTTTTGATTTCTCCCATAGACTTTTAAAGGGTGTTCCGCGGCATTCGAATTTGCCGCGAACACCCCAAATTGTTCGCTGTTCGGCGAACTTGCGAACAGCCAATGTTCGAGTCGAACATGAGTTCGACTCGAACTCGAAGCTCATCCCTATTGAGTAACTGCGATTGGGCCAAAAAATCTGATGTTCTGCTACAGTTACGACGTAACCTGAGAAATTAACCACGTGGTATGGCTTTGAGCCATTGTTCTTGATGGCAACTCTCGACCGGAATGTAACCAATCCGGTCGGTAGGTTTAAAGTAGGTTTTAAATTCCAAGTGATCCTGCATGGCCAGAATCTCCAAGTCGAGAAAATGAACACCAGAGGCACTAGCTTCATAGCTCAAGGAAATTCCCCTATTATTGGAATTTAAGATGGTCATAAAACCATCTAGGGAGTTTCGATCTCCATCCCATAGGAGGAGGATGTCGTCAATGTACCTGGCCCAGAGAACTAACTGTGGCCTACGGTCAACATAGATGACATCCTCCTCCCATTGTGCCATAAAAAGATTGGCGAGGCTGGGCGCAAACTTAGCGCCCATAGCCACGCCTCTCTTCTGTAAATAAAACTGGTCCTGGAACCAGAAGTAGTTGTGCTGAGTGGCAAACTTCAACAGTTGCATAATAAAATTGCGCTGTAAGAGGGGAAGTTGGAAGTCCCTAGATAGAAAACTCTCAACAGCGTCAAAGCCTAGATCATGCTTTATCTAAAAACTAACTAATTTGCTTTATCTAAAACTACAATACCCCCCCTGATAAGGGGGGGGTATTGTAGTTTTAGATAAAGCAAATTATCTGAAAGAAATGAGCAGACTATTAAGCGATACTGATACTTACAGTACCATTCCCACTGACCCCACTACTGCTTATAAAAAATAATTATTACATCTTGTTAACGAGGGATTTTCTTTGGGGGTTTTAAACAAGAAAGAAAAAAGTTTTTTGGTTCCCCTTGCTCCCCGTATACCTACAATTTACTATCTTCCCAAGGTCCACAAAGATGCAGTCAATCCCCCCGGTCATCAGCGGGATTGACTCGGTCACAGCTCGTATTGGAAAATACGTGGACCACTATTTACAACCATTGGTTCGCTCCACCCCCTCTTATTTAAAGGATACGAGGGACACTATCAAACTTTTGGAATCCGTCCCATTCAGAAAGGGGATGTTCCTGGCCACAGCCGATGCGGCAGCACTATATACGTGCATACCTCATGATCTAGGCTTTGACGCTGTTGAGAGTTTTCTATGTAGGGACTCCCAACTTCCCCTCTTACAGCGCAATTTTATTATGCAACTGTTGAACTTTTCCCCCCGGTCCTGTTCCCCTTTCTTTTCTTTTCATTTTTTCTTTTCTTTCTTTGTCTTTTTTTATTTCACTATTCACTTCACCTCCCCCTGTTCTCCCCTTCTCCCTTTCCCTTTCCTTCCCTTCTCATTCACTCCTTCACCTTGTACCCTCCTTTTTCTCTCTGCTCTGCGGGACACCTTATGCATACCATGCAAGTAGCACATATTTTATATTTCCATGACATTACCAATGTTATTACTTTAGACCTTGCTTACTAACATACCTTGCATTTGATGCCACGATATACATTTCATACTTTCAAACTCTTTAATCCTATACTACCTTATATTTATATTCCCATACAGTGAGTTGCCCTGCAGTGCATTTGGGAACAATTTGGGTTCACGCCCTCCTCTCTCTCTTTCATTCTGCCATGCTGCCCCCCACGCCTGGCCTCGGTCCTCTGGTTGGGTCCTCGGCCCCTTCAGCTCCCGGGGGAGATGCCCTCCGCCGACCCGTACCTGGGTCATGTGTCTGTAGCCTTGGTCTTACAAGTAAGTATGGGATGACCGGTTCTGGCTTCTTGCTTTTACCCAATCATAACCGATACTCTAATTACTTTAATCTGTACTTACAGACAGCAGTTATGCACATCAGCCCCTGATGAAGCGAGGAAAGCTCGCGAAACGTGTCGGGTTAGAGATGTACCATGCATACCTGTATTATATGTATTACTATTATATTATGGCTATGTTTTAGGACTACTATGCAATGTTGCTGTTTTATGAACCTGTTCACCCATGCTCATGTCCTATTATGGATTATGCTGTTGTTTTCAATAAAATATTTGTACCTTTATACCTGTTTACCCTTTGATCACCATTTACGCCTCATTTAAAGTCCCGTGGGTGACGTTCATTTGTTTCTTTTTCTGATATTAGGGATGGAGGTGGTTTATGTTAGGGGTCAGTTCTCAGACTTTCTTTATAACTGTTGAAGTTTGCCACTCGGCACAACTACTTCTGGTTCCAGGACCAGTTCTATTTACAGAAGAGAGGCGTGGCTATGGGCGCTAAGTTTGCGCCCAGCCTCGCCAATCTTTTTATGGCACAATGGGAGGAGGATGTCGTCTATGTTGACCGTAGGCCAGAGTTAGTTCTCTGGGCCAGGTACATTGACGACATCCTCCTCCTATGAGATGGAGATCGGAACTCCCTAGATGATTTTATGACCATCTTAAATTCCAATGATAGGGAAATTTCCTTGAGCTATGAAGCTAGTACCTCTGGTGTTCATTTTCTCGACTTGGAGATTCTGGCCATGGAGGATCACTTGGCTATGGGCGCTAAGTTTGCGCCCAGCCTCGCCAATCTTTTTATGGCACAATGGGAGGAGGATGTCGTCTATGTTGACCGTAGGCCAGAGTTAGTTCTCTGGGCCAGGTACATTGACGACATCCTCCTCCTATGGGATGGAGATCGGAACTCCCTAGATGATTTTATGACCATCTTAAATTCCAATGATAGGGAAATTTCCTTGAGCTATGAAGCTAGTACCTCTGGTGTTCATTTTCTCGACTTGGAGATTCTGGCCATGGAGGATCACTTGGAATTTAAAACCTACCGACCGGAATGGTTACATTCCGGTCGAGAGTTGCCATCAAGAACAATGGCTCAAATCCATACTACGTGGTCAATTTCTCAGGTTACGTCGTAACTGTAGCAGAACATCAGATTTTTTGGCCCAATCGCAGTTACTCAAGAATAGATTTCTTGAAAAAGGTTACCAACCAGATCTTTTGGATAGAGAGATCAATGCAGTCTTGGCGGTCGACAGAACGGCCCTGTTGACGGAGCGTCCCAAAAACACCTCTGACTCTAAATTCAAGTGGGCTTTTACTACCACCCACTCTATACAGTCTAAAGAAGTGAAAAATATTTTTAAGAAACCACCCAAAAAGATATCTTTTTTTCAAGATTGCAAAGGTTTCTATCCATGTCGTAAGTGCAATGTGTGCCATCACAACAGTGCAGGCCGACAAAAGACTTTAACCTTTACTTCGACAGTAACATCTCGAGTATACCACATGAAAGAGTTTGCCACGTGTGCTTCCCAATTTATTGTTTACTTAATAACATGCCCTTGTCATAAACAGTATGTTGGCCGTACCATCAGGGCTTTCTCCGTCCGTGTTAATGAACACATTACCGGTATCAAAGGCGGAAAAAGTAAACGCGCTGTACCAAGGCACTACTTACAACATCATAATAGAGATCCCTCGGGTACACTCTTTCAGGTTATCAACAGATTCATCCCACATTGGACAGGTGAATCCCGTCTTCGAGGCGTATCACGCCTCAAAACTTACTGGATTTATGAGCTGAGATCCTACTTTCCGTTTGGGATGAATGTTGAGTGGGACCTCAACTCATTCATCAATACATCATAACAATTACTTACCAGTAACATATGATTTCTCTCTTTCGATTCCCCTTAATATGCCTTTATATGCCTTTTTCTATATGCTTTCACCAGGCTTGATTTCATTGTATCATTTTGGTTGTAATTTTATTTTTTTACTTACTTCTGTTTATGTTCTTTTTGTTTCATTGAGCCAATTTCTAGTATCCTGTTTTGGATTGTATCCAGTATAGGTTTCTCCTTGAGGTTAACACTTCCATGTTATATTATTATTATTATTATTTTGAACAAATATGTCATATATTTTGTTTGTACTTCGATATATATTACTGTATATTTGCCTTTGTTACTGAAGAACATTGGTTCAGTTCCCATGCTGACACCTTGTGTCAGATTTAGGTAATGTTATGTGGTATATAGAAGATCTCTAATCTCTGTAGCCACATGACAACATCTGACCCGATCACATGACCGGGTCTTGTAATTGAGAGATCCGGCGCCTTTGATTGATCCCTCCCTCTCAGTGCACTTCCTGGTGCCTTATGAGCGGGATGTGTAAGTCTTGACATTGCCTCCCTCATACCACATGACCAGAGGGTATGCGCCAGACGGACGGGAGAGATCCGGTCCCCTCCGACGGCTCCCTTCCTCTCGGCGCACTTCCTGTTGTCTTACGAGCTGGATGCGTCAGTCGTGACGTCATCCCCCTCACACCACGTGACTAGGAAAAGACGCCCAGCGGGTTTTTTTCCGCCAGCTGGCATGTTATTGTTTGACACGTGGTTGTTTTAGTTCCGGGCGCCAGTGTCACTGTGAGACTGCGCCATTGGAGCACACATCCGCATATCACTTATTCTCTTGTTTGATTGGTTCTGAAGCAAACATTATTCAGTTCAGGTTTACCTACATCATAGCTTCATTGTGATTAGTTTAGGGCGTCACCCTTATAGATACATTATTTATAAATATCAGCAGCGTGGAGGGGGTAGCTCATGCCCCTGTTGAAGACCCTCTTGGTCGAAACGCGTCGGACGACTTCCCCTTCCTTACGCTGCCCATGTTTATATAGTGATCACTTTTTATTTTATTTGTTGTTACGGTGTTTTTTAGCAATGAAAATCCCTGGTTTATCTGCACCATGCGGAAGTTTTTATTTTCTCTTTGCATACTACCCTGATGAGAAAGTCTACATTCCGCCAACCATTCCCATCATGAGATTTGGATTCAGCTGGCCTTCCTGTTCCCTCTGGATGACAACTTGATGTCCATCAGATGACACCTATCTGGTCGATCCTGGCCCTCCGGATATTCCTTCACCACTCCCAGGAAATCGAGGAGAGCGGCAGAGGTTCCAGCCTTTTGGAGTTCATTTTTCAGCCTCAGTGGGGCTCAATGTTTTATTGACTCCATGTCATAAGACAGGGGAGTCCACGCCAGTCGGTAAGAGTACCCATTCTTCTCTACTGTTTGATGTTTATCCCTTGATGTCCTACACCTTGATGTTGGTTCAGAGTCACGGATCAACAGTGTTCATCATTGACTTTGTTTCATCATCTGCGAAAGCACATCATCCACACAAAAAAAAACAATTTTTTTTTTTTAAGTCTTTTTATTTTTTTAATTTGGATTAATTTCCCGGTTTTATGAGGACTTATCACACATTTGTCATTCATTTATATTCAGATTTATGAATTTTTGTCTCATTAATATGTGCACTATTCACTTATAAGGTTTGGGCATACCAAACATTTCACTTATCTTAGCGCTACATTTTTTTCTTCCATTGGTTACTTATTGTTTGTCACAATGTATGCAGCAGCTGTTATTTATTTAATTTGGTTTCTTTACTAGAGCGCAGTGTTTTTTGCATTTCTCTATGTTGAATTATGGTTTCCAACCTTCCATGTTGCTTGACTCGTTTGTTCCGCAGAGTATTCCTGTGCTAGGGGAGCATCTCAGTGGTCTTCGTTCCACTTGGGCACAAGTCCAGGAGGCTTTGCGTCATGCTAATGATAGGTACAGACTCCATGCTGACCGCAGATGCCTGCCTGCGCCTTCCTACCAGGTTGGGGCAGGGTTTGGCTGTCATTTTGCAACCTCTAACTGTTCCCTCACTGAAGTTCTCCCTGCACAAAATTAAAAAAAAAATGGCATAGGGGTCACCCCAAAACTCATACCAGACCCTTCAGGTCTGATATGGAATTTAAGGGGAACCCTGTGCCAAAATTTTTAAAAAAATGGCATAGGGGTCCCCCCAAAATCCATACCAGACCCTTATCTGAGCATGCAACCTGGCAGGCTGCCTCCTGAACCATACCAGGCCACGTGTCCTCAACATGGGAAGGGTGCTTTGGGGTAGCCCCCAAAGCACCTTGTCCCCATGTTGATGGGGACAAGGGCCTCATCCCCACAACCCTTGCCCAGTGGTTGTGGGGGTCTGTGGGCGGGGGGCTTATCAGAATCTGGAAGCTCCTTCAACAAGGGGATCCCCAGAAACCGGCCTCCCCCCATGTGAATTGGTAACGGGATACAAGTACCCCTACCATTTCACAAAAAAAGTGTCAAATTGGTAAAAAAAGACAAGAGACAGCTTGGGACAAGTCCTTTATTAAAAAATAAAAAAAATTAAAATGGCCCAAGATGTAAGTTCAAGCCGCCCGATGGACCGAAAAAGAGATTAAAAAAAGCTGCAACCGATCCGCCTCCATGGGAGGCTCCTGCCGAGTGATGCATCTTCGCTGTGACAGCTCTTATATAACTGAGGGTGGGGCCACCCACTGATGTAACCGGGTGACCTGCCCCCTCTGGCTTATAGAAAAAGTAATTATCTGTGTTATTCAATAAAAAGAGCAGCCGGCAAAGTTTGTTGATAACCAAACATAAAAGTTCAAAAAGTCTATGAGAGCAGCGCTGAAATAGGTGATGTTGAATTAGTGAGTCCTGAGGTAAAGGGAGGAATGTTCCTGTCACCAGTTAAAGTGCATAGATGTAGAAGCACTCAACACCACATGGTAAAGTAATCTGCTTACCAGAAGGCAAAGAAAGCTAGACGTGTAATTCAATCCACGACCCATCCAGCATATCGGCCTCCACCATATGTCATCAAGGATTAAAAGGGCAGTATCCAGATAACAATCACTTCCAATACAACTTCTCCAGGGATTCACAATAAAAGAGCAGGCTCTCAGCAAACCAGAGGAGAGGAGGAGTTGGTGAATACACCTGTCTTGCAGAGCCGTGAGTTTGCTGGAGGCTGCTAAATAAATCAACAAGGACTGTTAAAACCTTGGGATAAAAACTCATCCACGAACTATCCAGCCTATTCACCAGTGATATAATTATGGGAGAAGACTGGGTTCAGGGATTTTGACCCACACTTGACTGCATATGCTGCACTTTGCAGACTATCAGAGACACCGGGAATACAGAGAGCAGCCATCAGAACGCCAACATGGACAACTACCTTAAAGAGCCTTGCTGATCGGTTTGCTGAGAGCCTGCTCTTTTGATGTGAATCCCTGGAGAAGTTGTATTGGGTGTGATTGTTATCTGGATACTGCCCTTTTAATCCTTGATGATGTATGGTGGAGGCCGATATGCTGGATGAGTCATGGATTGAATTACATACCTAGATTTCTTTCCCCATGGTTTCCCCGTGGCATCAGAGGGGGGCGGGGTCACCCATTTACATCACCGGGTGACCCACCTTCAGTTATATAAGAGCTGTCACAGCTGTCAGATCTTAACCTCCGTTCTAATAGTGAGAGGCTCGGTTGCTCCAGCTCCCACTCTTTATGGGTTGCTGTGAGACTGTTGACCAGGATTGAAGGGATCATCAGAAAAATGTAATTACAACAAATTCAAATTTAAAAAATTCAAATTAATTCAAATTTAAAAATAAACCATTAGTAAGCCATATTTGAGTTCTGTAAATTCAGGTTTAATTTGCATTTGACTTAAATTTGAATCTTAACATTTAATAATGTAATGTTTTCTTATTTTTCTGTCAGTTTGGGCTGTCAATTGACTGGCAAATCAGCTTCCAAAATTATCACTTGTTAGTTAACGTAAACCTGTCTCAAAACATCCTAGATCAATTTATCTCCTTATCCTTTTTGACATTTAATATTTTGGAATTCACTTTTCACATATGAAAACCTCTGTTTATGTATTTCCTTCTCAATGGCTCAATTGGCCAATTTGTGATAAATTTTTTGTAGGAATCTTCCTAAAATCAAGAGTAAACTTTAGCCAAAGCACATCACAATAGCCCAGTAGAATCTGTGACAAACAGCCTCTGTCAGTCCAAGGAAAAGTTGTGGATGGAGTGTACCTGTTGCATAGATTTTTGCATCTTCTTAAGATAAGCTGGTGGCAGTAGAAGGTCTGTAGCAGTATACTGGGAGTAAAACTTTGGCCACACCTTGCTCCCCAGCCGGGGTAAATTTTCTCTTTTTCCTAATATCTTCAGTGTTGTTGGGGAAGAATTCATATGGGCTGTGATGGAACATGGCTGTAAGTCTGACCAGATCCACTACTACTGTGGTCTCAAAAACAAGCCAGCAGGCACAATAACCTTTGTTGAATTGTAAACTGCAATTACCCCTGTGAGGCAACCACTCTTTTGCTTGTGTTTTTCTGCAATGCTGATAAATAAACCCAGCCAGGAAGCCTTTAAACATACTTTGGTGATTGGATCATCTGTCTGCAGTCTCCCCGCTTAAAGCTGAACTCTATAAATATATATATATATATATATATATATATAGAGAGAGAGAGAGAGAGAGAGAGAGAGAGAGAGAGAGAGAGAGAGAGAGAGAGAGAGAGAGAGAGAGAGAGAGAGAGAGAGAATGAGCAGGTCCTGGTATGATTTGTACTGTGAAAAAATGTATTTGTAGACTAACAGGGTAAGTTTTTATTTTTGTATCTTTGCAAAATTTCTAAGTTACCGGTATATACTATAAAAAGGGAACACAATGACCCAAACAATTTGGTTTTACAAACAATAAGTTTAGTTCATTGTTGGTACCTAGCTGTCTGATGGATTTGAAAATATGTGCAATATTCAGGATAAGCCAGAGTAGTTTTGATGCTAAATCTGACTAAATCATAAGCAATTAATTACTGTGAGCTAATTTTGCACGAGATTCTATTTTTTTAACCTGCTTGAGTGATTGATCCTAATTTCCCCAGGATGACATCAAAACATGATGTTCTGCTGATACTAATCAACATGGCTAGACAGTTTTGAATTGTGCTCATTGTTAATTTTCAGTTTCTAAGTCATTTTTTCTTCCAGAGAACAATGGCCCTCACCTTCTTTGAGTGTCAGAATGTCAGTGTCATTATTTAAAGTCTCCTATTGTCAGTGCATCATTATTCGTGGAGTGCAAGTCTTATGGCACTATTCCTATGGAAGGTGCAGACATCCTAAGATTTTAAGAACATGTCAAAACTCTCTTGATTATATTTAATAAGCAGCACAAACAGCAATGAACTAAGTGCAATTGTATTAACCCAAATCCATCTTAGTAAAGTTACAAAAAATTCAAGAGAGATTATAAGTAGTTATTGCATTTTGAACATGGGGCACAATTTATAACACAGCGGATATTGTTTTCTGCTCTCTATTTTACTCAGTAGTACCTTGGGGTGTCTACTTTCTAAAAAGGGGTCATTGTGGGGGTGTTTATACTGTCTCGGAATTTTAACTTGTTTATAACTGAAAGGCATAGAACAGTTATTTTGTTTTGTTTTTTATTCAAATATTAAAAAATAAAATACTCAGTGTTTAATAAATACCACCACAAGAAAGATGTCTAAAGCTATTTGGGTACAGTGTTGCATGAAGCATAATTGTCAGTCAAACTAACAGAGCACTGGCAATTGAAAACTGGCCTGGTAATTAAGGGGGGTGGTACTCAAGGGATTAAGCACATTGCTGGGCTTTATACTGTATGGGTGGAGCTTTTTTAAAGCAACAGTATGGTTGCAGTACTGCCACGTCTGGCATTTGATCCGTCATTGATCCCCACCATGTTAGTACTACAATATTGATAAACATCTTTCTTTTTTCTGCCACAGCAGCCACAGTAAACTGTTATTGTTGATATTTGTGCCTTTGGCATGCTCCTCTGTTTTCCCACCTGTTCCCATCCTCACCCTGCTACTAGTAATTGTTGTTCCTGCCCATGCAGAGATAGGAAGCTTTTTGATAGGAATGCTTTTTTTCACATCTAAGAAACTCGATGAAAAAATGCTTGCAATGTGCCAGTCTTCAATAAACTACATTGTATTCCACTCATGTGTATGCCACATTCAACAAATAAAAAAATGTTCAAATGCATACAAGGAAGTTCTGACCTGATAGGCCTTTGATGTTTATAGCCATGCATTGCTGCAATGTTGTTAGTACACTCACTGCAAGCTCCTTGCTGTCTCTAACATAGAAAAGCCTAATTTATCAAAGTATCAGTATTAAGAACTTTCCCACAGCCACCAGATTCAAATCAGTTTAAAAACCTGTATATGATTGGTGATGCATCATCCAGAGAAAGAAGGTACACCGGACAATTTTTAGGAAGCACACTCCCACTCAACATCTGTTCTAGAGTTTATCACTCCATGTATTTAGGTCTTTAGAATTTCATATTTTAGCACTGTTGTAGTGTTTACTAAATAACATTAACAATACATTGAATGTTTTCATTGGTTACTTGCAATTGTCATTTAATAAAAATGAGAAATGAGATGCGAAAAACACAGATTTCCTGAACTCATGATTTAGATTTGCTTAACAAATGAAATGCATTTTGGAAATTAATAATATTATAGTGAAAATACCTATATAAGCTATATCTTATATAAAAGCAATAAAAAGTCTTAAGCATTATATACAAGAAATGTATTACAAAGTTTTCTTTTTTCCTTTCATATATTGATTCCATTAAAAATAGAAAAAAAAATATAGCCCCTAAATATTACAAAGTAGTGCAAAAACAGCCATAGTTTTTACAAAATAATATCAGAAATTACATTTGAAAGCTAAAGGCTCATTGTGATTGCAAGCTATAGCCCTTAGGCGCACATTAATGAATGCCTGACTTTATGACACTATGCACATTCATTTTCAGCATACATGTTTTTGAAAATGTAATCTAAAAAAGAACATTAAGGTTTGACTCTCCTGTCATAATGTGTGAGAAAAAGAAAAACCTTATACAACATATATTCAGGGAGAAAAACAAAAAACAATGTATATAAATAACAACAACAAATTACAAATTATAAAAGCTAATTTTATAAATTAGTTTTAAATTGTAAAGGATGTTATCTAAGAAAACATTGCTGAGTTAAATTATAATAACATTAAATATTTTACGTTTCAGGAAACAACCAAAGGAATTACTCCAAACATAAAAGTATTTCCATCTTAAGATGAAAATGTTGCATTTAATTTTATGAGAGTCATACAGACCCACCTCTGACCATAGTATGTAAATCATTTTCATCCTGCTATTCAACTTGCAAGATTGGCTACTTAGTTTGCATCGCAAAATGTTTTTGATGTCAAACATCTCTCTCTGTAGTTCTCAGAGAGGGAGACTTTGTGAGTCATATGGCAGAGGCAAAATAAAACCTTTTGGTCCAGAAGCAGTGTGAAAAGTCTGCTAAAAGTCTGGATGCAGTGGATAATATCAAATAATCAATAAGGCAAACTGAGAGAAAATTCTGTCCTTTACAACCACTTTTTACTACAGGCAAGCCTATACTTAGGCTTACCTGTAGCTACACTGGATATCTCCTAAACCTGCACGGATATCCCTGTATTTGCATGTACCGATGTCATGGGCACATGCGCACTTAAGCAAAGTGAAGCAACGACATGTACATGCCGTAGCGTCGGTTATACTGTGCCGTTACCGGCGGCTCCCGCGTGCATGCGCGGGAGTGATGTCATCGTGGCTCCGCCCAATCACAGCACCGGAGCCGCGAAACTCGGAAGTAACCCCCGGGAGAGATGTCAGCCGTCGAGGCGGTGAACGAGGACCGCTGGGGGGGCTTCGATCTAAGGTAAGTAATTCATAATGAGCTAGTATGCTATGCCTTTGTCTTGCAGGTTTTTATTTTTTATTTTTTTTAAGGGTTTACAACCACTTTAAAACAATCTTTTGTATTTTACATGACAAAAATTAAGACTTTAACTACCTTTGTACTACTGTGAATTTTTCAACAGTGGATTGGCAGCCCTTTTATACCAGTGCCACTTATAAACGGCACCTGATAAATAGTATTAGGCTGCTGATCTGCCTAGTAATTGTTGTGCACAGATAAACTGTACCAAGCTGATCCAAGGTGCTGTGCAGTGCTGATCTCTCTCTCCTTCTCTTTCCAACAGTAGAAGGAGAGAGATCATGTAATTGTGAATGGGGGTAGAATGAATGAGTCAGAAATTGCAGCTGGAGAATAATTTATTTGGTTTCACTGTCACAGGAATTGTTATTATTAATGCTTTCATGCCCCCCTCCTATCTTACAAATACTATCTCCTTTGGCCTGTGTACTAACCCTTTCACCTCCCTTATCATGCAGATTAACCCCTTCATCTCCATCCTGCCACGTATGCGACTATAAAATTAACCCCTTCACTTCCTCCTTCTTTTCTTCAAATAGATTTTATTGAATTTTACAAGATAACAAGTAATGCTTGACAAACATTTTAGTGATTCGGATAACAGGTGGTTGTTAGGTATATATAGTTGATTGCAATAAGTGAAAGACAAGGTAAAAGGAAGCAAGAAAGGACAATGAGTCTGACAAATATCAATGCAAATATCACTTCTTGAAACAAGAGATGGTAATTCACAGAAATCGGGTGGAGTATGGGGAGTGAAACCATACCGTCAATGATCAAACCCATTTCCGCTCACCTCTAAAGGGACCTTCGCTGTGAACAGAATGGGGTACAGGATATGGTGATGAGTATGTTTAAATGTGACGGTGCGGCGTGGTAAGGTCTATGTTCCCGATAAGAAGTTGGATCGTCCGGGAGGTAATAGGGACAGAGGTTAAGTCGTCCATTTGGGGGGAGACCTTTTCATGCAAGGAACTGAGGGTTAGAGTGTGCGGTAGGTATTGATATGGAAAGCTGTAGGGCTCATGGAAGTGTCAGATCAATGTTGCTCGTGAGGGGAGAGGTAAGGAATGGGGGGGGTGGCGGGTGTTTATTGAGGGAAGACACAGAACAGTAAACTGCGAAGAGTCTTCAGGGAGTAGGAGAAGATGATGGGGGCGGGGCCGAGTGCATTTGGGATTGTCTGTAATGTGTCCAGCATGCCCAAGGGGCCTGAAATTTGGTGGGTTTGTCATAAGCTTGGAAAATTAGTTGTTCCATATCCGCTATTCTGTCTACTCTACGGATCCAGTCATGTACCGTGGGGGGGTGGAGTTCCTCTATAGGGCAGGGATACATAAGTTGTCTGCGTTAATGAGGTGTATAGTTAGGGATTTTTTGTATGAAATGGGGGACCCAGGGGTGTGGTGTAGTAGATAGCGAGCGGGAGAGAAGACCGGGGTGTATGTAGTCATTTGGGAGATTAGCCGGTGGATTTCCGACCAGAATGGTTGAATGAGAGTGCATTCCCACCAGATGTGGAGCAGGGTGCCTCGAGTGGTATTACACCTCCAGCAGGTCGGTGGGACGGAGGGATGAAAGTGATAGACCTTGTCGGGTGTCCTATACCATTTTGAGAAGAGTTTATATCTGTTTTCCTGCGTTGTGACGTTGATGGAGCCCTTGTGCATGAGGGTGAATATGTGATCCCAATCCATGGGGGTGAGATCTATGGACAGGTCATTTTCCCATTGTTGCACAATTTTGTCCTCCTTGACCTTGTGTTGTGAAAACATGAGGGAATAGTTTATGGAAATTAAGTGACCCTGGGGTTCCGTGGAGGCGCAGAGAAGTTTGAACGGTGTGAGATCCCTGTGCCAGAAAGAGGAGTGGCGGGGCGATTGAAGGAAATGTCTCAGTTGTAGATATTTATAGAAGGGTATGCTGTGGTTAAGTTATATAGCAGAGAGTGCAGCGTAAGAGAGGAGAGCCACATTTTGAAAGAAGCTCTGCGCTCGGGCTTGCGAGGTGTGTGTCTCAAGGGTTGGGTCTTTTAAGGTTAGTCCTGGGGGGAAGTCCAGGTTGTTGTCCAGTGGAGTCATAGGGCCTGGCGAGGGTGTGAGGGCTAGCGATTTGCATGCCCTTTTAAAAAGTGAGAAGGTGGCGCCAATGAGAGGGTGTGAAGAGAATTTCTTGGGTATGTTTGTGTGGTTTATCCATGGCGAATTAGCGATGGGGAGGCTTGCAAAGGAAACTTCCTGGGCGATCCAGTCTTTCAAGGGGCGGTGTATATGCCAATCCACTAGCCTGGTCAGATGGCAAGCCCAATGATATTTTTAAAGGTCTGGGAGACCCAATCCCCCTAATTGTTTGGGAAGAACTAACCTGTCCCAGCTAAGGCGTGGATGTTTGGAGGCCCACACAAAAGTCCTGCAGAGATGTTTAAAGGAGGCAAAAAAGGATACCGGCAATTTAATTGGGATGGCTTGGAGGAGGTAGAGGAATCTGGGTAGAATGTTCATTTTTAGTATTGCGATCCTACCCAGCCAAGAGAAAGAACCCAGATGCCAGTTCTGGAGGTCACCTTGGATGGATCGGATCAGTGGCAAGAAATTTTTGGCGTAAAGGTCCCGTAAGTTGGTCGTAATTTTGATACCAAGGTATGATATTTCGTATTTCTCCCACACAAACGGGAAGTTACGACTACAAAGGTTTACTGTCTCACTTGGTAAGGTGATATTGAGGGCTTTGGAATTCTCAAACTTAATTTGAAGGTTGGATAAGGTTTTGAAAAGGACAAAGTCAACTAGAAGGTTGGGGATGGTTGTTATAGGGTCTGTAAGAAAGAGTAAGATGTCATCGGCGTAAGCCGCTAGTTTATACTGATTTGAATGGATATCAACGCCTCTAATGGCAGGGTTATTTCTCAGTCTATGGAGCATGGGTTCCATGGTCAGTATGAATATTAGGGGTGACATGGGGCAACCCTAACGGGTCCCATTGGATACAGAGAAGGCGTCTGACAGGCCTCAGAAGCCTGGCTG
Source organism: Lithobates clamitans (assembly GCA_037952925.1). Lineage (NCBI taxonomy): Eukaryota > Metazoa > Chordata > Amphibia > Anura > Ranidae > Lithobates > Lithobates clamitans. The sequence continues at coordinate 1,452,825 of JBBGZY010000244.1, read as the reverse complement.
TTGGGGATGCGTATAGAGATAGAATAATTTCAAGCATGCGTGGTGGGAAGCCTGCCGCTTGCAATGTGGCTTCCATGTAGTCCCAGGTAACCCGGTTGAACGCCTTCTCTGCATCCAGGGAGAGAAAGAATCCTTGTGTAGCTGTTTTGGTAAGCCAATGATGAATGTTGAGGGCCTTTGTGGTGTTGTCTCGGGCCTCACAGCCAGGGACAAAACCGACCTAGTCAAGTGAGACCAGAGATGGAATGAAAGGGAGGATGCGATTGGCCAGTGCTTTAGCATAGAGTTTTAGGTCCATGTTTAAGAGCGATATGGGGCGATAGTTGGGGACTAACGTGGGGTCTTTGCCCTGTTAGGGAATAAGTGTGATATGGGCTTCAAGTAAATCTTTGTGGGCGGCCGAGGCTGTTGTAAGGTTGTTGAGGGATTTGGCTAAATGTGGGAGGAGCATGTTTGGAAATGATTTGTAGTAGGCTGCCGTGAGGCCATCCGGCCCCGGGCTTTTGCCTGTCTTCATTTGTTTTAAGGCAAAGAGGAGTTCATCCGATGACAGTGGAAGATCTAGCGTTTTCGCTGGGGTGAGCAGTGTAGGGCCGAATTGTGCTAAAAAGTCAGTCATTGCCATCAGGCGGTTAACCGAAGCCTCTGTAGTTTGGGCAGTCAGAAGGTTATAAAGCTTGGTAAAATATTGAATGAATTGAGACGAAATGCCCTCGTTGGTGACCACTGCCTCTCCCTTGGGGTTGGTAATCTTGTGGATGGTATGAGAGGCTTTTTTTGTTTGGAGAGCCCTCGCCAAAAGTTTACCGGCTTTGTTGCCAAATTCGTAATATAGTTTTTGTGTCAATGCAAACTTGCGTTTTACCGTGGCAGTCAGTGCTTCTAAGAGTTCCTCTTTTGCTTGAGACAGTTCGGCCATTGAGGAAATGGCGAGTGAGGCCTTGTGTGTCTTTTCTAGCTTACGAATGTGATGCGGGCATTTTTTAGTTTGTTCCGATGTGCAGCTATGGACATCAGTTCACCACGAATGACACATTTGTGTGCCGCCCACGTGACTGTGGGTGCTACATCTTGCGACGAGTTATCCTGAAAGAAGATGGAGAGGCAAGTGGTCAGCCTTTGAACATTCATCTTGTCAGTCAGTAGGGAACTGTCAAGTCGCCAGATACGTGTCCGCGTGCTAGGCGAGGTCAGTTGTAAGGTCATGGAGATGGGGTTATGGTCTGAAAGTATGGCTGGATCTATGGTGGCTTTGGCGAGGTTTGTGAGATCTGTCTGAGAGAGCAAGAAGTGATCCAATCTGGAGTACTTATTGTGTGGCGTGGAGAAGAAAGTAACGTCTTTTTCTTTGGGATGTAATGTACGCCACGTGTCATGGAAAAGTAAGTTGCTAAGCTGTTGTTTGATCGACCTTAAGGCCCTATAGGGTAAGGAGGATGTTCCATTTGAAGTGTCAATAGAGGGGGATAAGGGGGCATTGAAGTCACCGCCCACAATAAGGGTTCCTGATTGGAAGCTGGAAAGTAGCTGGAGAGTGTTACGAAAAAATGTGACTTGGCCTGAATTGGGGGCATAAATATTGGAAATAGTGAGGGGCAAAAGGTTCAGGGTGCCTTTGATAAAGAGGAAGCGGCCTAGCGGGTCTCTTTGCATGTCTGTCACCTGAAGAGGGCAGTTTTTAGAAATAAGGATAGTTACACCTTTTGATTTGGCCTCTGAATTGGAGGAATGAAAGGCTGTGGGGAAGTAGTGTTTTTTTAGTTTGGGGAGTCCATCCGGAAATGAGTCTCCTGTATGAGAGCGATGTGTGTTTTGGCTTGTTGTAGAGAGTAGAGAAGCTTAGACCGTTTTTCGGGAATGTTGAGGCCCCTAATATTAATAGAGTGTAGTTTGAGTGCTTGAAGCTGCGTCTGGCTTGTGTCCATAGGAAGGTAAGTAGCCTGTGGGACTGCCATTGGTGAGGTAGGGGAAGGGTGAGAGGAGGATGGGGGGGAGGTGGGTATAGTCCGGAAGGCAAGAAGGAGATGTGGTTCAGGGGCGCGTGTGTCCAGAGGTGATCCGAAGAGGTGTGAACCTCTGTGTCCAACAACCTTGGGGGTCAGTAATCGGTGTGGTAAGGAACGTGTGTGGGGGAAGCATCCCTGAAAGGGAAACAACACCATGACCCAAATCCGTGTGGGGGTTGACCAATACCAGGGCAGTGAAGGACAGATAGGGGTTAGGATCAAAGAATAGAATGTGACCTGCCACCACAGGATAATTTGTAGCGGTAAAGGAGGAGGTATTACCTATGATTCACCCAGTAGGGGCTCATGAGGGTCTCAACAGGTGTTTAAATGAAAAGGGTAATGCACCTGGATCGATGTGGTATGAGTAAGTGACCAGTTCAATAGTTAGTGTGTATGCCCAAGGGAGAGGGGTCCAGATACCGACAACCCTCTGTAGCCTGTGGGAGAGGGCACCCTACCATCCATGCCCCATCCCCCAGGCCAACAAAAGTCCCTAGGGACAGTGGGGGGGGTGTCGGTGTCAGCAGGAAGTGTACATCTGGGGCACATAGAAGGTATGACAGGAACTGCCACCTGAACTCAAAAAGGTAAACAACTCCTGCTTGCACAATTCTGGGTGATGTAACTACTTAGCAAAAGTATAGAAACCAACAAGGTAAAGTGAACAGGTATATACTAAACTTGGCAAAGTCCTGCTGTGGAATAAGTTTTATACTAAAAAACTAAAACTTAAATCAGCGCTTTGAGAGTCTTAGTAATAAGAGGACATTACCGGAGCAGTCCAGTTATGAGTCAACAAGCATCCTAGGGAAGGATTCCGTGGTAAGCCACTGCGATGTAACAGATGAGTGGTTCATTTTGATCGAAGCATCATGTGATGTGGGTAGATTGTTTAGTTGAAGATGGAACGTCTGAAGTGACTCCAGGGAAGTTGTGTTGAAGCAATAAAGGAGGCAGAGAGCGTCACTGAGGTTAGAGGGTCGTCGCGGAGGCTTGATTGCAGGATGATCTTTGGATGTCTGCTAAGTGAAGCGCAGTCCGGAAGGCTTTGCAAGTGTCGAGGGGTGGAGTCTGATGCTGCTGAGCCTTATGGTACCTGTAGTGTCCGGCAGTATGTTGAGCAGTTCAATGGCTGTGGGCTACTATCAAAAAGTCTCATGCAGTTTAATGGAAGGTAGGCGGGATCGCACATTCGGCAACTGATTGTGTGAATTGGAAGATATGGCAGTGCCTCGGTATGCCATGGAGGAGTCTTGGTGGTACCCCAAATGTGAAAAAGAGGCATAATAAACAGAACATAGTCTCTAGGTGCACTATATCCTCAGCGCCTGAAGGCAATCAGAAATTAGAACATGTACAAGAGTAAAATCAGAAAATGCACAAAATGGTGCCAAACCGAATTAACCTGGACAGGAGGAAGGGTCCCCTCTTACAAGTTTTAGCGGTCTCTGCGTGCTCTCCTGGACTGTGGTGAGGTAGTGGGGCTTGCATTTCTAGGAGCGTTACGATAGCTGGTCTGGGTCCTGAGGGTAGAGGGCGAGCGTCTCCTACGATGTCTGGAATTTTGAGCATCCATAGGTTCTTCCCGCAGCATCTCATGATCCGCCGGAGCGATGCGGAAAGCGGCATACCAATTAGGCACCGGTACGGGGGGAATTCCAAGCATGGCACAGAAGTGAGGCAGGTCCTCAGGTAACTTGAAGAGAGCCATGCGGCCATTAGTGGACGCCGAAAGACAAAATGGGAACTTTCATTTGTATAGGATATTTTTTACTGTGAGGATGTCCAGGAGGGGCTTCAGGTCTCTCCTGTGTTGCAGGGTAATTCCCGATAGGTCTTGGTAAATTTGGACATGGGATCCTTCCTGGAGGATTTGCTGTCTGCCCCTGGCCTGCTTAATGATTTCCTCTTTCAATTTATAGTCCACAATACAGCAGATTATGTCCCGCGGGGGGTCATTCTCCCTTCCCTTGGGGCGCAGAGCGCGGTATATTCTTTCCATTGCAATAGGCGTTTGCGGAGGTCGGTGAAGGAGGCCATTGAAGAGGCTCACTACTGCCTGGGAGATTTGTTCACCCTCAATGGATTCCGGAAGGCCTCTGATGCGGAGATTGTGCCTCTGACCCCTGTTGTCGAGGTCTTCGAGGTGCCGCTGCATGTTTCGCATCCACAGCATGTGGGAGTATAGGCAGTCGATGACTAAATGAATGGCAGTGTCGTGGCGTTCAGTCACTTTCTCCACAATCTGTACTCACTCATTTAAGGCGCCCAGATCTAGCCGCAGCTCGGAGATGGCGGCAGATAATGTGTCCTTGATGTCGTCCGCAATCGAGCATAGGTCTTGAATATTAATCGGGGGTTGGGGACTGAGTTCAATCCCTTCTCCCCCCCGATGGGGTGAGTGTGTAGAGGGGTCGATGGATTCGGGCTATTCAGCGGCAATGGTTGTGATCGGGAGTGTGCTGGCCCATGGTGGGCAGGCGCCATGTTGCCTCTGCCGGCCCTGAACATCTCCGGGATATTACGGCTTTGTGACCCGGGTAGGTCTCTGGGGGACCGAGAATGGGAGGCAGAGGAGGACAGTGAGGCAGTTCCCATTATCTGATATTAATGCAGGGTTAAAATACCTCCAAGTTTAAGCAGGAATCTCCTGTGGCAGATGGAGCTCCGGTCAGATGTCCGTCTCCATGCCAGGTCAGGCCAGGCCTCCTGACTCCCTCCTTCTTTTGTGTAAGACCTGTACATTAATGTATCAAGTGCAACAATCTCAGGCGCCAAGTGTAACCCCCTCAGTTCTAGTACGTTTCCTCTTTTCCAAATAATTGTGGCAAAAATGTAATCACTTTGGAGTGTCTGCTTTCCAACAAAGGGTCATTTTGGTGTTTTTCTTACTTTTCTGGCATTTGTATTGTAATGCCCCGTACACACGGTCGGACATTGCTCGGACATTCCGACAACAAAATCTTAGGATTTTTTCCGACGGATGTTGGCTCAAACTTGTTTTGCGTACACACGGTCGCACAAAGTTGTGGGAATTTCCGATCGCCAAGAACGCGGTGACGTCAAGCACGTACGACGAGACTAGAAAAGGCCAGTTCAGAACCAAGCGCGGTACCCTTTGGGCTCCTTTTGCTAATCTCGTGTTAGTAAAAGTTTGGTGAGAGACGATTTGCGCTTTTTGAGACTCGTGGTTTTCAGATCGTTTTCTGCCGTTCAGTTTGTGCTTGTGGGTTTGTATCTGCTCTTCAGTGCATGCAAGCAAGTTCTGCGTGACTTAGTCATTGTATTCTTGTTCGTTTGTTACTGTTTTTCAGGTCGCTCTTCACAGACCTTGCTGTTCTTCAGTGTGTTCTGTTACTTCGTTCTGAGCAGTCGACCGTTTTCTAGCCATGTTACGTATGCGTACTCCTCGTAGAGTTCGTGCTGTGCGGGGGCTTGTTGTTGGGGTCCTGACCTTGACACAAGTCCAGTCCATGAACAGGGTGGGGAGGAGTTCATGGACCAAGAATTGGTTGCTTCAGCGTGACCAGTTCTCTCATATGCCTTTGCCTAGTGAGATCCGTGAGAATAATTCTGATGATTTCAGGAACTTTCTCAGGATGACGGACCCTGTGTTTCACCGTCTGTTGGCTTCACTGACCCCTTATATTAGCAGGCAGGATACCTGCATGAGGCAAGCCATCACTCCGGAGCAGAGGTTGGTCGCTACCCTGCGGTATTTGGCGACAGGGAGAAGTCTGCAGGACTTGAAGTTCTCGACAGGCATCTCCCCAAAGGCTCTGGGGATCATTATCCCAGAGACCTGTTCTGCCATCATACAGGTCCTGCAGAAGGAGTAAGGTAAGATTTTTATCTTTTAATATCACATTTCATTGTATTTAATGTTTGCTAATATATTGCATTTCTTTCCTCATTCCCTAATTACCATGATTGGAATATGCTGTGAATGTCCCCTTTGTCCTCATGCATGCTGGATTTTTATGTAATTAATTTTTTAGGTCCTTCATACAGATTGTCCTTCACTAACCTCCCCAGCATGCTCTACGGGCCCTATATTCACCGCATGTAGTCACTTAAAACAATGTATTTTATCAGCTTCATAGTAGTGCTTTACCCCAAACACCCCAAAAAATGTTTTGAAATGTTATTTTAGCTTTAAATTCTGGCAGAGTGGCAGAGGCTTATTTTTTGTGGTGTTCCCAAATCATTTTTAGTAACCCTCCTTCCCCCAACTGCTAAGTCAGCTGATCCCAATTCTCTATCTATCCTCAATCATCTATCTGCTGACTTTGCCAAACCCATACACACTATACCCATCTCTTTTGTGCTGTGATTTATGGATGAATTCCCCAAAGCATGTAGTGCAAGGGCCTGCCTGTATACTTTCAAATGGTACTGTTTGAATTTTTAAGATACTATTATTATATTGAGTCAGGTAATAGCAGAATGTTCAAATGTCCTCAAATGTGTACAATGTGTATTTATATCTTTGTATTTTGACACTTTTTACCTGTCCAGTGGGCTGCCAATAGTGTAACTGAGGGGCTGTTCCAAGTAATACCCTGTATTTAGGCATTCATCTCTCAATGAAGTGAAGAGGGTTACCTGTCCAAGATTTCCACACCCCCCATAATGTTCGAAATGGCCCATGAGAGGGGGGGGGAACATGATAGGTGTACCTTATACTTTGGTGTTGTTAAATTCCCCTTAATAAATGCTATCTGGAGGTTGTCCCAGAATGTTTGTGCCTAATCTGCTTGCCATGTTTCTGAGCAATAATATTAATTTTTTTTTTCCTCAACAGTTTCCTTCCACGCCACAGGAATGGCAGACTGTGGCCTCCCACTTTGCCCAGCGGTGGGACTTTCCTAACTGCGGAGGGGCAATTGATGGGAAACATGTCCACATCATCCCACCACCCAACTCGGGGTCGTACTATTTCAACTATAAGGGGTTCAATAGTATTGTGATGTTGGCGGTGGTGTCGGCTAATTACGACTTCTTGTATGTGGACGTGGGGAAGAATGGCCGATGTACGATGGTGGAGTCATCGCCCAGACGGAGTTCTTTTTTTTTTCTTCTCCCCTCTTTTCTTTTTTTTCCTTTTTCCTCCCTTTTCGTTACCACTTCAGCGAATACCACTAGAGGGCAGAATCAGATTAACGTTCATTAAATGTCGCCTTCACCAATTCACATCATTGTGGTGTATGTTTTCCTCTTCTGGTTTTATACATTTTCTTAGTAAATTTTGGTATAAAACACACATACCCATATCGTACAAGTTTACATACAATATTTAAATTATTAACTAGTAAACACCCCCGTGACTAAATACAAGCCCCAATTGCATTAATTTTCCACCCTCCCCCCCCCTCCATTCCCTGACCCTCCCCACCCCTGTACCACGTCCAACTACCCCCGACCCTCCCCACCCCTGTACCACGTCCAACTACCCCCCTCCTAACCCTGGCCTGCCCAAAGTCACCCTCCCCCCTCCTCCCCCAAACAGTAGAAGTACCCAGGAGTATTTTAAGTCCAACTAGTATTCTCCCTATTCTAATTCCACCCACCCCCATTCCTCTATGTTCCCACGTTCACATTAATGTAGTTCTTTCTCCAAGTTTCAAGGAGCAACCCCCAGCCAGTCTAGCCATGGGCTCCATATCTTTACGAATTTACCATAGCTACACCTTCTGATATATGTTGTCTTTTCTATCTACACCAACTTGTTCATTACTTCAACCCAGTCTTCCAGGATTGGGGGTATTGCAGAAAGCCAGGATTGGGCTATCAGCTTCCTTGCTTGGTAAAGGCACCTTCTCACAGCGATATTAGTACTAGTAGACCCTATACTTTCGTTTATCAGGCCAAGAATACATACCCTGGCCTCCAATGCTAGTTTGATTTTCCACCTAGTTTCTATGATCTTTATTATCTCTCTCCAATACCTTTCTTGTTTTGGACATCTCCACATCATGTGGATAAGATCTCCTGTGTCCAGGCAGCTAGGGCATTTATCATCTAGCCTGCTACCAAATTTATGTAGTCTTTTTGGGGTATAATAAGCTCTATGTAGTAGGAGAAGGTGCGAGGCCTGCTGTGACGGAGAAACAGACACCAACAGGCAATACTCCAAAATCTTCGTCCACTGGTGATCCGCAATCTCCCCCACATCTATCTCTCACCTTGCCCTGACTCCCATAGACGACTGTGGGGCCAACAGCTTTTCAACCAGCTGCCCGTATGCCTTTGCTATAAGGCCCTTGGTGCTATTTGTTTTGGCAATGCTTTCAAGGAGAGAAACCTTGCACCACGCAGGCGGGCAGTTCCTGAATTGGCTTTCCAAGGCGTGCCTAACCTGTAGGTCATAGTAGAATGTTTTTTTGGGGATACCATATTCAGTCCTAAGCTCGATAAAAGATTTTAGCGTTTTATTGTCTCCATATAGTTGAGCTAGCCTGCTAATTCCTTTGAGTTCCCAAAACCTATTTTTTCCCAAGGTCATCAACTCCTGCAGAAATTTATTTTGCCATATGGGTGAAAATTCAGTAAACCCTCTGTAGTCCATAATCCGTTTAGTCGACTGCCAAACTTTGTTTACTAATCTATTTGTTGGAGGCCCGTCCTGCAATGACCCGGCCTCCAATGCCTCTATCAGAGACTTGTGTGGGCTATTCTGTAGCATAATTTCCCCGCTAGTGTTTTTCCAACCCAGAATCTCGCATCCCCCTATATGCTGCAACTGGGCGGCCAGGAAGTAGTTGTATCGTTGGGGCACTGCCAGTCCCCCCTCCCTGGTAGGACGCTGTAATGTCTGCAAGCTAATCCTTGCCTGCCCTTTCCTCCAAATTAGTTCTCTAAACAAGGTGTTTATTTTTAGAAACCATTTCTTCCCAATCCAGACTGGGGAGTTATGGAGTATGTACAGAAGCTGTGGCAACCATATCATTTTGACTAGGTTGGTTCTACCTGCCATAGATAGGGGGAGTTTACCCCAGATATCACTTTTTCTTTTAAATTTTTCTAGCAGGGGGGCTAGGTTATCTTCAATATATTGATGGGGGTCACTGGATATCGTTATTCCCAGGTACCTCATTTTCTCGGCCGTCTTTAGCCGAGACATACAGCCAGTCGGGGCACTAACAGTTTAATTTATGGGTAGGAGCGTGGACCTGCCCCAGTTCACTACAAGTCCCGATAAGTTCCCAAACCTTTCCACCAGCTGGATCGCTTTTTCTAATGATGGTCCAGTGTCGCCCAAAAATAATAGCACATCGTCTGCAAATAGCGCTATCTTGTCTTCCACATTGCTTCTCTTAAACCCCTGCACTCCAGTTGCTGTTCTAACTACTTCCGCTAGCGGCTCCATAGCCAGGGCAAACAACAGGGGTGACAACGGGCACCCCTGTCTTGTCCCTCTCTCAAGAGGCATCCATTCAGTAAATTCGTTATTTATCTTTAATCTAGCTCTTGGATGGGAGTATAGAATTTTCACCCATCTTATAAACGTGGGGCCAAAGCCAAATCTCTCCAGTACCCACCAGAGGTAATCCCACTCCATACTGTCGAACGCCTTGGCAATATCCAAGGATAATATTGCCCTAGAGGCGTTTTCCCTAGAGGCATTTTCCCTTGTTGGAGAGTGAAGACACAGATACGTCCGTCTGATGTTTACGCTAGCAGATCTATTCGAAATAAATCCCGACTGGTCCGGATGTACCAAGCCCGAGATGCATTTGTTTAGTCTAGTTGCCATTTTTTTAGCCAGAATTTTGATGTGGGAGCAGAGCAATGAAATTGGCCTGTATGAGGATACGTCAAGGTGGTCTTTCCCCTCTTTCGGTATCAGTATAATGTTGGCCTCTAACATCGAGGAGGGCAGCCTTCCTTCTATAATTGCCCAATTCAGTGTTTTCAAGAGAAATGGGAGCAGTACCGCCCCTAAGTGTTTATAGACTTCCAAAGGCAATCCATCCGGGCCTGGAGATTTTTGATTGGGCATATCTGCTACTGCTTGCTTTAATTCCTCGAGGGTTATAGGGGATTCCAGGCCAGCCCTATCTGTATCAGGGAGAATTGGCAGACAAGCATTCTCCAGGGGGCCTTCCGCTACTTTTTGTTCTAGCCTACCCTGTGATTTATATAAATCCTTATAGTACTTAAAAAATGCTTCCTTGACTTTCTGGGGGTCAAATGAATTTTCTCCATTAGGAGTCCTAATCATAGGCAGTGATGAGGAGGAAGAGTTGGTGTTGACCAACATTGCCAACGTTCGGCCCACTCTCTCCCCCTCTCCAAAGTACTTCTGCTTCTGAAACAGTCTCTTATTCTCGGCCTTTCTAATTGTGTCCATCCTGTACTCCTGTTGCTTTTTTAGCCATAGCGCATGATTTTCCGGGTTTGGGTCTTCAACATACTGCTTCTCCAATTCTGCCACCTCATCTCTAATTTGCACGCTATTTGCTTTTGATTGTTTCTTGGCCCACGCTACCTGCTGTATAAGCACCCCCCTAAGAAATGCTTTTAGGGAATCCCAGACCACCCCCTCCGACGCCGTACCCTGATTATTTCCAATGAACTCCTCTAGTTTTCCAGAGATGTCCTCTGATCCACCCATAATCTCCAGCCAGGCCGGATTCAGCGCCCACGCTCTATGAATGTATCTATCGTGTAGCTTTATCTTCAGCGTTAGCGGTGAGTGGTCTGACATCCCCCTCTGCTGGTATTCTATCTTGGCCACGAGGGACTGCACCACCCCATTACCGATCGCTAAGTCAATCCTAGAGAGTGTGTGGTGCGACTCCGGGAAACAAGAGTACCGCCGAGCCCCTGGGTTTCGGGCTCTCCAAAGGTGGCACCACCCCACCTCCTCCAGGAACTGGGCCAGCCGCCCCCCAGTCACTCCTGCCAACCTGGGCCTAGGTGGAAACCTATCCAGGCAGCCATCCAGGACCATGTTGAAGTCACCCACTATTATAATCGGGACGTCAGCTTTATCCTCCACATACTCCAATAATTGATATAGGATTTCCAACTTGGAAGGTGGGGGAATATACAGGTTGGCTATAATGAATGGGTAGCCCTCTATGAGGCAATATAGAAACACATAACAGCCCAATGTATCAATCTTAACATCTCTACAAAAAAACATCATACCTTTTTTGACCAATATACTAACCCCCTTGAATAAGACGAGTACACTGAGTGGAACTGGGCTTGGAATTTTCTATTTCTGGTTAATAGTATGGTCTCATTGGTCAGGTGGGTCTCCTGGAGGCACACCAAACCCGAGCCATGGGACTCCAACTTGGCAAATACCATTGCTCTCTTAACAGGATCGCCCATACCCCTAACATTCCATGAACTAACACCTACGATACTAGATGACATTTAAAGGATGTACCGCCCCTGCCATCAGGAAACCAAAAAAGAACAAAGAAAAAGAGAAAAAAAAAGGGAAAAAACAGACCGTAAGACTGGTCTAAATAACTAAAGGTGTTTTGTGCGCTCATTCCTATATCACTAGTTCCCTCCTCTATTTCCATTATTTGGTGTTTCACAGCTAAATATGTGCATCGTAACATACTATAAATCCTATTAAACTTTTCACTCCCCAGCTTTTGATCCTGTGCAATGTGAATTTTTTTTTTTATTGTTTTAACCCCCTGTGCTCCTTTGTCCTCGTGTGTTCCCCCCCTCCTCCCTCCAAACCTATCTTGGTACGCCCTAGGGGCTTACTTTGTGACCATACTAATCCCAATTCTATATTCAAACCAACATTCCCTCTCCCTATCCAGATGTACTCCCCCCTATCCCTCCCACAACCCCCACCCAAGTTTCGTACCTCAGTGCTCTCAAATAAGAAACATCCACAACACTCCACTCCTTCCCAACTCTCATTTCCCACTTCCATCAACCTGCCCCTCCCCCTTCAACCCTTACTGCGAGAAAAAAAAAACCCAAACCCCCCCCAACTACAAAGAATTAACACTATTTTTCATTCAATGTGCTCAAGCTCCAGAAGTTCCTCTTATTATCATCAAGCCACTTAGTGGCCTTTTCTGCAGTGTCGAAAAATTGGATCGACCCAAGAGCTTCAATGCGCAGTCTCGCCGGGTACAATAGCGAGATGTCCCCCTTCTCTCTGGACTTCTGCATTAGTGTGACCTTATCCCTATAATTGAATAATTTCATAATCATCGGTCTAGGGCGGGTACTCGATGAAACTACCCTGGTAGGCACTCTGTGCGCCCTTTCAATAGAGAAAAAGCGTGAAAAAGTCTCGGCTCCAAAAACCTCCCTCAACCATCTTTCCATGAATTCTTCGGGGTGGGAACCCTCACTTTTCTCTGGAAGGCCCAGTACCCTCACATTCTGTCTCTGTGATCTATTCTCCATTTCTTCCATTTTAGACTTGTAGATATCCAACTGAGCTTGCATATTTTTAAATTCATGTTGCATTGGATGCAAGACATCTTCAGCCTGGCTTAACCTCTCCTCCATAATTGAGGCCCTATCTGCAGCTTTTTGTAGTTCATGACTCATGGAGCGCAGCTCTTCTTTAAGGCCCCTTAGTTCATCACTTAGACTAGCCAATGAGCCCCTACAGGAGTTTACTGCTTTCAACACCTCTTTCAATGTGGGCTCAGGCTCGCCCAATTCATTAGAAACAGGAGTTTCCTTTGGCGCCTTTTCCAATGGGCCCTTCTCAGGGCTTTTTTTATTCGCCCCTTTAGCAGGAATCGCTGGTGTGGATAGGGTTTTTCCTATGCTTTTCCTTTCGCCCATACCTCCAGTCTGCGTTTTTTCTTGGGGTACCAGGTTGCCTTTAGCTGGAGAGTGCTGGGGGGTGTGCGCGTATTTTTCTAATTTGGCTGCTGTTGTTGTTGCAGATGACACCTGACTCCCCTTTTCTTTAAGTGTACGGGTAGCTTGGGCCACCGAGCTTTCCTGAGTGTGTTGCGCCTGTTCCTCCCCCTTTTTCCTAGTCATATTACAACAGTAGCAATAACGCAGAAGTGACACAGAGACAGTATGAGAGATATTGGAGGAAAAACAAAAAGTAGTCCCTAGACACAATTTTCCTCCTAAAGAAAAATACAGCAAAATACTTGGTATTAGGAGAGAACCAATCTTTAGCGAATCAGGGTGTCACTGCTCCTCGGTTCCCCTCTCTCCTCTAGTTTCACTAGGGGTGTGCAAGGCTTTCCTCTGTATATGCTACCATACAGCACAGAACACCACACAGCATAGAGTAAAGAAGCGAGGGAAAAGGCATTTACATTACCCGTCACCCCGCTGCATCTACCTAGCAATAGCAATGTAGCTGTCTGGGTGTAGTGCTGTGTAGCTTAGACTGGGCAGCCCACTATGGTTTACTCACGGAACCTGGCACCTTCACATAGCGTTCATCACTGGGGGTGTTTAGTTAGCTCGGCTGCTGCTGCTGCTGCTGTCGGCGTTTCCTCTCCTAAACTCTCTCGCGAGAGTGCAGGGCCGTTGCCAGGCAACCCGCCGGCGTGTGAAGCCTAGAATCCCGTCACTCAGGATCAGGCATGCCAGCCCCTTCCAGCGCCTGTCCGCTCCTCAATATGATGCCGGCCCCCCCGCCTCCGGGGTCTCGGCAGGCAGCGGATCACACAGTTGCCTCTGTACAGGGGAGCAGGAGATAAGGTAAGCTGAAAAGAGAAGAAAAACAGCTACGTGGCTCTGGGTCTCCTTGCTAGAGGTAGCTGGGGTTTGCAGCGAAGGGCTGAGTGGGGAGAGAGCTCACATTCCTCTGCTCACAGCCGCATCCACATCCGGTCACGCCCCCCCCAGATGGAGTTCTACAGGCGTCTCCAGAATGGCAGCTTGGACTTGCCAGCTCCAGAGGACAATGTGGAAGGACTCCCATTCGTGTTCGTTGCTGATGAAGCATTTGCGCTGGGGGACCACCTGATGCGGCCATTCCCGATGAGGACCCTCACCCCGGAACAGAGGGTTTTTAATTACCAGCTGGCCAGAGCCCAAAGAGTGGTGGAGAACACATTTGGAATCCTGGCCAGCTGGTTCCGCCTATTTCTGACACCTATCCATATGGTGGAGTATAAACTGAACCATATTATACTGGCGTGCTGTATTCTCCATAACTTTTTAAGGAAACATTCGACCAACTATGCTGGCTCAGTTGGGCCTGAGGCCGGAGTGATACCTGAAACACTGACGGCGCTTGAAAGCGGCCGTCCTGGCTTGCCCTCCCTGAGTGCCCGTGATGTCCGGTTACGATACCTGGAGTTCTTTGCGGGTAGGGGAGCCATCAATATGCCTTCAAATTTGTGAAGCCTTTTTCCAATAAAAAAAAAAAAAAAGAAATTCTTTGTGGACATTTACTGCTTGTGTTTGTTTTAGCTGACCCTGACAGCAATGTGTGGAGTCGTGAAAATAGCGTGATTGTGTAACCTTATACAAAGCACTGTTGGCTGTTATTTACTAAAGGCGTAAACACTTTTTATACTACAAGTGCTCTTGAAACTGCAATGAAAATGCTCTTGTAGTGCAAAGAGGATTTGCCCTTAGGAAATAACCCCCGTTTTCTCTGAAAACAGCAATGACATCACCCCAAAAGTGTTGTAGCGTTGAGACAATAATCCACACATTCTTGTTTAACAAACTTTTTTATACCTGCACAATCACATGTGCATTTACCAAAGGTTTTTCAAACAAACCAACATGTTTGTTGTCTACCAATTTTTGGGGTGGCATTATCAAAAATAGAAATGTCCATTTACGATAAAACAGGCCTGTGTAAAACCAACAAGAAAGAGAAAAAATTTGAACTTAAAGGCAATATCAGACATGAGTATTTAGGACTTGTGTTTGATATTGCGTTCAGATGGGGTCAAATCACCCCTTGAAAAGCCAAATTTGGAAGATGCACACCAATTTACGAATGTTAACATGTGCTAGCTGCCATCATGGGGGATCAAGGGACGTGTTTTGTGGGAGCAACCCCTTCCTCACCGCTACTTTATTATTGAGGAAGGTGTGGCACCCCCAAAACGCATCCATTGATCTCCCGTGATGGCAGATAGCACATGTTGGCACACTGTGTGCATCCTCCAAATTAGGCTTTTCAAAACATTGCTAAAAGATTAAAAACATTGTACCACACAAAAAAAGATTTTGTGGGGTTTTAAATTTGCCCCAAAACATCAATGATGTTATTATTTTTTTTTATTAAATCATTTATTTTTTTCTGGATGTTTTCCAATTCTAAATTACACCCCATGATCTCCCCGATCAGGATCTGGGCACTTTCAGATGTGATAGGATCTCGATCCCTAACATCACGATCACCTAAAAAGAGAAAAAACAAACAAAAACAGGTATCAAAAATCTGCGGACATCCATCTCTTACCTGAGCCTGTGGTCGCAGACACTCACCTGTTGTGGTGCCAATTTCCACCACATCTTCTTCCTCCTCCTGCTCGGCTTGTGTTTGGGGTATTTCACCTTCTTCCAGAGGTGGGGGGTCTCTGGTCTCCTCGGATGAGGGGTGTCCTCCGAGTCTTTTCTCCCCTATGTAAAACAAAAATGGTATAATTAGCACACAGATATTTGATGGCAGAACTATAAATAGGAAACATTGCTTGGAAGTGGGGTACAATTGTCAATTTTAGCAGAGTTCCAAGATGTCGTTTTTTTATTGGCCTTTGTCAAGCTGCAATACTTTACCTGTTTAGTACAAGCTTCACAGATGTAGCCCCCCCTATAGTATACACTGGAGCACCTGTGTGCCCCCCCTAATAAAAATGGTGTTCTGATGTCCCACACTAGTGCTCCAGTATCCAGATGTGAAAACAGCTGCTCAGTGTCCTCTCCTTACACAGAATCTAGTTTGCATTTCATTCTAGTAACAAACCCATCTACACAACCAAATATTTTGCATCCAAGTAGGCCTTAAAAAATGTAGGAAACTGCATATGGCCTAAACAATGGTGTTTTAGAGGGGAAAAAAAATGTTGGATACGAACGAATAATGGGCCCATGAACATTAAAATTGACATTTGAAACTGTACAATTAAGAAAAGCATATGGAGCAGCACGAACGTAAGAAAGCCAAAAAGAATAGGAACACAGCACAACTACTTACTATTTTGCAGCACTCCCGGATCTTTCTGTACTGCTCTGGCTCTCGTAATTTGAGGTCCGACCACCGCTTCCTGAACTGATCTTTCGATCGTCGTACCCCAAAATTCCTGTGCAGACTTTTGACCACTTTCGCCATGATCTTGGCCTTTCTGATATTGGGGTTGGGGTAAGGTCCATACTTTCCATCATAGTCGGCCCTCTTCAGGATGTCCACCATCTCCAACATCTCCCCAAAGGACATATTTGTGGCCTTAAATCTTCTCCTTCTGGATCGGGACGTTTCTGTCTCCGGGCTTTCCTCCGCCTCCTCCTCGTTGCTATAATTAGCACTCACCTGCTGTGACTCCGCCATGTGCTCTTCACCCACTGCGCCGAACGAAAAAGGGCGGGGAATAGACTAGAAAGAACGTCAGGGGTGGGCGGAGTTGCACGCATGCGCAGTGTATATAAAGCGTAACACACGTGCGTATTACGTACGATCTGTGAGCGGAGGAAGGAGCATTGGACGTGCCGATCGTAAGAACGAAGGTAAGAGACAAACTTGTGCCTATACTGCTTCTAGATTGAGGCCTATATTGTAACAAGATTAGGAGAGTTTTGTCTGACATTAGGCTTTGTCTTATGTTGTGTCTTGCAGTGAACATGAATATCTTAGTTAAAGATAAAGACTTCATGTCACTATTCATTGATATGTTAAGGGAGCTGCCATGTCTGTGGGAGATTAACCACCCACATTACAAGAACCAAACAAAGAGGAAGGCAGCACTGGATCAATTGTGTGAAATTGTGAAGCAGGTGATCCCCACGGCAGACATCACATTTTTGAAGATCTTAATTGGTGGCCTGAGGAGCACTTATGTAAGGGAGCACCAGAAAGTCCAGGATTCACAGAGATCCGGAGCAGCAGGTGACATCTATGTCCCCAGGATGTGGTACTACGACAGGCTGCATTTTCTGGCAGGCCAGACTGAACCCAGGCCATCCCTCTCCAGTCTTCCTTCCACGCTTCCTTCCCCCCCGGCTGAGGCTTCTGACGCCCAACCTGGGCCTTCCAGGCAACATGTGGAGGAGCCTAGATTGAGCCAGGTATAGCATTCCTCTAAATATTTCTGCTTGTCCAATCAATGATGTAAACTAGATGTTAGTTGAGAGTACTAATTTAGGATTGTGATTGATGAAGCAAAAACTTAAACCATGTCCCTTTTTCATACACAGGGAAGTCGCAGCCAGGAGGTGGCCAGGCCGAGCTGGCTGCCTGATATGCCAGTCCCTCCACTCCCCCTCAAAAGAGAAAGTGGCAGAAGGAGGAGTGCCCTAGAGGAGGCTGCCAGAGGACTCATTTGGAGGGCTACAGAGGTCCTGGGAGCACCCCACACAGTGGAGGAGGACATTGCTGCCACCATTGCCTATAAAATGCAGAGGATGGAGAAGGGACAACAAGTCATGTGTGAGTCGCTCATATTGGAGGCTCTTAACAAAGGTATGAGGGGCCAAATTACATCTCAGACACACCTTTGCAAACTCACAGATGGTCCTCCTCCTCCTCCTGCAGGTCCTCCTCCTCCTCCATCTTCTCCTCCAGGTCCTCCCAGTCCTCCTCCTCCTCCAGGTCCTACTCCTCCTCCTGCAACATCTCCAACAGCACAGCCACAGCCCGGAAGGAAGCGTGGAAGGAAGACCACAAAGTGAGGACCCTGGATCCAGTCTGGTTGGCCAAAAGATGCAGCCTCTTGTGGTACCACAGCCTGGGGACACACATGTCATCTGCTGCTTTCTGGATCTCTGCAAATTCTGGACAAGACTGCCCTCCCTTACATATGGACTCCTCAGGCCACCAATTTTGATGTTCAAGAATTGATGTCTGCCCTGGGGTTCCAAGGCTTCACTAATTTCTCCTGTTGATCCAGTGTTGCCTCCCTCTTTGTTCGGTTCTGAGCCCTTAATAAAGGATTTTTTGTTTGAATTATACTTGCCTATGTGTGTTTTACTTCAAAAAGGACAGTTGGTTTGTGAGGATTCAGGTACATTTCAAAAATACAATGTGAAATTAACAAGGGACACCAACAACAAACAATCTCCTTGAGATTAAATAATAGAAGATATCAATGGTGTTGGGGTAACTTGACACACAAAACACACACAAAAATATTCTGGAGTCAAACTAAAAACAACATTAAACAAAGATCAGCCTTGGAAAAAATACAAACATAAAATCGAAACCAAAAATGGCTTAAAATCCCCCCAAAAAAAGAATAAATAAAAAAGATTCTGTCAGATGTGACAAATAACAATATATTCAGGGAATCCCAATAAAAAAACAAAAAAAAAAAGTTTGTGAGAAGTGTGTGTGAATATGAGCAGCAAAACTACTTAATTCTTCTCACATTATAAAGAAGAAGAGAGTGCGCTGTATTAACCATTTTTTACATTGCAGCGTGACGAAAGTGCTGTATCCATTGCGAACGCTAAGTTTACCAGACCGAGCTGTTCCGTGTCGGAATTTCTTCTGAGCATGCGTGGCACTTTGTGCGTCGGAACAGGCCACACACGGTCGGAATTGACGCGATCGGATTTTGTTGTCGGAAAATTTTATCTCCTGCTCTCCAACTTTGTGTGTCGGAAAATCCGATGGAAAATGTCAGATGGAGCCCACACACGGTCGGAATTTCCGACAACACGCTCCGATCGGACATTTTCCATCGGAAAATCCGACCGCGTGTACGGGGCATAACAGAAAGTAAGCGAATCAGGTTTGTTTTTAAAATGTTTGGTATTTTTTCCTTTTTATAGTAATAATACGTATATAAAACCGTGGTTATTAAATACCTTAAAAAAAAGCTCTATCTGTCTCAAAAAGTTATATAAACTAATTTGGATACAGTGTTGCATAAGAATAATTGTCAGTCAAACTATCACAGAATTGAAAAATGGCCTTGTAATAAACAGGTATTACAGGCTGGTACTAGGTGGTTAAGGTATTATCTGACAGCATAGACGCATACCTATTTAATAGTGATATCTGCCTCCAGCACCATTTACAGCACCACCAGATAATTATTCACTACCTAGAAGTTCCCTGATTCTATATCACAATGAAATGCTTAGAGCCTATCTATCAGAAGCCCCAGGCATTTCCAAATGGAGTAAGTATCTTTGGATTTGAAGAGACTTTGCTAGTGATCGAGAGGGATATTGCTAACAGTATCAACTGAAAGTTTATGTGGTTATAGTGACACTGTACTGGGGTGGCTAATGATCAGGGACATTGGGTTGCTGCTCTGGTGAGACTGTGTGCCAATGCAGTCAGCCAGTGAACCTGATCATTATCCACACCGGTGCAGTGTATCCTATCAGTGCAGCCAACCACAGTGTCCCTGATCACCACCACACCCAGTCCCAGTGTCATCAGACCAGCAACAGTGTCCCTAATCTCTGCCACACCACTTAGGGTCACCAGACCAGTATTAACCAGCAACAGTGTTCCTGATCACTACAACACAAGTGTCAGTGTCAGCACAGCCAGTTCATTCAAAATGTAATCTTCCAAAGACTCGCCATGCCTCTAATTAAATATGTTTATTGGGCTGCTTTACAAAATTTTTTAAAAAAATAACTTTTTTTCAAAGTGTTCTTTTCTTTTTCTATTATATAGTAAAAATAATTTTAAAAAGTTATAAAATTTATTTGGGTACAGTATTCCATGGCTGAGTATTTAGTCCAAAGTTTGAGTGCTGACAACTGTAAAATGGCCTGGACAGGAAGGGGGGTTAACATGCTGGTCTTCAAGTGGATTAATAAAATAGAAATGTGGTTTAAATGGCTTGATGTTAGCTGCTAATCTGCACTCTACAAGGTATAATATAAACCGTTTTTAAACCAAACCTCTTTAGAGCACAACTTACCTGCAAGATTTAGACAACATGGTGAGGCTTATGCAAAATCTAGTGGTGGAGCTTACCATCACCTTCCAAAACATCCTAAACTTTAATAATTAATATCATTTTTAAATTAAAAATAATCAAGGACATTGCCTGCTATCCCCACTGGCTTCCTTTGCACTTCCTTTGCACTATCACTTTGTCCAGGACTGTAGGTGCTATATATTTGATGGCCAGATCTACATGTACTTACAGTAAAATCTATGGTTAGTTTAAGTGATGATTTAATAAATGAACCCATTTTGTGTAAACTGTTCCCTTATGTGTTTATCCTATTGTTTATCAAAAAGCTGCTTAGAAATAAATCATACACTCAGCCTCCCATGCTGCTGACTATGAAAATGAGGAAAATTCCTCTAGGCTAATAAACCTCTGTGAGGAAAAGTCAAATTTAACTGTTAATCACTTTAGGGCTTAAGGCCATTTAATACATTGCTGTGTTCTAATAGCATTCAGACATTCAGCTGAGGCAAAGAAAACAATTAATTATATTATTGATTAGTCTTTACATCCTACATTTGTTGCATACCTGTAGAGGTGGACATGTCAAGTTTACAAGTCCTTTGTAAAATAACTGGCACTACAAAATCAAATTAACAATTTGTATCCAAATATTGATCTCATAAATGTGTTCTGATACCTTTTGTTGTAAGTAGCACTCTTCAAAAGATTACAGAATCATTATTAAAATATGTCCATATTTTACAAAGATATACAAGTGTACTGCTAAAAAAAACCAAAAAATAGAAAATACTTTATTACATATTTATAAAGCAGTGAATGTGACATTCATCATTCACTGCAGGTGAAACTTCCTGGTGCATTTGTTTAATATTATTGTAAGGTACCTGGTAGTTGAGCCTGACTGGTAGAAGGAGACCTCTCTTAAGCGCTGGTTCAGGAGCCACTGGAAGTGGGAACAGTGGTCTCTTGAGCACAGTGGGTAGGAGGGCCTGATGCGGTTCCAGCAGAAGCAGATGGTGGTCTGGAAGGATGCCCCTCAGGGATGGCTGAGCTGCGGATGCAGGTATGCGGATGCAGGCCGGTAGACAGGCAGGTAGCTGGGAAGGCAGCGGCAGGGTGCTTGACAGGCAGGCTGGAAGCAGCGTCCCAGGACACAGGCAGAAGCAAGTCAGACAGTCCGTTTCAGCAGGAGATCAGGCAGGTATGGCAAAGGGGTGATCCAAGAATAGTCAGGCAGGCAGAAGTTCGGCAACAGGTAATCAGATAAGCAAGGTCAGGCAAGCCGGGTCGGATTGGAGACTGGAGAATGGTCAGACGTAGCCGGGTCACAGGTAAGTACAAATCAAGCAGAAAGCAGGAACGCAGGTACAGAGCTGCAGACAAACAGCATCTGACAGAAGCACCTGTCATCCTTTTAAAGGGGCCTTGGCGCCAAAACAGCGCTAGCGCGAACGGGCGCGCGCACGGGCGCGCGCGCGCGCGCGCACGCGCGAACGCGCGTACGGGCACACGCGGGAGCGCTCCGGCGCCCCCTGGTGGGGAATTGAGCAGAATTGTCCTGGAAGAGCTTCTTGTGCACCTGTGTGCACGCATATTTGCCCGACGGCCACTGATATGCCCCTGACATTGCCCCCTCCCAACGGGCAGCCTCCGGATGCCCAGAATACCCTTCTTTTCAGGATGAGCAGAGAAGTAAGCATGGATTAAACGTCTGGCATGGATATTACAGTCAGGTTCCCATGAATTATTTTCAGGCCCATACCCCTTCCACTTAATCAAAAACTGTACTTGCCCAGCTCTCTTTCTGCAATCAAGGATGGCCTCCACTTCATATTCCTCATTGCCGTCCACCAGAACCGGTTCAGGGACCCTGGTGCCCCTGTCAGGAAAAGGATCATCTACAGCAGGTTTCAAGAGTGACACGTGAAACACAGGGTGAATCTTGAGTGAATCAGGTAAACACAATTCATAGGACACCTTATTAATCTTTCTTTTCACAGGGAAGGGCCCAATGAACTTAGGAGCAAGCTTCTTAGTGGGACAGGTTAATCTAATATTATCAGTAGACAGCCATACCTTGTCACCAAGCTGAAGGTTTAGGTCTCCTCTTCTTTTCTGATCAAAGAACCTTTTGTTGTCCGCTTGTGCCTTGGATATTGCTTCCCGTAAGATCTGGTTATTATGACTAAGGAACTGCACTGTGTCCTGGACCGCTGGAACTGGGGATTCTGAAAGAAAATCTGGTAAAAAAGATGCATGAAAACCATAGTTGGAAAAGAAAGGGGATTGACCGGTAGCAGAGTGGCTGGCATTGTTGTAAGCGAATTCCGCTAGGGGCAGCAGAGATACCCAATCATCTTGTACAAAAGATGTAAAACACCTTATGTACTGCTCTAGTGTCTGATTTGTCCTTTCAGTTTGCCCATTTGTTTGGGGATGGTATGCTGAGGACAGGGCTAGTTCAATTTTCAGGATCTCACAAAGTGCTCTCCAAAAACGTGATGTAAACTGCACCCCTCTATCGGACACTATATTTGCAGGGATTCCATGTAACCTGACAATCTCCTTGATGAACACACGGGCCGTCTCCACAGCAGAGGGTGTTCCCTTTAGGGGCACAAAGTGGGCCATTTTGGATAGTCGGTCGACCACCACAAAGATCGCCGAACATCCTTCAGAGCAAGGTAGTTCTACTATAAAGTCCATCGCTATCATCCTCCAGGGCCTATCTGGTATAGGTAATGGTCTCAGTAAACCCCAAGCTCTGTTCCTGGGAGTTTTATTCTGGATGCAGACAGAACATGAGTTGACGTATGATTTGCAGAATTCCTTTAGGTTAGGCCACCAAAAGGTGCGCTGCACCAGCTCAAGGGTCTTACGTACCCCAAAATGTCCTGCAAGTGGGTGGTCATGCAGAAGTGTCAGCACCTTGACTCGGGCACTCTCTGGTACAAAAATTTGACTTCCTCTCCACAAAAGTCCATCACGAGGTGTTAAAGAGGATCCCTGAAGGCTTGAAGGTTCTGGAGATGCTTCTCTGATCATGGACAGAAGATCTGTTTGGAGAAGAAGGAAGCTATTTGCCGGCAAGATAGTGTCAGGTACCGAAAAGTCTTTAGGGTTATCGAACATGCGCGACAGTGCGTCCGGTTTTACATTCTTGGATCCGGGCCGATAGGTAATATGGAAACAGAATCGTGTGAAAAATAGAGCCCAACGGGCCTGTCTGGGTTTTAACCTCTTGGCGGATCTTAAATACTCGAGATTTTTGTGGTCTGTATAAATCAGTACTGGGTGAACTGCGCCTTCTAGCAAGTACCTCCATTCTTCCAAAGCTGTCTTGATAGCGAGTAGCTCTCGATCCCCCACATCATAGTTCCGCTCTGCAGGTGAAAGTTTCCTGGAAAAGAACCCTACGGGGTGCATCAAGTCCTTGTTGCCTTGTCGTTGGGAAATAACAGCACCCACGGCTACTTCGGACGCATCAACCTCCAGGATAAAAGGTAAGGATGGATCCGGATGGCTAAGGATCGGAGCTGATGTAAAACGTTTCTTTAATTCCTCAAAGGCCCTCTGGGCTTCTGGGTTCCAGTGGAAACGGGAGTTCTGCTTAGTCAGCTGCGTGATGGGGGATATAATAGCAGAAAACCCCCTAATGAACTTCCTATAGAAGTTTGCGAACCCAATGAAGCGTTGTACCCCTTTTTTGTCCATGGGAGCAGGCCACTCTAACACAGCAGATACCTTCTGAGGGTCCATTTTGATGCCGGTTGGGGAGATTACCAATCCCAAAAACTGGATCTCCTGCTGTTCGAATTCGCACTTCTCCGCCTTAGCATACAGTCTGTGCAATCGGAGTCGGATCAAGACTTTACGGACATGTTCCCTGTGCTGCTCAAGTGAACTGGAGAAGATTAGAATGTCATCCAGATAGACAATTAAAAAGATGTCCAGGAAATCTCTAAACACGTCATTGACCAGATGCTGGAACGTGGCGGGGGCATTGCATAGACCAAAGGGCATGACGAGGTATTCGTAGTGTCCGAAACGGGTTCTGAAAGCCGTTTTCCACTCGTCCCCGGCCCGAATGCGGACCAGATTGTAGGCCCCTCTCAGATCCAGTTTGGTAAAGATAGTAGCAGATCTCAGCTTCTGGAACAGTTCAGGTATCAGTGGCAGCGGGTAACGGTTCTTGACTGTAATGTTGTTTAACTCCCGATAGTCCACACAGGGGCGAAGAGACTGATCCTTCTTAGAAACAAAAAATATTCCGGCACCAGCTGGTGAAGTGGAAGGTCGGATGAAGCCCTTTTCAAGATTTTCGTTTAAATAAACCTTAAGTGCCTCTTGCTCCTTTTCGGACAGCGGAAAAATGCGCCCAAAAGGAATTTCAGCCCCAGGAAGCAGCTCAATTGGGCAGTCATAGGGACGATGGGGAGGCAAGGTGTCTGCCCCCTTCTTACTGAACACATCCGCAAATTCCCGATAGACTTCTGGTACATCTTGGGGTAGGTCTGGATCAATGTCCATACAAAGTAAGGTAGCAGCAGGTTTAGAGGCTTCTGGTAGACAGTGTCTTTGGCAGTAGGGTGATTGGAACTTGATCTCGCCCGTGACCCAGTCAACCAGAGGGTTGTGGGCCTGAAGCCAGGGCATGCCCAAGATGATTGGAAATAATGGAGAAGAAATAACATCCAGGGTTAGGATCTCTTGATGCTGGGATGAGCAGGTGGCAGGCAGCGGAAGGGTTTCCTGAGAAACTTGTCCAGATTTTATATGGGAACCATCGGCCAAGAAAACTGAGAGTCTATGTGTCTTGTTCTTTAAAGGCAGGTTCTGTTGGGTGGCAAAAGCAGAGTCCACAAAGCAACTACATGCCCCGGAGTCAACAATGGCGTTGACCTGGATTGTTCTTCCCTGGAGCTGCAATGAGAGGGGAAGGACAAGTTGAGTTGTATTGGCGGTTAAAGCAGATAAACAGGTTGGAGTAGAAGAAAAGCACTTACGAGTCTTTACTGGACAGTTGTTCACATAGTGGCCCGTCCCACCACAGTAGAGACAGAGATTTAACTGGCGTCTGCGCGCCCGTTCCTCCGGGGTCAGGGTAGTCCGCATAAGTCCCAGCTGCATCGGTTCAGGAGCCTCGGTTGTTTGGGTGACTGGACTCGGGTAAGCAGAAGGCAGGTATCGGGAGGCAGGAACCGGAACTCTTGGAGTCATCCACATAGGGCGTGTTGGTTGGGAAGAGCGTTCAGACCGGCGCTCACGAAGGCGTCGGTCAATCTGGATGGTAATGGCGATGAGCTCCTCAAGGGTATCAGGCATCCCTACTCGAGCAAGCTCATCCTTCAGACCCTCAGACAGTCCCATGCGGAACTGGTGACGCAGGGCTGCGTTGTTCCAATGAGTGTCCGCGCTCCGGCGTCGAAAGTCTGTTACATAGTCCTCGGCCGGCCTTCGGCCTTGCTGGAGCGCGAACAAAGCTGCCTCAGCGGTAGCAGTTCGTTGAGGATCTTCATAAAGCTGGGCCATGGCTTCAAAGAAGGCGGGCAGGGACTGGACCTGTGCAGCGTTGGTTTCAAGCAGGCGGTGGGCCCAGGTCAAGGGTTCCCCCTGAAGGAGGGATATAACAAATCCCACCTTGGTGGCCTCCAAGGAAAAAGTCCGTGGCTGTAGGGCAAAATAGAGTTGGCACGTGCTGCGGAAGGCCACAAATTTTGTTCGATCACCAGAAAACTTTTCGGGGGTAGGCACTCTTGGCTCAGGTGGAAGCATTACCACAGAGGGCGGTGCAGCAGCCTGTACTGGAGCGGCTGCAGCAGGGGCCATATTACTGGGGCCACTGAGGTTCAATACTTGACCCTCCAGTCTGTTGTAACTGACCTGTAAGGTTTGTACTGCCTGGGTAAGTGCTGCTAAGTGCGTGCAGATCTCCTTGATGGGAGAGGTCTCTCCTGCAGGCTCAGTCATGGCTGTTTGTACTGTAAGGTACCTGGTAGTTGAGCCTGACTGGTAGAAGGAGACCTCTCTTAAGCGCTGGTTCAGGAGCCACTGGAAGTGGGAACAGTGGTCTCTTGAGCACAGTGGGTAGGAGGGCCTGATGCGGTTCCAGCAGAAGCAGATGGTGGTCTGGAAGGATGCCCCTCAGGGATGGCTGAGCTGCGGATGCAGGTATGCGGATGCAGGCCGGTAGACAGGCAGGTAGCTGGGAAGGCAGCGGCAGGGTGCTTGACAGGCAGGCTGGAAGCAGCGTCCCAGGACACAGGCAGAAGCAAGTCAGACAGTCCGTTTCAGCAGGAGATCAGGCAGGTATGGCAAAGGGGTGATCCAAGAATAGTCAGGCAGGCAGAAGTTCGGCAACAGGTAATCAGATAAGCAAGGTCAGGCAAGCCGGGTCGGATTGGAGGCTGGAGAATGGTCAGACGTAGCCGGGTCAGAGGTAAGTACAAATCAAGCAGAAAGCAGGAACGCAGGTACAGAGCTGCAGACAAACAGCATCTGACAGAAGCACCTGTCATCCTTTTAAAGGGGCCTTGGCGCCAAAACAGCGCTAGCGCGAACGGGCGCGCGCACGGGCGCGCACGCGCGAACGCGCGAACGCGCGTACGGGCACACGCGGGAGCGCTCCGGCGCCCCCTGGTGGGGAATTGAGCAGAATTGTCCTGGAAGAGCTTCTTGTGCACCTGTGTGCACGCATATTTGCCCGACGGCCACTGATATGCCCCTGACAATTATAGTGATTCATTCATCTTCAGTGACTGTTAAGCAAATACGAACATTTACTGCTTTAAAAAGATACCCCTTAGCTTTTGTGGTTTTAAGTGATATTAAAAGGTACATTTTCTCCTTTAAAATAAAAAAGCGGTTGTACTTACCTGCTCTGAGCAACAATATTGCGCAGAGTGGCCCATTACCTCCTCTTCTGGTAGTCCCCTGCAGATACTCTGCACTCCTTTTGTGGGTGCCCCTTAAGAAAGCCTGTGCTATAGGGGCACCCCTCTGGATGTGCTCTCAACCAGGGCTGTGTGCGTCAATAGTCACACATAAAGCAGCTTGAGCACACCCCCGACTCTCTCCTCACAGTATTTGACAGACAGCAGCTTATGGCTCCTTCTACTGTTATGCCCCGTACACACGATTGGATTTTCCGACAACAAATGTTGGATGTGAGCTTGTTGGCTGAAAGTCAGACCGTGTGTATGCTCCATCAAACATTTGTTGTTGAACTTTCCACCAACAAATGTTGGCTAGCAGGTTCTCAAATTTTCTGCCAAAAAACTTTGTTGTCGGAATTTCCGATTGTGTGTGCACAAGTCCGATGCACAAAAGTTCAAAATGCTCGGAATCAAGCAGAAGGAGCCGCACTGGCTATTGAACTTCCTTTTTCTTGGCTCGTTGTACGTCTTGTACATCACCATGTTCCCATGTTCGTAATTGTTGACCAACATTTGTGTGACCGTGTTTATGCAAGACAAGTTGGAGCCAATAACCTTCAAACAAAATTCCACGGTTTTGTTGTCGGAAAGTCCGATCGTGTGTACAGAGCATTAGAGTTGCCTGGGAGAAGAGGAAGAGAGAGCAGTGCTGCTGCAGATGGCACAGTGTTGGACTGTAAAAGGACTCAGGTAGTTGTTCAGGAAGGATGGCAGCAATACCAAGTAGTGGGACTCTTTGTAGGGAATGCATTTATGAAAAAAAAAAAAGAACATTGGAGGAAAATCATTATTGTTGTAGTCATCCTTTAGAATTCCATCAGGCACCACACCGAAAATTGTTGGTGCTTGCTTCTGAATCATGTACTTGTCAAAAACTGGTACATTAATCTGTGGGTGAGATTATTGAAGTTATTACAGGCATACTCCACTTTTAAGTATACAATGGGGTTAATTTACTGAAGCTGGAAAGTGCAAAATCAGGCTCACTTCTGCATAGAAACCAATCAGCTTCCAGGTTTTATTACCAAAGCTTAATTGAACACGCTAGGGTTAGAAGCTCATTGGATTGTATGCAGAAGTGAGCCTGATTTTGCACTTTCCAGCTTTAGTAAATAAACCCCAATGTGTACTTAAAAGTGGGTAATGCCTGTACTGAGGTTAGATTGAGAGAGCAGTTCCCCACCTGATCCGCCTTGCTATTGATTAACAGCTTATGGAAATAGGAGGATCCATAACCACTATTCAGTCAAATAGTGCTTTCAAATCCACCCACTGCCATCCACTGTCAGTAAAAAGCAAAGTGCACCTTATAAGAACCCTCTTAAAGACCTGGTCCTCATACCGCATATCCTTATTAGGTAGAATCACGGCCATTAAAATGGCAATCTTGCCCAAGTTACTGTTTTTTTTAGAACGCTTCCCATCTACTACTCTGAATCCTATATGGAATCCATTCAAAGAGATATAAATAAATTTGTATGGCATGCCGAACACCCAAGATTTAATAAATCTTTATGGTACAGGCTCCAGTTCCTCGGAGGTTTAGGCCTCCCTCACTTGTGGCGTTAGTATCTGGCCACCAGACTCACCCAGACAGCCCAATGGCACATCCCAGTGGCAGATATCCCTTGGCTACGCTTTGAAATGCACGCAATATTCCCATACTACCTCCCCGGTCTGCTATGGTCCAGCTCCATCAGAGTGTGTAATATAACTCCTCTTAATAATATCACAGGTCAGTCCCTATCTCTATGCTCCCTCTACCATGTTAAATTAAAATTACCTTCTGGCACCTATTTACCACTTTATAGGAGACCCCGACTTTCCCCCAGCCTTCCAACATAGGGACAGCGTGGCCACATGGAATTCCAAAGGCCTAACCTCTTTCGCAGCCTTCAAAGATGGCACACACTTTAAATCATTTGCCCGAATACGATATAGCGCCATCTGAGCACTACTGTTATCTACAAATACGGCATTTCTACTTGAGTAGAGGTTCATTATCATCCCATGTTCAGTATACCCAGTTTGAACTTATCTGTGAGCACACATCTAGGGAGAAAGGAGCTATCTCATGCATATACAGATATCTGAAAGAAGCATTTTTAGTACATAAGACTAACCCAATGACTAAATGGGAACTAGACACTAATCTCACCTTCTGCCCCCCCGAGTGGAAGGAAATGTTAGAAAATATGTTTAAGAACTCAAGATCTATGTCTACCCGTGAAACTGCTATTAAATTGCATACCAGATGATACATGAGGCCCGCTAAGCTTCATACCATCTACCCGACTGTATCTCCCTTGTGTTTTCGTGGCTGTCCTGAACCCGGTTCCTTCCTCCATATCTTTTGGAGTTGCAAACACCTCAAGCCACTTTGGCAACAGGCGGCCACAAGAGCCTCCAAGATAGCGGGTCACCTGCTCACTTTGACAGTACAGATGTGCATTTTCTTTATAACAATCCCGTATGTTCCGGTTCCCTGTCAGAGACTGATACACACAATGTTTGTAGCCATCCACTGGATGATGGCCCTGAACTGGCGTTCCTCCTCGGTTTCCTGGCCTCAGGTTCTGGCCAGAATGGAATCAATCAAGCTATCGGAACGCATCCACCACACCCTGTATGACACCATTCACCTCTTTGACAGGAAATGGGAATGCTGGGATGTCCCCTTCTGTCCCAAAGGTTTTGTCTATCACACTGTATACAATATTCACAGAGCTCGGTGTTGAAGTTGATATTTCTGTAATGAAGATATTTGCGCTTTGCAATTTGCAATTGCGTTTACCTGTAACATTTACATGCGTTGCTTTTTGTATTTGTACCATTCTATGGATATCAGTGAATCTTCCAATATAAAAAACTAAAAAGTACTATACTATATAAACTATAAAGAAAAAAAAAAAAAAGCACACCTGTTGGGGCTAGGGATGAGCCCAACACCCCTCGATTCGGTTTGCACCAGAACATGCGAACAGGCAAAAAGTTCAAGCGAACATGCAAACCCTTTTAAAGTCTATGGGACATGAACATGAAAAATCAAAAGTGCTCATTTTAAATTCTTATATGCAAGTTATTGCCAAAAACAGTGTATGAGGACCCAGGTACTGTATCAATGCAAATCTTTTTTTTTTTTAATGACCGTTTTTTTCAGGAGCAGTGATTTTAAAAATGCTTAAAGTAAAACAATAAAAATTAAATATTCCTTTAAATATCGTGCCTGGGGGTCCCCTTAGTCTGCATGTAAAGTGGTGCATCTGTGCAATGTATATAACAGTGCTGCAGCAAAATGACATTTCTAATGGAAAAAATGTCATTTAAACTTGTAATGTATTGCCGGCTCCAGGCAATATTGATAAAAAATCAAGGAATAGAATGACGTGGGTTCCCCCCAGTCCATACTAGGCCCTCTGGGTCTGGTATGGATTTTAAGAGGAACTTCAGGCCAAAATTAAAAAAAAAAGCAGCATGGGGTCCCTCCCAAACCCCCCAATCCATACAGGCCCTTTCTGTCTGGCATAAATTTTAATGGGAACTCCATGCCAAAATGTAAAAAAAAATGGTGTGGAGCCCCCCTCAAAATCCATACCAGACCCTTATCCGAGCAAGCAGCCTGGCAGGCCAGGAAAGGGGGGGAAGCGAGCGCCCCCCTCCTGAACCATACCAGGCCGCTTGCCCTCAACATAGGGAGGGTGCTTTAGGGACCCGAAAAATAAAAAAGATACTTGAAAAAACTGCACCTCTATGGGAGGCCTCCCAGGGACTGCTGTCTTTTGGCTGTGACAGCTCTTATATAGGCAAGAGCGGGGCCACCTGCTGATGTAACTGGATAACCCCGCCCCTATGACATCACATGATGTCAGAAGGGGGCAGGGTCACTCGGTTACGCCACCGAGTGGCCCTGCCCTTGCCTATATAACAGTTGTCACAGCCAAGAGACAGCAGTCACCGGAAGGCCGCCCATTTTTTTTTCCATTTTTCAGGTCAATCGTGCGTGATTGAAGATGGATGGACTTCGCGGGACACTTTTTTTTCTTTTTTTGTCAAAAACTGTCTACCGTATTTTGGTTTTTACTTTTTGACACTTTTTTGGTGAATGGGTAGGGGTACAATGTACCCCTACCCATTCACATAGGGGGGGGCTGGATCTGGGGGCCCCCTTAATAAAGGGGGCTTCCAGATTCTGATAAGCCCCCCAGTCCTCAGACCCCCACAACCAAAGAGCCAGGGTTGTGGGGAAGAGGACCTTGCTCAGCGTGGGGGGCACTCGCTCTCCCCCCCTTCCTGGCCTGACAGGCTGCTTGCTTTGATAAGGGTCTGGTATGGATTTTGGGGGGGACCCCATGCCAAATTAGTTTTAAATTTTGGCATGGCGTTCCCCTTAATCATTTCAATACAGGGCACTTTCACCCCTTTCCTTCCCAGACCAATGTTTAGCTTTCAGCACTATTGCATGAATTTTTTTGCATTTTATTCACACAAATAGAGCTTTCTTTTGGTGGTATTTATTCACAAATTAGTTTTTTATTTTTTGCGATATAAGCAAAAAAAAGAGTGGAAGTTAAAAAAAAAACAATATTTTCTAATTTCTGTTTTAAAATAAATCCAATAAAATCTAATTTTGTCATAAATTTAAGCCAAAATATATTCTGAAACATGTCTTTGGTAAAAAAAAATCCTGTTAAGTGTATAATAATTGGTTTGTGTGATCACTGACATATGTATGCAGATGATCATGTACAGATGTGCGCAGATGATCATGGACATACGTGTGCAGATGATCACGGACATATGTGTGCAGATGATCATTGTGACATATGTTTTTACTGTTTTATATGTGGGGGACAGGTGTTTTTACTGTGTGGGGACATGTGTGTGGGGACAGTGTTTTGGGGACACTATTTTGGGGCCATTGTGTGGGGACATGTGTAGGGACACTGGGCGGGTGATCAGTGTGTATAAAGCTGTAAATAACTGCTCATACTCACTGACCACCGTCTGGCTTCAGCGATCCTCTCTCCTCTCCTCACTGACAACTTTCGTGTGAGGAGAGGAGAGCCGATCGCCTAGCAACCAGCGCTCTATTTACATCACATGACGGCTGTGATTGGACACAACCGTCATGTGATCAGGAGGGCCAATCACAGAGACCTCCTGCCAATCGGAGATGTGCCGTGTCTGGGTGATCGCGCCGCTGCACAGGCACGCAAGTGAGGTATTGCCGCGATCGTCAGAGCGAGAGCAATAATTCTAGCACTAGACCTCCTCTGTAACTCTAATCTGGTAACCGTAAAAAATTGAAAGCGTCGCCTATGGAGATTTTTAGGTACCGTAGTTTGTCGCCATTCCACGAGTGTGTGCAATTATAAAGTATGACATGTTTGGTATCTATTTACTCGGCGTAACATCATATATCACATTATAGAAAAAAATTGGGCTAACTTTACTGTTTGTTTTTTTTTAAACTCATGAAAGGTTACCTTTTCCCAAAAAGTTGCATTTAAAACACCGCTGCACAAATACCATGTGACATAAAATATTGCAACAATCGCCATTTTATTCTCTATATTCTCTGCTAAAATATATATATATATATATATATATATATATATATATATATATATATATATATATAATGTTTGGGGGTTCTGAGTAGTTTTCGAGCAAAAAAATACAGACTTTAACTTAAACACCAAATGTCAGAAATAGGCTTAGGCATGAAAGAGATATATATATATATATATATATATATATATATATATATATATATATATATACACTAGACTGCCTGCACTGTATATATATTCTACACTGACTGCACTGTACATATATACTATATATATACATATATATTATACTGCCTGCACGCCACTAACTAACCTGCCTAATCTAGCTCATGTTCTCCTCTCCACTCTATCACACGATACACACGATACACGGCCGCCATGTAAGCTGCCTTATATAGTGTGGGGCATGAACTTAGCCCCCTGAGCCATGATTGGCCAAGGGCAAATTGACCTAGTCTCTACCCAATAATTCCATCCAGTGACTCAAGCGTATTCTCAAAAATGGGCAATGCCATATTTGGGTAATTATTTGACCAGTTTCCCTAACCAATTTATTTACTTTCAGCTTTCAGCTGGGGAATTTCCCAGCCATTTGCTGAATGGGGCTGGGGATAGAATCCTGTGTGAAAACCTGTCACATACATGACATGTGATGCATGGCTCTCTCTGGTGGTGCTGGGTAGTGTGGCTCTCTCTGGTGGCACTGGGTAGCGTGTCTCTCTCTCTGATGCTGGGCAGTGTGGCTCTCTCTGTGGCGCTGGGTAGGGTGACTCTCTCTCTGGTGGCTCTGAGCAGCGTGGCTCTCTCTCTGGTGGTGCTGGGCAGCGCGGTTCACTCTCTGGTGACACTGGGCAGTGTGGCTCTCTCTCTGGTGACATTGGGCAGCGTGGCTCTCTCTCTGGTGACACTGGGCAGCGTGGCTCTCTCTCCGGCTTCCGCCCAGCACACTCCTCATTGTTTGTCCTGTAGCACTCACTCCCTCAGCTTTTTTCCAGGCTGCAGTCTCTCAATCTCTCTCTTGATCGAGCTGTAGCCTCCTTCCTGTGGAAAATGGGGCCACCAATCTTTGGGACTACATGTCCCATGATGCTCTCCTCTCCTAGTAGTCTCCTCTCTCCTCTCCTAGTCTCCTTTGATCAGTTATGGAAAGGGGAAGGAACAGAGCGGGCAGGAAGCTGGGTGGGGAACCTGGTGAGAGCTACCGTCTCTTCTCCCTTACAGGAGAAGGGGGGGCGAGCGGGGGAAACCTCTGACAGCCCGCAGCTCGCCTTTCTCCTGACACAGCGCCACTGAGTTATCTGCTGGACTGAGCAAGGAAAAGAGCCCGCAGTCTCACTACACTGATGGAGGGGCTTGACAGCACCTGGATGGTGTCAACCCACTGGCTGCCCGCAACCCCATAGCAATGCCACTGTGCTGAATGTGCCAATCCAATCCCTGATTCTAGGGGGGGGCACTTGACCCCCCTTGCCCCTACCTGCGGACATCCATGAGTGCAGGTGTATTGGGTGTCTGCTCACCTCAGTCCTTTTAAGCACAGTCAAAATGCTTGAAGCTGAACTTCAACTTGAAGTGGGGCTGTGCCTGCAAGGGATAATTGTTTCTTTTTTGTCTAGGGGAGAGATGAAGGGAGATATACATACCTGATCCTCTGTTCCTCCGATTCTTCCCATACAAGACTTCTGCACCCCTGCTCCATAGCCCTGCTCTGGATGTGAGAATGCCAGTAACAGCTCGATTGCGGAGTAGCGTTGTTTCCCGATGGAGTGGAGGATTAGGTGAGTAGAGAACTTTCTCCACTCCTGGAAAAAAACAAGCACTTAAACCTTGCAGTGTGGGCATAGCCCTGATGCAAGGGGAAACTTTTTTCTTTGCTTGGAGTTCAGATTTTGCTGGATTATGCTTGGCTCCCTATTGCTAATAATCAATATGGCTATAAAGTTATCAATAAATTATCTTGGACTCTTGGATGTTTGTTTGACATTCTCATTGTATTATATGCACATGCTGCTTCTGACAGTGGAGGGCTTCTCACCTTACTGCATGTTACTTGCCCAGCTATCTCTGCCTCATCGGGTGTGCCTTTTTTTAGCTGTTCAGGGAAGGAAAGTGACCCCCGGAAATTGTACATCTAAGGTGTCCTACTGTGATGAGTGGAGTGACAACCTCAGCCTGGACTCTGGCCTGGCCATGTTTTGATCCGCCCCCCCCGGAGCTCAGTCAAAGTGTGTCCAGCAACCCAGGAAATTGTGAGAAATGAAGTTAAAGAGGATTTCAACTGCATCTGAGCATGATGAAATTGACACTTTGCTAAACCAGGACTACTAGCTTGCAAAAAAGCAAAAAGAAACCTCATTAAAACCTGTTTATAACATGTTAATAAACACAGAGGTGTCATACATACAATTTTGAGAATATATGTGGAAGATTTAGAATGCATACAGATCAAGCCTTTTAAAATCATCAAAAGCAGATGACATATCCATCACTGGGTGTAAGTAATGGATAAAACCTGGTCATCCACTGATAAATACTTTATCTATCATAAAGCATACTTTATACCATTACACTCTTATGTGGAAGACACACAGTCAATAAAAATGCTGTGTCCATTTTCTTATCATCACTAGTCCTTTTTCTATTTAAAACCCCCAAACCACAAATATACAGTACTGTCTGCTTTTGCGGTTGTCCTCCATGCCCCCTTCTGTTTTTACAAATAATTCTCAGTCTGCTGCAGTTATAAAGAAGAGAGACTGGTAGAAAATATCAAACAAGCGGAAATGCAGGGACTCATTCGCAATACAGGGACATTTTCAGCAGGACACAACATCTTCTTTCTCATCTTCCCATATTCAGTCAGCAGTCATTCATCATGGAGTATTTGGTCTGGAAATAAAACACATGTCTATTAATCCTATTGTACTCTGAATAAATGCTTGCCCAGTCAAGAAGCGACGGTAGATATTTCTCTTACCATGTTTTCCCTAGCAAGCAATATAAGGTTTAAGATTCCTGGTCCTCTTCTTCCATAGAATATATCTTTGGAACATTGCCACTCTGTAATGTACCTCATGAGCATAAGGATAGAAGCCACACAGTAACATCATCACATGTATTCATCAGAATGTCAGATATTAAATTGTCCCTGCCTATTCCAGGAGGGCAAAGTTGTCAGCAAAAGAATCAAGAAAATTGATACTGCAATTTGTCTTTCCCATCTTTTATACAAGAGAAGGCACTGCCACAATAAGGAAAAGCAAGAAAGACCGAGTTCAATGTGTGATGCTATCAGTGGCCCATATGCAGCAAAGGAGGAAGCGGAGGAGGTAGACAAAGAGGGTCATCAATTTTTGTAGGGGAAAAAGATAGGGGATGATTATGGTGAAGATGCACCTTAGGATTGATGCCTCGTCATGACTTTTTTTTATGTAAAATGTTGGAGCAATAGCACCCTTTTAAAATATCCTAAAAAAAATAATAATAAAAATCAAGGACAGTGTCTGCCTTATATTCTACTTATACTTATATTCATTTACACGTATCTGTCATAAAAAAATAAAATTTACCCAGAAGTCTTTTCTCCCTCTGGAAATCCATTTTCAATAGAAAAGAAACAATAAAGCACATACAAACAACAATTTGTCTCTATTCTATATGTCATTTTCCACTTGAAATGCTTAGCTTGCAATGCAGTGAGTAGGTGGATTAGACCATATTATTAGAAACACTATAAATTCTGCATTTATATCTTATGCAACACTTCAGAACTGTCAACTTTTTAGATAATGCTGGAATGGAGTTAACATCATTCTGCTACTTAATGTGCTTAATGTGTATGACTCATGGTTTCCTTCCTGAAGAAAATGCCTATTTTCTTCTTTGCAATGTGAATACATAAAATATATATGGCTTTATATTGATAATGTCAACGTCTATAAATCTGGTTCAATACGATTATTGACCCAGCTTTTACAGAACTCCCCTGTCTAGGACTTTTTTTGTTAGTGCAAATCACTTTCCTTTGGATAATAACACATAAAACTGTAGCTGTTTCATGCCTGAGTTTAAGGATTATACTGCCACAGCCACATATAAATGATGATGCTTCATGGCACACATTCAATAATTAAATATTAACATGAAACAAAAGTAAAAAGGCATACCGTTGCTTTTAATTAGGGATGAGCCCGATGTTTGAGTCGAACGTAAGTGTTTGCCTGTTTGCCGAATAGCAAACAATTTGGGGTGTTTGCTGCAAATTCAAAAGCCGCGGAACAACCTTTAAAAGTCCATGGGAGAAATCAAAACTGCTAATTTTAAAGGCTTATATGCTTGGTATTGTCATAAAAAGTGTTTGGGGACCTGGGTCCTGCCCCAGGGGACATGTATCAATGCAAAAAAAAGTTTTAAAAACTGCCGTTTTTTTGGGAGCAGTGATTTTAATAATGCTTAAAGTGAAACAATAAAAGTGAAATATTCCTTTAAATTTTGTACCTGGGGGGTGTCTATAGTATGCCTGTAAAGTGGCACCTTGTTCCCGTGTTTAGAACTGTCCCTGCAAAAAATGACATTTCTAAAGGAAAAAAAGTAATTTAAAACTACTTGCGGCTATAATGAATTGTCTATGGGAGAAATCAAAAGTGCTAATTTTAAAGGCTAATATACATGGTATTGTCATAAAAAGTGTTTGGGGACCTGGGTCCTGCCCCAGGGGACATGTATCAATGCAAAAAAAAGTTTTAAAAATGGCCGTTTTTTCGGGAGCAGTGATTTTAATAATGCTTAAAGTGAAACAATAAAAGTGAAATATTCCTTTAAATTTCATACCTGGGGGGTGTCTATAGTATGGCTGTAAAGTAGCACATTTTTTCCCGTGTTTAGAACAGTCCCTGCACAAAATGACATTTCTAAAGGAAAAAAGTCATTTAAAACTACGTGCGGCTATAATGAATTGCCAAGTCTCGGCAATACAGATAAAAGTCATTGAAAAAAACAGCATGGGGGTCCCCCAAAATTCATACCAAGACCTTTGGTCTGGTATGGAAATTAAGGGAAACCCCGCGCCATTTTTAAAATGGTCTGGTCTGGTATGGATTTTGAGGGGAACCCTGTGCCAAAATAAAATGGCTTGTAGGTCCCCCCAAAAACCCATACCAGACCCTTATGCAAGCATGCAACCTGGCAGGCCACAGGAAAAGAGGGGGATGAGAGAGCTCCCCCTTCCTGAACTGTACCAGGCCACATGCCCTCAACATGGGGAGGGTGCTTTGGGGTAGCCCCCCAAAGCACCTTGTCCCCATGTTGATGGGGACAAGGGCCTCATCCCCACAACCCTTGCCCGTTGGTTGTGGGGGTCTGCGGGGGAGGTCTTATCAGAATCTGGACATTTTTATTTTTTTATTTTTTAATAAAGGACTTGTCCCAAGATGTGTCTTGTGGTTTTTTAACATTTTGACACTTTTTTTGTGAAATGGTAGCTGTTACCATTTCAAACGGGGGGCTGGGATCTGGGGGTCCCCTTGTTATAAGCCCCCCACCAGCAGACCCCCACAACCACCGGGCAAGGGTTGTGGGGATGAGGCTCTTGTCCCCATCAACATGGGGACAAGGTGCTTTGGGGTCTACCCCAAAGCACCCTCCCTATTTTGAGGGCATGTGGCCTGGTACGGTTCAGGAGGGGAGCTCTCTCATCCCCCTCTTTTCCTGTGGCCTGCCAGGTTGCGTGCTTAGATAAAGGTCTGGTATGGATTTTTGGGGGGATCCCCACACCATTTTTTTTTTATTTTGGCACGGATTCCCCTTAAAATCCATACCAGACCTGAAGTGTCATGGTATGGATTTTGAGGGGGACCCCTACACAATTTAAAAAAAAAAATGGCACAGGGTTCCCTTAATATCCATACCAGACCTGAAGGGCCTGGTATGGAATTTGGGGGGACCCCACGCAATTTTTTTTTAAATTTTGGTTCAGGGTTCCCCTTAATATTCATACCAGACCCAAAGGGCCTGGTATGGATTTTTGGGAGACCCCCATGCTATTTTTTCAATGACTTTTATCTGTATTGCCGAGACCCGACAATTCATTATAGCCGCAAATAGTTTTAAATGACTTTTTTCCTTTAGAAATGTCATTTTGTGCAGAGACTGTTTTAAACACAGGAAAAATGCGTGACTTTACAGGCATATTATAGACACCCCCCAGGTACGAAATTTAAAGGAATATTTCACTTTTATTGTTTCACTTTAAGCACTATTAAAATCACTGCTCCCGAAAAAACGGCTTTTTTTTACAACTTTTTTTGCATTGATACATGTCCCCAGGGGCAGGACCCAGGTCCCCAAACATTTTTTATGAAAATACCTTGCATATAAGGGCTTA
Organism: Lithobates clamitans; assembly: GCA_037952925.1. NCBI lineage: Eukaryota > Metazoa > Chordata > Amphibia > Anura > Ranidae > Lithobates > Lithobates clamitans. The sequence continues at coordinate 1,413,891 of JBBGZY010000244.1, read as the reverse complement.
AAGTCTATGGGACATGAACATGAAAAATCAAAATTGCTAATTTAACGGTGTTTGCGTGTTCCAACAAATTTTTTGCCTGTTCACATGTTCTGCTGCGAACCGAACTGAGCCCCCAGTTCGGCTCATACCTACTTTAATGTACACCTTCCAAAAAAATTACACTGTTGCCTTTAAATGAAGTGGGAAGCTAATACATTTCAAAACCTTTGCCTATAGAAAAAAATGTCCACTGTGATGCCAAATCTACAAGAACTCATGGCTAGGCTATGGAAACATTTACTGACATATTCTACCAAGCTGTTAATATGCTTTTAAACTGTCCTTAGTAGCTACAGGCACTGTAAAACAAGACTCCTCTTGGGTCCCTGACTGGAGCTCCTGGCCCCTCCCTCCTGTTGATTGCCCCCACAGCAAGCAGCTTGCTATGGGGGGCACCCGAGTCGAGCTGCAGCTTTGTCTATCCATTTAGACATGGAGCTGCAGATCATCCCCACCCCCTCTCTCTGTCGATTGGCTAACTGAGTTTGAATTACAGCATTGGAAGCCAATAGCACCGCTGCTGTGTCTCAGCCAATCAGAAGGGAGAGTCCTGTGGATATCGCTGGATAGAGAGGGGACTCAGATAAATATTAGGGGGTGCTGGGGTGGCTGCTGCACATAGAAGGCTTTTCATCTTAATGCATAGAATGCATTAGGAAAAAAAAAACTTCTGATTTTACAATCACGTTAAGTTGTTCAAGTAATTAAAAGTTTAAAGTCCACCTTTAAAAAATATTACAATTTTCTGGAAAAAAATTGTGCAATTACTATTTTTTTTTTCACAGGAGCCTGCAATGCATTTATTCATGATCAGTGGAATGTTAGGCTCCTGCAGACTCCTCCTCCACCTGTCTGTACCTTGGTATGGGCCTTCAGATGGGAAGTTGGAGGAAGTGTCAACAGAGTACAAATGCGGTGATCACTGCACTTTTATTCCTATGAGACCTACAAGTGTTTATGCCTCTGTGGCAGAGGGGACTGTACATTATTTACAGACCTCTGTGAATGAATGACATGGCAGAGACCCAAACAGCCACACCAATTTCAAAAGTGACATTGGATTGCATTCTCCCTGGTTCTAGTGCATTCTATATACAGTGGGGACAGAAAGTATTCAGACTCCCTTAAAATTTTCACTCTTTGTTATATTGCAGTCATTTGCTAAAATCATTTAAAGTGGAGTTCCACCCAAAAATGGAACTTCCACTTTTTGGATTTCCCCCCCTCCGGTGTCACATTTGGCACCTTTCAGGGGAGAGGAGGGAGCTCCCACTGACCTACGCCACTTCCGGCCCCTACACTCTCCTCCACCACTGTATTCTGTGAGACACAGAACACAGCAGGGACCAGAGAGGACACGCAGCGCGACTCGTGCATGCGCAGTAGGGAACCAGGAAGTGAAGCCGCACGGTAATTCCCTTACCGAGGATGGCAGCGGCAGCAGCCGAGAGCCAAAGGACGGATCGGTCTCGGCTGCCGACATCGCGGGCTCCCTGGACAGGTAAGTGTCCATATATTAAAAGTCAGCAGCTGCAGTATTTGTAGCTGCTGGCTTTTAATATATTTTTTTCAGCGGACCTCCGCTTTAAGTTCAGGAGACTGTGCGGAGTCTGGGAGAGGCTAGAAACATGCCTACTCCCACGGGAGGAGAACCAGGAAGTGCACAGAAGAATAGAAAAATAAAAGGTAATTACTGCGATTTAAATTTTTTTAAACGACATGTCAGCATCTAGGCAAGGAAGAGAATACATACAGATATTGTTCAAAATTTGGGTGGAACCCCGCTTTAATGTACACACAGCACCCCATATTGACAGAAAAACACAGAATTGTTGACATTTTAGCAGAAAAAAGAAAAACTGAAATATCACATGGTCCTAAGTATTCAGACCCTTTGCTCAGTATTTAGTAGAAGCACCCTTTTGATCTAATACAGTCATGAGTCTTTTTGGGAAAGATGCAACAAATTTTTCACACCTGGATTTGGGGATCCTCCGCCATTCCCCCTTGCAGATCCTCTCCAGTTCTGTCAGGTTGGATGGTAAACGTTGGTGGACAGCCATTTTTAGGTCTCTCCAGTGATGCTCAATTGGGTTTAAATCAGGGCTCTGGCTGGGCCATTCAAGAACAGTCACAGAGTTGTTGTGAAGCGACTCCTTCGTTATTTTAGCTGTGTGCTTGGGGTCAATGTCTTGTTGGAAGGTAAACCTTGGGCCCAGTCTGAGGTCCTGAGCACTCTGGAGAAGGTTTTCATCCAGGATATCCCTGTACTTGGCTGCATTCATCTTTCCATCGATTGCAAACAGGCGTCCTGTCCCTGCAGCTGAAAAACACCACCACAGTATGATGCTGCCACCACCATGCTTCACTGTTGGGACTGTATTGGACAGGTGATGAGCAGTGCCTGGTTTTCTCCACACATACCGCTTAGAATTAAGGCCAAAAAGTTCTATCTTGGTCTCATCAGACCACCATCTTGGAGTTCTTCAGATGTTTTTTTAGCAAACTCCATGCAGGCTTTCATGTGTCTTGCACTGAGGAGAGGCTTCCATCGGGCCACTCTGCCATAAAGCCCCGACTGGTGGAGGGCTGCAGTGATGGTTGACTTTCTACAACCTTCTCCTATCTCCCAAATGCATCTCTGGAGCACAGCCACAGTGATCTTTGGGTTCTTCTTTACCTCTCTCACCAAGGCTCTTCTCCCCTGATAGCTCAGTTTGGCAGGACAGCCAGCTCTAGGAAGGGTTCTGGTCGTCCCAAACATCTTCTATTTAAGGATTATGGAGGCCACTGTGCTCTTAGGAACCTTAAGTGCAGCAGAATTTTTTTGTAACCTTGGCCAGATCTGTGCCTTGTCATAATTCTGTCTCTGAGCTCTTAAGGCAGTTCCTTTGACCTCATGATTCTCATTTGCTTTGACATTGTGAGCTGTAAGGTCTTATATAGACAGGTGCGTGGCTTTCCTATTCAAGTCCAATCAGTATAATCAAACACAGCTGGATTCAAATGAAGGTGTAGAACCATCTCATGGATGATCAGAAGAAATGGACAGCACCTGAGTTAAATATATGAGTGTCACAGCAAAGGGTCTGAATACTTAGGACCATGTGATATTTCAGTTTTTCTTTTTTTAATACTTCTGCAAAAATGTCAACAATTCTGTGTTTTTCTGTCAATATGGGGTGCTGTGTATACATTAATGAGGAAAAAAAATAACTTAAATGATTTTAGAAAATGGCTGCAATATAACAAGGAGTGAAAAATTTAAGGGGGTCTGAATACTTTCCGTCCCCACTGTATATTACATATGACGATTGGCACGTGTATTACCCCTTCATTTCTATATTATTACCTCAATGTGGGTATGTGAAATATTTTTCTTATCATTGAGCTGCAATGCATGCAGCTCAAACATGGATATGATCCATGGTTACTTGGTCCCAGGTTAAATTAGGCATTTTTTGTTGGATTTGGTCAGATCTAGCCAATCTGCTGTGTATGGTCCTACCCTTATGATAAGAGGAAAAAGGGGATTATTGAATTCAGGAATTTGGAGAATGTTCTCCTTTAGTATGTGCCAATTTGTTTTTAATAATATTATGTACTTGAAATGAGTGTGGATGATATTGCGACACAAATGGTAATCTTTTATCCATTCTAATAATTTTTCTTTCATTGGCCACATCTCTCCTTTCTCTTCCTATAATCTGCATTGGATAACCTCTCTGAGCTAACTAGTTTTCCATTTCATCCAGACGTTTCTCCCGATCTATTTGAACACTGACAATTCTATTAACCCTTATTAAATTGACTTTTTGGGAAAGATTTAAATACCCCAGGAGGGTGAAAGCTTTCATAATGTAAAAGTTGGTTACGATCAGTGTACAGATAACTAGAAAGCCTACCATTTTTTATCATAATATTGTATCCAAGGCATTTTTTCCTGGGTAACATTCATATTAAATTCCAAACCGGGCATCAAATAATTAATATATGCATGAAATAATGATAATGTATTCAAGTCACACTCAGATACAGATAAATACATTGTCCAAAAATCGGAACCAACATTTACAATGTTCTTTAACCACTTAACAACCACGCTATAGCCGAATGATGGCTACAGCATGGCTCGATAACTCTGGGAGGGCGTACATCGACGTCCTCCCAGAATCGCAATCCCGCGTGCCCCCAGGGGTGTGCACACGGGAGTATCCGTGACCCGGCGCATCACGGATCACAGTAAATGGCTGCTAACAGCGCCCGTTTACCACGTGATTGCTCCGTCAAATGACTGAGCGATCACTTGTAAACCTACCAGCATCAGGTTCCTCTCTCCCCTCTCTGTACCGATTGGTATAGTGTGAGCGGGGAGGAGAGAGATCGGGTGCAGCAGTGCTGTGGGCCGGATCTGTAGTGCCCACAGTGCTGATCTGTGCCCATTGCAGCTTCATCCATCCATCCATGCTCAGCCATCCCTCTGTCATACTTATACAGCCATCCATTCATGCTTAGCCATCCCTCTGTCATACTCATCCAGCCATCCATGCTCAGCCATCCCTCTGTCATACTCATCCATCCATGCTCAGCCATCCCTCTGTCATACTCATCCATCCATCCATCCATGCTCACCCATCCCTCTGTCATACTCATTCAGCCATCCATACCCAGCAATACTCATCCATCCATCCATGCTCAGCCATCCATCCTCAGCAATACTCATCCATCCATGCTCAGCCGTGCCATCTACCCCCATCCATACTCAGCAATACTCATCCATCTATTAATGCTCAGCCATTCATACTCAGCAATACTAATCCATCCATCCACGCTCAGCCATCCCATCCACCCCCATCCATACTCAGCCATACCCATTCATAATCAGTCATACCCAGCCATACTCAGTCATACTCAGTCATACTCAGCCATACCCAGCCATACCAAGCCATACCCAGCCATACTCAGCCATACCCAGCCATACTCAGCCATACCCAGCCATACTCAGCCATACTCAGCCATACCCACCCATCCATAACCAACCATCCCATCTGTACTCAGCCATCCCATCCATACTTAACCATCCCATCCGTACTCAGCCATACTCATTAATGCTCAGTCATCTCATCCATACTCAGCCATCCACATTTATGGCCCAACCATGCTCAGCCATCCCCATCCATGGCTCATCCATCCTCATTCATGCTCATCCATGCCACATCAGTTCTCATCCATGCCACATCCATGCCACTACAGTGCCTCACTAAAGTGTAATAGGTAGTCAAATTAGATTTGAAATGTATGCCCTTAGAACACCTGAAGGTGTTTCCTGCATGTTGGGCCTCTGTATGTGGCCACCCTGTGGAAAAGTCTCCCGCATGTGGTGTCGCACTACTCAGGAGGAGTAGGAGAATCTATTATGGGGTGTAATTTTTGTTATGTACATGCTATGTGTTAGAAATATTGCATAAATGGACAACTTTGTGTAAAAAAAAAGGCGTTTTCATTTTCTTTCCACATTTCCCAAAAACTTGTAAAAAAAAATGACATGTTCAAAAGACACACTATGCCTCATAGTAATACGTTGGGGCGTTTCTATTGTCCTGGTGCTCCAGGGCCTTCAAAAGTGCAAGAGGTAGTAAAGAAATTATATGTGTAATTTATGCTCCTAGATCGCCTGAAGGTGCTCCCTCAATGTTGTGCCTCTGTATGTGGCCACACTGTATAAAAGTCTCACACATGTGGTATCGCCATACTCAGGAGGAGTAGCAGAATGTGTTTTGGGGTGTAATTTGTGGTAGGCATATGCTGCGTGTGAGAAATAACCTGCTAATATAACAGTTTTGTGAAAAAAAAAATCTTGACTTTGCAAAGAATTGTGGAAAAAAATGACAACTTCAAAAAAATTACCATGCCTCTTACTAAATAACTTGGAATGCCTACTTTCCAAAAGGGGTCATTTGGGAGGTATTTGTACTTTCCTGGCTTGTTAGGGTCTCTAGAAACGAGATAGGCCGTCTGTACTTCAGGTGTGATCAATTTTCAGAGAGTGGCACCATAGCTTGTGGACTCTATAACTTTCACAAAGACCAAATAATATACACCAATTTGGGTTATTTTATTACCAAAGATATGTAGCAGTATACATTTTGGCCAAAATGTATGAAGAAAAGTTACTAATTTGCAAAATTTGATAACAGAAACAAAGGGAAAATGCATTTTTTAAAGAATTTTCAGTCTTTTTTACCTTTATAGCACAAACAATAAAAAACCCAGAAGTGGTTAAATACCACTAAAAGAAAGCCCTATTTATGTGAAAAAAAGGACAAAAAATTCATATGGGTACAGTGTTGTATGACTGAGTAATTGTCATCCAAAATGTGAGAGCACCGAAAGCTGAAAATTGGTCTTGTTAGGAAGGGGGGATTAAGTATGTAAAAGACTTTTCAATCATGTCAACAAATATATTTGCATTTGGGGGCAAAATTTGAACCCATCACCGCACCCCTGAGTTGCAAATAATACGTATCCTTAAAGAGAAAGACATTTTCTTCCGAAACAATTTCCAATAGCTGTATCAAAAATGTAATTTGTTTTATATTGTATAATCCTGATGCAGTCAAGAGGCAGCAGGCTTCAATTCGTAATTCATGTGGGATCACGGTGTATAAACTCGAAATGTCCCAAGTAACCAGAAATGAATCTGCAGATACAGTTAAATAATTAATTTTCATTAAAAAATCATATGAATCTCGTATATAGGAATTCATTTATTTAGTCAGTGGTATGATACATTTATCCAAGTATCTAGCCAAAGGTGCTGTAACAGATTCAGTGTCGGAAACAATGGGATGACCCAGAGGGTCATTTAAATTTTTGTGAATTTTAGGCAATATGTATATGACTGGTGTAATAGGAAACTCTGCCATTAGACACAGTATGATTGTGTATCACTATCTATAATTTGGTCACTAACTGCTTGCTTTAACACTTTTTTAATTCTATTTTGTATACAAAAAATCTGATTGACATCAAGTCGGACATAAATTTGACTGTCTGATAATTGTATCAATATTTTCTTTTCATACTTAACCATATCCATAATAACAATAGACCCTCCCTTGTCAGCTGGATTGATAGTTATATCTCACCTAGCCAACAAGGAGGCTAATGCTTGTTTCTCTTCATGATTCAAATTGTTAGGTATATGGTCTGACACAGATTGATCCTGCAAAAAAGCCTTTATTTCTCGGTCCGTATTTTTATATAACGTTCCACTGCTGCAACAGAAGTTGGAGGTGTAATATGGCTCTTATTTCTTAAACTAATTTTTTTTATTTATAATGGTATGCATATAGTTAGTTTGTTAGGTTGCTGGTAAGGCATTTTGTCATTAAGTTATGATTTTCATATGTTCTCATGTTTATTGCTGTTGGTGTGTGGTTATTGTTCACTGTAAATAAATCTCACTTTAAAGCTATACATACATGGTCTGGTCCCAGTTTCTGGGTGTAACTACATATATCTGGTCTCCCAACTGCTAATTCCTGACTAACTTATAAAACGGCCATGAGCTTTAATCATTTTAAGAGTTATGCCGCGTACACATGGTCAGATATTTCGACGGGAAATGTTCGATGTGAGCTTGTTGTCGGAAAGTCCAACCCTGTGTATGCTCCATCGGACATTTGCTGTCGGAATTTCCGCCAACAAATGTTTCTTAGCAGGTTCTCAAATTTTCCGGCAACAAAACTTTGTTGTCGGAAAGTCCAATTGTGTGTACACAAGTCCGCACACAAAAGTCCATGCATGCTCAGAATCAAATACGAGCCGGAAACGCTAGGTCTTGTAAAACTAGAGTTCGTAATGGAGATAGCACATTCGTCAAGCTGCAAATTTTGAAATCTCTCAATGCAGCGCATTCTCTTCTTTTTAATGCTAGAATAATGATTTTTTGCGTTGGTGATGATATTCACAGAGTTCTGACAAACTGATATTTGTTATTTCTCGTGATCTCATGAATAATCTTTGTTTTTTTTTTTCTCGTAATCTCCATATTTTTTTTTTCTCGTGATCTCCAGAATATTTTTTTTCTAGTTATCTCCATAATATTGTTTGTTGTTTTGTGTGTCAAGTTACCACAACACCATTATTATCTTGTATTTTTTAACCTCAAAGAGATACAACTATGTTGGTGTCCCTTGTTAATTTGACATTGTATTTTTGAAATGTACCTGCCTACTCACAAACAAATTGTCCTTTTTGAAGTAAAACACGTTGTATTTGTATTTGTCAAAAAAAATAGACATTTAATAGGGGTCCTAACAAAATAAAAAGGGAGGCAACACTGGAGAAACAGTTGGAATTGGTGAAGCCTTTGTACCCCAGGGCAGACATCAATTATTTGACTGTAAAAAATGGTAACCTGTGGAGTCCATTTAATAGGGAGCACAATACGGTCCAGGACTCTGAGAGATCAGGAGCAGCAGCAGATGACATATGTCCCGAGGCTGTGGTCTTACAACAGCCTGCATCTTTGCCAAACCACACCAAACCCAGGCCATCACTCTCCACACTTCCTTCCATGCTTCCTTCCACGCTGCTGTTTTGGAGGTGGGTGGCTATGTTGTTGATTGTTGATGGTGTTGCTGGAGGTGGTGATAGTGTTGCTAGAGCTGGTGGAGGAGTATGGTCCAACTCACACAGGTGGCTTTTATTTGTGAGTTGGCTCCTCATCCCCTTGTTTAGGGCCTGAAGAATAATTTCCTCACAGATGAGGAGTTGGCCCTCCTCCATGCGTTACAGTTTACTCACTGTCACACAGCCAAATGACTCGGGGCCACCAAGGGTCGTTGTTAGTACCGCAGTAGCCTGGCGAATTAAAGTAGTCGCTGACTCCTCCAGGTTCCTCGCCTTCCTGGTCCTTTTGGTTGGAAGGTGGAGGGGAGGAAACTGGGATTCATTCCGGCTGCTTGCCACAGCCTCTTCCTGGCTGAGACTTCCCTGTGTATGAAAATGGTACATAGTTTTAGTTTTTTGTTCATCAATCACACAAAATTTTGAGCTCATGTCTGTTTCAAATTGAATATTAACAGATAGAAAAGACTATCCTTCTGAACCCAGCATTTTTCATTCTTGTCCCAATCATTTTTGGCTACTATTGTCCATTGATATGTAAACCACTTTGTTAAATCAGAAATTAGTGATCAATAACATCTAGTTAACATCATTCAATGTTTGACAAGAAATATGTTCAACAATGCTATACCTGGCTCAAGCTGGGCTCCTCCACATCTTCTCTGTCGTGGACACTGGCTGCAAGGACCTTTTTCTGTCCACATTCACCCTGTTATTTGGTATTTCTATATTAATCTTTTATTTTTTTGGACTTGCCCAAAGACTATTCTCAGTTGTTTATTCTGAACAATACATGATTCTTGAAAGAGCTGATCACATTAACCTGCAGAGACAAACTGTCTGGTCACCAGGTCTGCCTTAAGTGTTGTGTTAATTAACATGTTAATTATATTATTGTCTTTTAAGTTTTTGCTAGAGGGGAGGGGGGGAGTGTCCATGAGTCAGCCCTACCTCGTTATCTAACCCCTTGTGTTAAATGTGTATAAAAAGGCTGTATTCTGCCCAATAAAGCAGTCAAGATTCTACAAGCTATTATCGACTAGACTTGTATTTAATGCAGCTATAATATTATATCTGTCTGATGGTCATACTGGAGGAAGCAGTGTTATTGACGGAGGCACTCAGTGGAGTGTGGGATAGGATCAGTCACAATTGGTGGCAAGCTCTGGGATGCTTCCTCTTGCCTAGGCACACCCAAATCACCACCGGGACCCCTTGCTCCTAACAGCAGATGGAACATCACTACGCCAGACTCAAGCGCTGCACCTTGAAGGATCTCTTGGAAGCCCGTGGAAAAGTCTCCAGCAACAAATCCAAAGCAACTTTAATCACCGAACTAATGGAGATTGACCAGGCCAGCAACCCACCAGCAGACCCCTCAGAGGCGACAGAGTTCCAGCGTGGCGTCCAGTGGCGACTGGCCTTGTATGGTACTCACCCCCCGCAGGAGGTTATCAGTCAAGTGTTAACAGAGGTGTCCCAGCTGCGAATGGCTGAACTCCAGCGGGACCAAGGAGCGTCAGTTATGTTCAACCGGGAAGCTCCAGCGGCCCGCAAAAAGCTACCCTATGCCACCTTCCGCATGTTTCAAGATGGTGAAGATGAGATGGATGTTTACCTGCAAATGTTTGAGCGGCAATGCGGTCTCCAAGGTGTCAATAAAGCAGATTGGGTCACGCTCCTGGTCAGCCGTCTCACAGGAAGGGCTGCAGAGGCGTACAATAATGTCCCTGATGAGATCAGCCAGGACTATGACCGGGTAAAAGAAAGACTATTGGCTCGCTTCGGCATTACTCCAGAGGCACACCGTTTGAGGTTTCGCAACCTCCGCCGAAAGGAGAGAGAGCCTTACACAGAGTGGGCTCATCAAATGACCCGAGCAGCGGAGAGTTGGATGACCGGGCGCCAAGCTGTTACCATGGCAGATGCGCTCCAGCTAATCCTCCTGGAACAATTCTACGATCATACCCCACATGAGGTTAGAGACTGGGTAAAGGATCGGCGGCCAGTCACAGTAGATGAAGCTGCCACCCTAGCTGACCAATACGTGGATTCAAGGCGGACTGTACAACCAGAGCCTAAGACCCCAGCTCGGCCTGTCCCCAACATTCCACGGAGCTTTGCCCCTCCACACCAGCCGTCGATCCCCGGCCCCACTCAGCTACCATCTTCACGAGGAAAAGAGGACCTCTGCTACAGATGCAACCAAGCAGGGCATGTAAGGAGGTATTGTCCGCAGAATGTTTCCCAGGACGCGTGGAACAACAGGCCCCTTGGACCTGCCCGGGCTGCTGCACACTGTCTGGAGAGAGATGATATGACTTACCCAAGCGAGGAGAATATTGGAATTCTACATGAGGCAGACCCTGTGCAAGCTGCCACTACAGATAATCGTTTGCACCATCGACAAGCCATGTGGATTAATGGCCGGGCTGCCCAGGGACTGCGGGACACGGGAGCTACTATTACCCTGATACAGTCCCGAATGATAAACCCGGCAGAGCAGACGGGACGGTCTGTGGCTGTGGGAAATGTTATGCGGGTCCCCACTGCCCGGGTTCACCTTGATTGGGGTTCGGGGGCCAAAGAAGTGGAAGTGGGAATAATGCAAAACTTACCTGCAGAGGTTTTGTTGGGCAACGATTTGGGACGTTTAAATTCAGCCTTCTCCCTGGATGTATCCCCGGAAGCCTATCCTGTTACCACCCGCCAGCAAGCCCGGATGGAGGTGCGCTCCCTCGAGGACGGACCCAGGTAAGACCTGTCACCCCTGACCTAGACTGTACTACCCCAACTATCCCTACCCCGACATGGGCTTCTCTCCAAGAATTTGCTCAGGCAACTCTTAGCGACCCTTCCTTAGCTAGCTATAGGGAAAGAGCAGGATTGGACCCTGGGGGGTTGGAGAAAGAGCGAATAGAGTGGGTTTAGGAATTACTCTATCGGGTTACTGAGGGAAAGACAGCCTCCCATCCACCCAAGCGGCAGCTGGTTGTGCCACAGAAATATCGTCATGACCTGCTACGCATTGGGAATGACATACCCTTAGCCGGACACCTGGGGATGTCCCGGACCCTCCACCGTCTGACTCAGTCGTTTTTTTGGTCAAGGATTACAGGGGATGTCCGACAGTATTGCCGGACCTGTGACACATGCCAGCGGGTGGGTAAGCATGGGGGCCCGCTGAAAGCTCCCCTACACCCTTTACCGATCATTGATGAACCCTTTAGCTGCGTTGCCGTAGACCTGGTTGGAACATTGCCCAGACCTAGTCCTTCTGGGAAGAGATATATACTTACTGTGGTGGATTATGCCACCCGGTACCCGGAGGCCATTCCCCTGGCAAATATCCATGCAGAAACTGTGGCTGATGCTTTGCTCCGGATCTTTGCCAGGGTGGGTTTCCCTCGGGAAATCATCTCTGACCAGGGGACCCAGTTCACTGCTGAGCTCACTCAGCAGTTATGGAGGCTCTGTTGGATAAAGCCCCTACAGAGCTCTCCCTATCACCCCCAGACCAACGGACTGTGTGAGAGGTTCAATGGAACACTGAAACAGCTGCTTAGGACATTTGCAACCTCTCACAGGGATTGGGAGAGATATCTGCCACACCTTCTCTTCACTTATCGGGAGGTGCCGCAGGAATCTACCGGGTTCTCCCCATTTGAGTTACTGTATGGGAGGCGGGTGAGGGGGCCCCTAGATCTAGTCAAAGCTGGGAAGGGAAGGGGGGAATTGGGAAGGGGGAATTGATCCCCAAGGGTCCTCTATCGTAGCATACGTTCTTGAGTTTAGGGACAGACTGAAGGAGCTCACGGACACTGTCCAGGAGAACCTTCGAGCTGCCCATAGGCGGCAGAAACGATGGTATGATCGTACTGCTTGGAACCGCACTCTGGAGGTTGGGCAGAAGGTTCTTGCCCTCAGACCAACCAAGCAGGACAAGTTACAGGCCACTTGGCAGGGACCTTACCGGGTTGTGGCAAAGCTCTGTGACACAACCTACCTAGTGGCTAAATGTTCGGATGAAAGTGTCCGACGGACCTTTCATGTGAACATGTTGAAAGCATACTGGGAAAGATCAGGAGAGGTAGCCGCTATATGTGCTCCAGCTGTGGAAGATTCTGAGAATCTTCCCCTGCTGGTGCTCCCGGAGCTAAATAGAATTACTGCAGGGATAGAGATGATAAAGCTTGACGACCAGCTAGGGCCAACGCAGAAAGAACAAGCTAGACAGGTCCTTAGTCAGAGAAGGGAAATGTTCTCCACAGTCCCCGGGTACACTACTATGGCAGTGCACCGTGTGGAGACCCCGGGACAACTGCCGCTAAGACAGGCGGCTTACCGGATACCTGATGCAGTGAGAGAGGGGATGCGTCATGAGATTAAGGAGATGCTTGAATTGGGAGTCATTGAGCCATCCAGCAGCCCCTGGGCTTCCCCGGTGGTCCTTGTACCGAAGCAGGATGGCACAACTCGCTTCTGTGTAGACTACCGCAGATTAAATGAGTGCATCACCACTGATGCTTACCCTATGCTCCGGGTCGATGATCTGTTAGATCGTATTGCTCGGGGAAAATTCCTGACAACCCTTGACCTATGCAAAGGATACTGGCAAATTCCTCTGGATGCGGAATCTATTCCGAAATCGGCGTTCATTACCCCATTTGGCTTATACCAGTCTAAAGTAATGCCCTTTGGGATGAAGAATGCACCGGCGACTTTCCAGAGGATGGTAGACCAACTCCTCGATGGCCTCCAGGACTATGCTTGTGCATATCTGGACGACATTGCGATCTACAGTGATACCTGGGAGGACCATCTGGTTCACCTGGGTGTCGTGTTAGACTGCATCAAGGCTGCAGGACTAACCCTTAAGCCAGAGAAATGCAGCATAGGGATGTCCGAGGTACAGTACCTTGGACATCGAGTAGGCAGTGGACAACAACGACCTGAGCCTGCTAAGATTGAGGCAGTTGCCAAGTGGCCGACCCCCCCGTACTAAAACCCAGGTCCTGGCGTTCCTCGGCACAGCTGGGTACTATAGGAAATTTGTCCCGCAATATAGTTCCATTGCTAAGCCCCTGACAGACCTGACTAAGAAGCACCTTCCCCGACAGGTACTGTGGTCCCCCGAGTGTGAAGCTGCCTTCCAACGATTAAAGAATGCACGAACCTCAGCTCCTGTTCTAGCTGCCCCTGACCCAACCAAACGTTTTTGTGTCCACACAGATGCCTCTACATTCGGGCTGGGGGCAGTACTGAGCCAAGTAGGACCTGATGGCGGTGAGCACCCAGTGGCCTACATCAGTCGGAAGCTGCTAACCAGGGAAGTCGGTTATGCAGCCGTAGAGAAGGAGTGTTTGGCGCTGGTGTGGGCTCTCAAGAAATTCCAACCTTATTTCTACGGACGATCTTTTACGGTGCTCACCGACCACAATCCATTAATCTGGCTTAATCGGGTCTCCGGGGATAATGGACGTTTGTTATGATGGAGCTTGGCACTGCAGCCCTACAATTTTACCATACAGTATCGGCCAGGAAAGCAGAATGGGAACGCTGATGGACTTTCCCGGTAAACTGAACTATAAAACTCTCCCGGACAGCCCCAAGCTGACCCGTGGTGGATCTAGTTGGGTCTGCCGGACTATGGGACAGGGGGGGGCACTGTCGCGGACACTGGCTGCAAGGACCTTTTTCTGTCCACATTCACCCTGTTATTTGGTATTTCTATATTAATCTTTTATTTTTTTGGACTTGCCCAAAGACTATTCTCAGTTGTTTATTCTGAACAATACATGATTCTTGAAAGAGCTGATCACATTAACCTGTAGAGACGAACTGTCTGGTCACCAGGTCTGCCTTAAGTGTTGTGTTAATTAACATGTTAATTATATTATTGTCTTTTAAGTTTTTGCTAGAGGGGAGGGGGGGAGTGTCTATGAGTCAGCCCTACCTCGTTATCTAACCCCTTGTGTTAAATGTGTATAAAAAGGCTGTATTCTGCCCAATAAAGCAGTCAAGATTCTACAAGCTATTGTCGACTAGACTTGTATTTAATGCAGCTATAATATTATATCTGTCTGATGGTCATACTGGAGGATGCAGTGTTATTGACGGAGGCACTCAGTGGAGTGTGGGATAGGATCCGTCACATTCTCCCTGGGTGGAAGGCCCAGGTTGGACTTCATGAACCTCATCTGATGTTGAAGGAATTGTGAAAGGAAGTGTGGAAGGAAGTGTAGATAGTGATGGCCTGGGTTCACTCTGGTCTGACAAAAACAAAATCTGTCATAGTACCACAGCCTGGGTACATATATGTCATCTGCTGCTGCTCCTGATCTCATGGAATCCTGGACCTTTTTGCGCTCCCTATTATATGTGCTTCTCAGGCTACCAATTTTGGCCTTCAAATAGGTGATGTCTGCTATGGGATATACTGCCTTCACCAATTACATCAGTTTCTCCAACACTGCCTTCCTCTTTAGCTTGTTGGAGTAGTCACTGTTTTTGACTTGCCAAAGACATGGCAGCTCCCTGTACATGTCCAAGAATCTGGGCAGGAAGTCTGGGTCAGTAAATTTATCAACCATTTTCTCTGCAAGACACAACACAAGACAAACCCTAATGTCAGGCTAAACTCTCCCAATCTTGTCCCAATATAGGCCTCAATCTCTAAAGCAGTATAGGCCACCAACCACTGATGTCCCAAGTTAAAATTGTACCTTCGTTTGCATGATCTGCGCTTACGATCCACTGTCCTCCACTCACAGATAGTACGTACGACACCCGCGTGTTATGCTTTATATACACTGTGCATGCACGAAACTCCGCCCCTGTCCTTCTTTCTAGTGTATTCCCCGCCTCTTCTCTTTCGGGGCAGTGGGAGAGCTCATGGCGGAGACACAGCAGGTGCGTGCAGAGAGCAGCAACGACGAGGAAAGCCCAGGGCAAGGCAGTTCCAGATCCAGGATGAAATATAAGGCCTCAAATATGTCCATTGTAGAGATGGTGGACATCTTGAAGAGGGAAGATTAGGATGGGAAGTATGGACCATACAGAAACCCAAATGTGAGAAAGGCCAAGATCATGACTAAAGTTGTGAGAAGTCTACACAGAAATTTTGGGGTACGACGATCCAAGGAGCAATTGAGGAAATGCTGGTCAGACCTGAAATTGAGGAAGCACGATCAGTATAGAAAGATCAGGAAAGTGCTTCTAAAAAGTAAGTATTTGTCATGTGTTCCTATTATTATTATTACTTTTGTGCTGCTCCATGTGCTTTTCTTTACTGTTGTACAGTTTAAAATGGCAAGTTTGAGGTTTGTGGGCACGGTAATCGTTCATAGTAAACATTGTTCGTTCGACCACTAATACATGTTTTTGACAGATGCAGGTTACCTACATTTGTTCATGCCTATTTGTATGAAAAGAAGTTTAGTACATTGTTGTCTAGATGTGTTTGTAACTAGAATGAAATGCAAACTAGATTCACTGTAAGAAGAGCACACTCAGCAGCTGTTTACACATCTGGACGCAGGAGCACTAGTGCAGAACAATCTTTTTATGGTGTCCCACGTAGGTGCACTAGTGGATACTAGGGGTCTCTCCATGTGTGAAACTTGAACAAAACAGGTAAAGTATTCCAGCTTTTGAAAGGTAAAAAATCATGTCTTCAGCTTGGAACTCTGCCAAAACAGACAATTGGACGACACTTCCAAGTAATGTTTCATATATCTGTCTGCTAAGTATACCTTTTTTGTATTCACATAGGGGAGAAAAGAATTGGGACATCTGAGGACGCCAGGAACCCCACACCTCCTGAAGAAGAAGGACTCAGCCCACAACATGAGGATGTTGATTCCGAGGTTTAGTAATTAGGCGAAATGGTGACCGCAATGGTGATGTATGCCTGCATATTTATAATACATGGTGTGTTTTTTTTATTTTTAGGTGATGTGGATGTTGTGGAAGAAGAAACTCACTTCAACAGTGCAAGTGTACAAGTCCTGATCAGCAAAATAATGCTGTGCAATCAGGATTTAGAGAAAGTCAAGGAAAACATCAATGTTTTCAAACAATAACGACAAATAAATGTTGTCGTTATTGTTTATGTTTTTCCATAAATTTTAAAGTAATTTGAAAGCCAAATTTTGAAGATGCGCACAGTGTGTCAAAATGTGCTAGCTCACATCATGAGGGATCAATGTACGTGTTTCAGGGGTGCAATCCCTTCCTCTCATCTACTTTAGTTGCGAGGAAGGGGTTGCACTCACAAAACGCGTACATTGATATCCCATGATGGCAGATAGCACATGTTGACACACTGTGTGTTTTGTGCCTTTATCAAAATAGATGTAGGGAAAAGACACACATTTTAGACATGGGATCATGATGGAAATCTACATTTTGAGACCCAATTTATGTACATCTTCAAAATTTGGCTTTTAGAGGGGTGAGATCACCCCATCTGATGAAGGCAAAATCAACACAGTTTTGACATACTAATGTCTCATATGGCCTTCACTTTATCAAAGTGTAAGTTCCTGAGTTTGGGGATGTGGATGTTATGTTTTTAAACATGCCTGTTTAGCCACAAAAAAAGGCTATATCTAATGTGAAACATACATGCTATACACCAAAGATGTTGGTTTGTTTAAAAACCCTTTTATAATGCACATGTGAATGTGCTTGGAGTAAAATGTTTTATACTTAACAATGTGTGGCTTCTTCTTTAAATGCTCAATACCATTTCTTAGATAAGTTGTTGTAGTTACAGTGACAGTGGGGGTTATTTACTAAAGGCAAATCCACTTTGCACTACATGTGCAGTTTCACTGCACATGTAGTGCAAAGTGGATTTGCCTTTAGTAAATAACCCCCACAGTGCTCTAAAATTTGCCCCAATCAGGCCTTTTTAGGGACTCCAAGCAATTAATTCATGGAGTTGAAAAGAATGATTATTTTTATCATTATAAATGCATTACATACATTAACAACAAAAACATTGTGTGTGTAGCTATTGCACAACATAATAATAATAGTTAGCTGAAGAAGAGATTGTCACCTCATGTATCAAATAAATTACGTTTGCACTATTGAAGAAAATGGCCGGAAAAAAAAAGCCCTTTGGAGAGCCTAGGAGACAGATAAAAGAAACACAAGCAGTAAATCAAATGAAATATGAGTTCACTTTTTAACAACAAATTTATTTTCAAGAGGTTTTAAACATTATCTGGCATATCAATTGCCCCCATACTGGCAAAGTACTCCAGATAGCTTTGCCGTACTTCGCGGGCGCTTTGGGGGGGCAAGCCAGGACGGACGGGTTCAAGTGCCGTCATGTTTTGGTCCAGTGAGCCGGCCTCAGTCGCAACTGAAGCCAGATAGTTGGATGCATTTTTTCTTAAAAAATTGTGCAAAATGCAGCAGCAAAGAATAATGTGGTTTAGTTTATATTCCGCCATATTTATTGCAGTTAGGAATAAGCGGAACTTGCTGGCCATTATGCCAAAGGCATTTTTAACCACTCTTCTGGCTCTGGTTAGTCCGGTATTTAAAAACCCTCTGGTCCAGGGTGAGGGTCCTCATAGGGAATGGCCGCATAAGATGGTCCCCCAGCGCAAATGCTTCATCTGCCACAAACATGAATGGGAGCCCGGAAGGGTTGTCTGCTGGGGGAAGCAAGCCAAAGCTGCCATTCTGGAGCCGTCTGTAGAATTCCATCTGGGCGATGACTCCACCATCCAACATCCGGCAATTCTTCCCCATGTCAACATAAAGGGAATTCGTAAGTCGCCAACACCACCGTCAACAACACGATACTACTATATCCCTTGTAGTTAAAGTAGTACGACCCAGAGTTGGGGGTGGGACGATGCGGATGTGTTTCCCATCTATTGCCCCACTGCAGTTGGGAAAGTCCGACTGCTGGGCAAATTGGGAGGCCACAATCTGCCATTCCTGTGGGTTGGATGGAAATTGCGGAGTCAAACAAGAAAAAAAAATACTACTTTTGCACATAACATTTGCACAAACATTCTTGGCCAACATGAGCATAACATTTATTGAAATAAGTATTTAAAGTCAAAAGTTTAAGGTACACTTATCAGATTCCTCACCCCCTCTGATGGCCCATTTTAAAAATTGTAGGGGGCGGGGATGTTTTTGGACAGGTAACCCTCTCCACTTCATTGAGAGCTGAATGCACAAATAATGTGTGTTACTTAGGTCAGGCCCGCCTTATATACACTATTGTCAGACCACTGGACAGGTAAGAAGTGTCATAATCCAAAAATATGAATACACACTGTCCAAATTGAAGCACATTTTTACATTCTGCAATTACCTATCAAGATATAAGGAGAACAAAACTTTAACCACTTGAGCCCCGGACCATTATGCTGCCTAAGGACCAGAGGTCTTTTTCCAATTTGGGACTGCGTCGCTTTAACTGCTAATTGCGCGATCATGCAATGCTGTACCCAAACGAAATTTGCGTCCTTTTCTTCCCACAAATAGAGCTTTCTTTTGATGGTATTTGATCACCTCTTCGGTTTTTCTTTTTTGCGCTATAAATGGAAAAAGACCGAAAATTTTGAAAAAAATAATATTTTCTACATTTTGTTATAAAAAAAATCCAATAAACTCAATTTTAGTCATACATTTAGGCCAAAATGTATTCGGCCACATGTCTTTGGTAAAAAAAATGTCAATAAGCGTATATTTATTGGTTTGCGCAAAAGTTATAGCATCTACAAACTAGGGTACATTTTCTGGAATTTACACAGCTTTTATTTTATGACTGCCTATGTCATTTCTTGAGGTGCTAAAATGGCAGAGCAGTACAAACCCCCCCAAATGACCCCATTTTGGAAAGTAGACACCCCAAGGAAATTGCTGAGAGGCATGTTGAA
Source organism: Lithobates clamitans (assembly GCA_037952925.1). Lineage (NCBI taxonomy): Eukaryota > Metazoa > Chordata > Amphibia > Anura > Ranidae > Lithobates > Lithobates clamitans. The sequence goes on along the minus strand of JBBGZY010000244.1, from coordinate 1,394,302 downwards.
CCCATTGAATATTTATTTTTTTGTCCCAAGTGATTGAATAATGGCAAAAAAAAAAAAATATTTACAAAAAGTTGTCACTAAATGATGTATTGCTCACACAGGCCATGGGCCTATGTGGAATTGCACCCCAAAATACATTCAGCTGCTTCTCCTGAGTATGGGGATACCACATGTGTGGGACTTTTTGGGAGCCTAGCCGTGTACAGGGCCCTGAAAACCAATCAAAACTTCAGGATTTCTAAGGGTGTAAATTTTTGATTTCACTCTTCACTGCCAATCACAATTTCGGAGGCCATGGAATGCCCAGGTGGCACAAACCCCCCCAAATGACCCCATTTTGGAAAGTAGACACCCCAAGCTATTTGGTGACAGGGGGGGTGATTGGGGGGCGATCGGGGGGCGATCGGGGGCGATCGGGGGGATCAGGGTGTTTTGTGTGCCTGGCATGTTCTACTGTGTGTGTGTGTGTTGTGCACTCACATTTCAGTCTTCTCTCCTCGGCGCCGGAACGGAAAATACCGAGCCGAGGAGAGATGACATAATTTCCTTTGCTGCTGTTTAGCATACAGCAGCAAAGGAATGTTCCCATTGGCCGGCGGCGATTGCGAGGGGGGGCCACGAACGGATGGCCTCCCCCTCACCTCCGATCGCCGGGGGACATCGCCCCGATCGGACCCCCCACCCGCGGGAGGCAAATCACGTATATGTACGTGATTTTGCCTGCCTGTGCTGCCTTGCCGACGTACATGGGCGTGAGGCGGTCCTTAAGTGGTTAAACAGTACCATTTGAAAGCATTCAGGCAGGCACTTGCACTACATGCTTTGGTGAATTCATCCATAAATATGAACACAAAAGAGGTAGGTACAGTGTGTATGGGTTTGGCAAAGTCAGCAGATAGAGTATTGGTTGGTTGGGGGGGGGGGGGGTTCCAAATGAGCATGCATGAGGACAAAGAGGACATTCACAGCATATTACAATCATGATAATTATGGAATGGTGAAATAAATACAATACATTAGCAAACATTAAATACATAGAATGTCATGTTAAAGGATAAAACTTACCTTAATATAGTCCTTCTGCAGGACCTGAATTATGGCAGAACAGGTCTCTAGAATAATGATTCCCAGAGCCTAGGGGGAGATCCAAGTCCAGAACTTAATATCCTGGAGACTTCTCCCCGTCGCCAAGTACCGCAAGGTGGAGACGAGCCTTTGCTCAGGAGTAATAGCTTGCCGCATGCAGGTGTCCTGCTTTGTAATATAGGGGGACAGCAAAGCCAACAGATGGTGAAAAACGGGGTCCGTCATCTGGAGATAATTCCTGAAATCATCAGGATTATTCTCCTGGATCTCCCGCAGCAAAGGCATGTGAGAGAATTGGTCACGCTGGAGCAACCAATTCTTGGTCCATGAATTCCTCCTCACCCTGTTCATGGACTAGACTTGAGTCAAAGCAAGAACTCCAACACCAAGCCCAACAACGGCACAAGCTCTCTGATGAGAACATAAACTGCAACATGGCTAGAAAATGGTCGGTTGGTCAGAACGAACTAACAGAATGCACTGAAAATCAAAAAGGACCTGAGAAGAACGAGCTGAAAATCAGAAACGAGTGGACAAGAACGCACTGACAAACAGAAGCAAACTATAAAGAGAACGCACTGAAAGATAGGAACAAACTGACAACACGCACTGAAGAACAGATACAAACCCACAAGCACAAACTGACAAGCAGTAACGAACTGAAAAGCACGAGGCTGAAAACTGCAAATCGTCTCTTACCAAACTTCTACTAATACAAGATAAACATGAGATTAGCAGAAGGACCCCAAAGGGTGGCGCACTGGCTATTGAACTTTCTCACGTTCTCACCGCGTTCTCATGTTCTCACCGCGTTCTCACATTCTGAATTTTTGGCCAACATTTGCGACCATGTGCGACCATGTGTATGCAAGACAAGTTTGAGCCAACATCCTTCGAACAAAAATCCACGGTTTTGTTGTCGGAAAATACAATTGTGTGTACGTGGCATTAATCAGGGAATTTGAAGTACCTCATTGATTGATTACTATAAATACCTTTCAATTTAACATTTACTACATTCTGTAAACAATCAGGATATTTCCCTCCACATTAAGAGTTGATAATTTTACACAACACAACCAATACCCCTCAATAGCATCTCAGTATTTTACAAATTACTTCAGGATAAACTTAATTTCTCTAAATCATCTCCTTACTTAAAATACAAAACTGATCTGGGCTAATCTTATACAGTGTCCCAGTGGCAACATGCATTTAAAGCCATATGTAAGGCCTGCTACTGTGTCAACTACTGGGAACTGACCCAAAAAATAGCTCTACACTGGTATCTCACACCTTATAAAATGTCTACATTTTTATAATCTCCTTGTCAAAATAAGTTTATTGAGTATACAATATTATAAAGATACATAAAGTAAGTTTACAAGGATCTATAAAGTAAGCTCATTGTTTTACAGTAGGGTTTATATAGGTAAATATCATGAAATTTCAAATATTAAACATTGGGTTCACGTAAACCTAAATTAAAGATATATATCATTTCCTTAGTTACTTTTGTAGGTATTTAAATGATTTATACCTACTATACATATTGTTTACAGGTAGAGTGTATATAGGTCAAATAAATTCTGATAATGAGCTTTAATCGTAAGGTGGAGAAAAGGAAAGAGAAAGAAGAAAAAGGGTAGAAAGGCAGAGGTATGGTACATTTTTATAATCTCAATCGCCCCAAAGTTGGAGAGGGTGTGGCTCTACAGGTTATCTAATGCATATTTTTTGGTTTTGTAAAAATCTCACCAGCTTCTGGAATAATATTTCTGCACTATTTCTACTATCACAGGCATTTTTACATCCCCAAACCCAGGCTTGGCAATCCTAAATCTGGTTATAGATACAGTATTCCCCTTGAGCTGTCCTGTTATACTGTAGTAACCCACATCCTATTGGCAGCTAGATTGCTTATCACCAGAATTTGGGAGTCAAACTTAGCACCTAACCTATCAGAGGCTGTTGAGAGTATGAACAAACCATATAAATGAAAGCATTTAAGCAAATATATGTGGTACCGGGGCAGTTTTTGAAACTCGTTGGCAACGTTGGCATATATGGCTCCAGACAACATAAGCTCTGTTTACTCAGTTTGATACCAGACCGTATCACATTATGTCCACTTTCTTTGCACCATTTTTGTCAGACCCACTGTCAGATGTTTGGAAATTGAAACTTAAACCTATTTGCTGTTTTCTCTGTATTCTGATGTTTAATGTTTGATGTTCCTATTTCATACTTAATTTCAGACCGATATTTTTGTACACCCTTTGAGCTCTTTATCCTTGTTATTTTTTTTTTTTTTCTCTTTCAATCCTTGTTATTTTTTTGTACTCTATTTGTACTATTTTATTTTTGAAAAAAATAAAAAATGATGGAAAAAAATTGATCTGGAAATATTTTGGCTCATGTGCTTGATCTCCGTTCCTAGTTGATGCCTTTTATGGGGAAACGCGTCGGGTGGAGAATAGTCCTGTGACGTCATCACGTTGCACAGCTGGCTGGTTTGCACCGTGGCTGTTTCAAATCTGTTTCTTATCGCTGTGTTTTTATGGATATCAAGTTTGTGTCGTCCGTTTGAAAATAAAGATTTTCCTTGGAACATACTACACCATGAAGCCCTCTTCTGTTCCCTATTAAATGAGACTTTCTATATTCTTGTCACTGTGAAGAGCGATCCCGGGAGTGAGGTTTCCCACCGATGGTTTCTTTGCAGCAGGTGCATATCTCCTCCATGTGAGAACACTACAAGTGGACTGCTGATTTGCCAGCAGGCTAATGCACAGGCGCTTTCGATCTCTATCATATGAGATCCAACATATTTGGTAAGCAGTTTGCATTATTACATCTTACATCAGACTGTCGGATTGAAGATTATATGCTTCTTTGAAATTTAGAGAATAACATATGGACCTTTTTGGTTTGTCCTTAATAATTTTTTATACATTATATGGACTTCCTCACTTATGTTTTGACATAAATTTTTTACATTGAATACTGCTCTCGATATATACACATTTTTTTTAATGTAATTTAACACATACAATACTGATTTTTTTATTGTTTTGTTTGCACATTATTTTGGTATATTTTTATATACAGGTGTTTATGCTTGCGCGCTCCTTTCCTTTTTCATTTGTTTTACTATATTGCCCCCCCTCCAATGTTTTTTTTACATTTTTCCATGCCCCAAGACTGTAAATCTGTGGGATTCTTATTATGATATAAAAAAATACTTTGACAAATTATGTTTTTTATAACCTGTGGATAGTGTTGAGTGAACATTTCTGGGCAACTAAAAAGTCCGGCCCAAACATCGCCTGTTCGCCCCTTCGGCGAACACCCGAATTTGCGGGACACTCAGCGAGATGTTTGCCTGCTGAGTGCCCCACAACATTCTAGGGCCCTAACTGGATAAAGTCTTGCACCTGACCAGCTTTGCCAATTAGGGCACAGAGCACTGTCAGAGCCCTGATTGGACAAAGTGATGATGACTTTCTCCAATCACGGCTCAGTTCTCATAGTCTCACCCCACACTATATAAGGTTCCTTCCCATAGGAAGCTTTTGCAGTGTGTTGTTGGAGTGGAGATAGATAGAGCAGGGCTCAGTTTGCTACTAGCGAGTTAGTGTGTTCACTTATTGTAAGTTTAGAGTATTAGTGTAGTGTTAGTATAGTGTAAGTATAGTGTGTTAATATAGTGTAGTTTGTCAGTATAGTGTTGTGCCAGTGTAGTGTGTTAGTGTAGTGCAGTTTTAGGTTTGCTTTTTTTGCATGTTTTTTTTTTATTTTTTGCCTTTTTTTTCACTGCCTGCCCCCTTTATTTAAAATTCTCAGCTGAAATTTTTCTGCCTGCGGTGCTGGTGTTCCCCTTTTTTATTTTATATGTTTCATTTTTTTTCAGTCAGTCCTCAATTTAAAGCGCACCAAACACCACTTTTCATTCAATAAAGTGCATCCAATCACACATTTTCCAGTATTTATTACGCTTGGATAAAAATCCCCCCTCCCTCCATCATGTCTGAGAGGCCAACAAGGAGAGGCAGATGTTCCCATGCCACTATGAGGGTGCCAGCAGCGTTTGTGCACACAAGCAAAGGTGGACGTGGACCCTCCTCATGTGGGGCGCATTTGTCTTTGTTTAGTGATGTTGCTATCCAGCCACGTCATGCAGAGGAGGTGGTGGACTGGCTTACTAAACAATCTTCATCCTCCTCATCCCCTATGAACCAAGCTGACACTAGTGCACAGTCCACTGCAGCTAACAGAGTGGCTTATTCTGCCTCCTTATTCGCAGCTACTCATGCCATAGCTCCAGCATCATGCATGGAGGAGTCAGCTGAATTATTTAAACACAGTGTCAGCCACTTGCTTCTTGAGGATGCACAGACATTACTTAAATCTGATATTGGTTCTGAGGTAGAGGAAGGGAGTAACATAAGCCTACAGCGAGGGGAAACACTGATAAACAACAACTTGGCAGTCATGTTCCCTCAGCCAAAGCGTATTGCCAAGGTTGGCTCCAGTGATGATAAGGATGGAGTGGATGATGATGATGAGGTCAATGAGGAAACTTGGGTGCCAGATAAAGCAGAGGAGGAAAGTGAGGGGGAGAAACAACCCCAACGAGGCAGGGTGTCCTCCAGAGGCAACCATCATGGAAGAGTAGAGAGCAGCCACCCTATTCTATCAGATTGTGGAGCTGTCATCTCCCGACCAACTTCCCACAGCTCAGCTGTGTGCGCCTTTTTTAGCACATGTGCAACCAATTGCACTGTTGCTATTTGCAATCTCTGCCACAAGCAGATCAAGTGTGGAAAAAACAGCAGCCATTTGGGTACCACATGCTCGACAAGGAATTTAACCTCCCACCACCCAGCCCGTTGGCAAGAGCACCTGAAGGCCACATACAAGGGACACAATTTTTCTCCTCCTTACTCCTCACCTTTCAAGTCTACCCCCACTATATCTGATGACCTCTCAGCAGCCTCCACTGACAGGGATAAAACAGAGAGAAGATAAGGGCACTCTGGTGGAGGTGGGTAGCTGGTCAGAGGGATGATATTGATGAGGTGGCACTTCTGGCAGCACTTTGGTTAGAGGAGAGGCAACTCTGAAGATATAAAAAAGGAAAAGAAAGGTCCCTCTAAGTGCAGTATGCAACATTTAATAAAGTGCACAAAGGGTTAAAAGCACTTACAAGATTGTTGAGTGTTAAAAAAACACGATAAAATCAGAAGTCCTCATCTGTGGCACGTGTCCATCCTCAGCATGGTAGAGGATGGACACATGCCACAGATGAGGACTCCTGATTTTATCATGTTTTTTAACAGTCAACAAACTTGTAAGTGCTTTTAACCCTTTGTCCCCTTTATTAAATGTTGCATACTGCACTTAGAGGCGCCTTTCTTTTCCTTTTTTCCACTGACAGGGATGACGGTGTAGCAAAGGGTATCACAGGTCCTTGCAACAGGTCTGCCAGCAGCATACCACCAGCTGTAGAGTATAGCAGGCAAATTTCTCTGCTCCAATTGCTGCAGCAAAAAAAAAAATTACTCCCTGCCACCCACATTTGCAGCGTCCAAATTCCAGCTTGTCCAAATTGCTGACTTTACAACTCCTGCCTTACCATCTTGTGGATTCTGCCCTCTTCTGTGAATTTGCAGAATGTGCTGTACCACAATGGCAGGTTCCCAGTCACAATTTTTTTGCATGCAAGGCCATTCCTGCTCTATACCATCACATGGAAGGCAATGTTTTGGCATTGTTGGTCAGGGAAGTCAGCAGCAAGGTCCACATTTCTGCTGACATGCGGTCCAGCAAGCATGGTCAGGAACGATATATTTAATTCACAGCACACTGGGTAACTCTGCTTGCAAATAGGAAGGATTCTGGATAGGGCTCAGTGCTGGAGCTTTTTTTTTAGCTACATCTGCATACAGCTGGTGGTGAAGATGTGAGATATGTCAGCTTCACCCCCTTCTCTTCCTCCATGCCCTCCTCTGCTGGATTGTCCTATGAACCACCAGTACCCCTAAGCTTTCAAGGGACCATTCAATGAGTCAAGCTGAAAGATGCCATGCAGTGCTTCAGCTGGTCTGTCTAGGGGACAGAAGCCACACCTGAGCAGAGATTCTTTCAGATCTGCGGGGGCAGGCCCAGAGGTGTTTCATGCCATGGAAGCTTGAGCCAGGAATGGTGGTGTGCGATAATGGCACTAACCTTCTGTCTGCCCTTCAACACGGAAAGTTGACACGTGTAGGGTTGCCACCTCATCCCTTTAAACCCAAACACATATGAATTACCTAGGTTAATAGGCTAATTTAATGCAGATAGGACACCAATTGAGTTTAATTACCACCTTAATTAGCCTCAGAACCTATGTAATTCATATGTGTTTGCTTTTAAAGGGATGATGTGGCAACCCCACACATGCGCCATGCCTGGCACATGTCTTCAATTTGATGGTGCAGTGTTTCTTAAACAAGTACCCAGGTTTGCAAGATCTTCTAAGGCAGGCCAGAAGAGTCTGTAGCCATTTCAGGCGGTCATACACAACCGATGTTCTGTTGGCTGAAATTCAGCAGAAATTCCACTTGCCCATAAACTGCCTGATTTGTGACATGCCCATTAGGTGGAACTCAACTTGCTGCAGCAGGCTCACATGCAGTAGAGGGTGTCAACGAGTACCTGTGTAAGTATGGGACAATGACAGGTTCAGGGAAGCTTGGCTTTTTTCCCCACGCCAATTGTTGCTGATAAAGGATGCTGATACTGTCACTATTTGAGGAGGTGACAAGGATGGTGAGCCGATACAATGCATGCATCAGTGACACAATCCCTTTTGTGTTCCTGCTGGAGCATACTCTGCATGGCATTATGGACAGGGCACTCGAGGCAGAGCAGCGGGAGGAAGAGGAGGACTTCCTTTCCTCTCAAGGCCCGCTTTATGCAGACACCATTCTTGCCATGCCACAGAGCACACAAGAGAAAAGGGAGGAGGAGGATTCTGGCAGTTTTGGAGGTGTAGAAGCAAAGGAAGGCATATACATAAAACCTTAAAAGGTTGTTTTCATTCCCCAGAAACCTTGGAAGTAGTACGTGGCTGTGAGGAGGCAGTACAGATACTATAATCCTCAGTGACCCTGAGGAATATGCTTCTCATGCCTCCACAAACTTACAGTGTATGGATTCCCTTATTCGTTAAAGCCTGCAAAAGGACCTGCAAATTTTTGGCATCAAGAAGAAGGATCATTATTGGTTGGCAACCCTTCTTGAACACTGTTGCAAGGGGAAAGTCTCGGAACTCATCCAGCCCTCGCAGAAGGAGCACAGGATGAAATATCTTGAGGACACCTTAAAGAAGAGTTTATGTAATGCCTTTTCAGACTCTGGTAGATACAGTCTCATGGTAAAGCTAGTTTTGAGGCTTCTGTTGGTCAAAGGGAGACTGGTGGAGACTGGTGGAGAAGGGGGCCACCTCAGTGATGCATTTCAATTTTTTTTTTGTCTTCGGCGCCCATGGCTGTCAGCTTCAAGATTTCATCGGCAGTGTCTGCATCATTCGGTGGAAGATTATCTAGGGGTGAAAACAGACATAGAGAACTTTCCAGTAGATGATCCACTGGGTTTCTGGGTCATGAGAATAGCAATTGAGCTGCTGGACTGCCCTGCATCCAGCATGCTTTTCGAATAGGCATTCAGTGCTGCTGGAGGTTTTGTGACAGATAAAAGAGCGCATCTGTCCACAGTCCTGTCACTTATCAAGTGTTATTGGGATCTCAGATATCTGCAAGACTGTCTAGGCTGCCTAGCTTTGTGGGTGTTGATGTTACCTTGAAGTATTTTTTGGTATAGGTTTCATGAGCACAATTAACACCCAAGGACCAATTTTTCCTCACCTGTTTGATAGCTGCATCAAATTTCAATTTTTTTACAGCAAGGCCAATTCTTAACCCACAATGGGAATCCAGGAGAAGAAAGGATAAGAAGGACCCCAGAAAAAAGTGGGGATGTAGGGGGGGGGGATTATACAAAAGAGAGTATTAGGGAAGGTATTTTTAACCTCAGTGGTGTGGAATTTAAAAATTTCTGGACAAAGGAAAGAAATATGCTCCCAATAGTAATTTAAATAAATTTGATAACTACAGTCAGGTCCATAAATATTGGGACATCAACACAATTCTAATCTTTTTGGCTCTATACACCACCACAATGGATTTGAAATAAATGAAATGAACAAGATGTGCTTTAACTGCACTTTCAGCTTTAATTTGAGGGTATTTACATCCAAATCAGGTGAACGGTGTAGGAATTACAACAGTTTGTATACGTGCCTCCCACTTTTTAAGGGACCAAAAGTAATGGGACAATTGGCTGCTCAGCTGTTCAATGGCCAGGTGTGTGTTATTCCCTCATTATCCCATTTACATGGAGCAGATAAAAGGCCCAGAGTTCATTTCAAGTGTGCTATTTGCATTTGGAATCTGTTGCTGTCAACTCTCAATATGAGATCCAAAGAGCTGTCACTATCAGTGAAGCAAGCCATCATTAGGCTGAAAAAACAAAACAAACCCATCAGAGAGATAGTAAAAACAATAGGTGTGGCCAAATCAACTGTTTGGAACATCCTTAAAAAGAGAGAATGCATCGGTGAGCTCAGTAACACCAAAAGACCCGCAAGACCATGGAAAACAACTGTGGTGGATGACCGAAGAATTCTTTCCCTGGTGAAGAAAGCACCCTTCATAACAGTTGGCCAGATCAAGAACACTCTCCAGGAGGTAGGTGTATGTGTGTCAAAGTCAACAATCAAGAGAAGATTTCACCAGAGTGAATACAGAGGGTTCACCACAAGATGTAAACCATTGGTGAGCCTCAAAAACAGGAAGGCCAGATTAGAGTTTGCCAAACAACATCTAAAAAAGCCTTCAGAGTTCTGGAACAACATCCTATGGACAGATGAGACCTAGATCAACTTGTACCAGAGTGATGGGAAGAGAAGAGTATGGAGAAAGAAAGGAGCTGCTCATGATCCAAAGCATACCACCTCATCAGTGAAGCATGTTGGTGGTAGTGTTATGGCGTGGGCATGTATGGCTGCCAATGGAGCTGGTTCTCTTGTATTTATTGATGATGTGACTGCTGACAAAAGCAGCAGGATGAATTCTGAAGTGTTTTCGGCAATATTATCTGCTCATATTCAGCAAAATGCTTCGGAACTCATTGGACAGAGCTTCACAGTGCAGATGAACAATGACCCAAAGCATACTGCGAAAGCAACCAAAGAATTTTTTAAGGGAAAGAAGTGAAATGTTATGCAATGGCCAAGTCAATCGCCTGACCTGAATCCGATTGAGCATGCATTTCACTTGCTGAAGACAAAACTGAAGGGAAAATGCCCCAAGAACAAGCAGGAACTGAAGACAGTTGCAATAGAGGCCTGGCAGAGCATCACCAGGGATGAAACCCAGCGTATGGTGATGTCTATGCGTTGCAGACTTCAGGCTGTAATTGACTGCAAAGGATTTGCAACCAAGTTTTAAAAAGTGAAAGTTTGGAAGGGAGATGGGTGGAGCCTAGTGGAGCAGACATGCATTGTTAGAGCTCTGCACCGCTGAGGAGAGAAGAGACGGACAAAGCGGAGCCTGCAGGCTCAAAAGGTATCCATTTGAACCTTTTTGCCCCAGGGAACAAACTGTAAAAGTTTGGGCAGGAAATATGGTACTGGGAGGAAACCGTGGCAGAAATAAAAATCACCTCACAAAGAGCTCACAGGCACTCACTGCAACTAAAGCAGCTCCAGTCACCTCACAAGATACAGCATCAGGGCGCTCTCACAGACAGAAAATGTCACAGCAAGACTCTCCATTTGAGTCAGATACAGAACAAATCCTCTCACAAACTTCTCCACAAGCCTCCTCAGTATCCCCAGTAATATTATTACAATTTGAAAAGATGCTTCATAAGGCTTTAAAACAAACCTCAGACCAAATAACAAAAAGCCTAACCAAAGAAATAAGAGAGCTGGGAAACCGCACCGCAGCCTTAGAAATAAAAATGGATGAAATTGAAATTACAACCCAAGTAAATATAACAGAATTGGAACAATTAAAAGAAGAGAATTTAATACTTCAAACTAAGCTTGAAGATTACGAAAATAGAGCCAGATGTTCAAACTTGCGCATAAGGGGAATACCTGAAACTGTGACAGACCTGCAATCTACTATTACTGCTCTATTACAAGAACTAAAGCCAGATATCCCTATTGAACATTTAGAACTGGACAGAGTACACAGAGCCCTCACAGCCAAAAAGAAAGATGGACCCCCACGTGATATAATCACAAAATTTCATTATTACAGAACAAAAGAACAAATACTAATTGCTGCAAGAGAAAAAAAGGAACTTAATTTTCAAGGACACAATTATCAAATTTTTGCTGACCTATCCCAACTTACTATTACTAAAAGACGATCCATGAAACCCCAACTAATGGAACTGCAACGCCACAACATTATGTATCAATGGGGCTTCCCCTTTTCAGTCAGATTTAACTACCAAGGTACAATTTACAGAAGCAGATCAGCAGATGAACTACAACAAACCCTTTTAAAATTAAATCTGACAGAACCCACAAGCAGCAACTCTCCCACACGCGGAAGAATGGCATCATCTTCACCTTCAGGCAGCACTCAGAAAATTTCAGAACAAAATGGGAATCATCATTCTCACAAAAGAGGCCGTTATGCCACATTATCCATGGACCAAGAAGATTCAATGGACTGACATCCTAATTCCTGATATCTCTTCATTTATTATACTAAGAGATGGTTCTCTATAAAAAACCTGTATTTATAATGGAATGTAACTGCATTCTGATAGTCAAACACTGTGTGGGATCATGTTACATTCCAGTTATATTTCTTATTACTTCTGATTCATATAGCCTTAGAATATATAAGTGAAATAAGGAAATTCTTGTTCAGTTATATATTATCAGGTAATAACAATAGATTTATTACTTTTTAGGACAAATATGTTCAATAATCCAGAAGTAATGGAAGCTTTTTCTTTCTTTTCTTAAAACAAATATATTATTACCTAACTAGTTCCTAGAATTATGTTTTTGTTTATTCTAATCTGAAGCAATACAACCTCAATTTTATGAGTTAACATATCTAAACAGTTACATATGAATAAAATATGTAATTGTTTGCTCTAAAAGGGTTAAAATCCCAAAATAATTCAAACTATCTTCATCAATACCAAAGTAATTAACAGTACCTTTCTAACTGAATTATTTAGCCTAGGGCAAGACTAACCATATACAACCACCCTGGAATAAATAATTTCAACAAAAACTATATTCTGCACTCCAATTAATGAAACATAATTTTGATGTCTTTTGACATAGCACTTCTCTCCTGTAAGCGGAAGATCCGTGTACCCCCATTAGCCCTCCTCATTCTCCCAACCATATTATGTGGGAGTGTGACGAAGGCACTTATTCCCCTGAGAGAGATATTTACTCTCTTTCACGGGTAAATTGTGATTACTTGCAAAAAATAATTTATACAATGTATCATCTAATCTCATATGTTTTTTGTTTACTCTTTACTCCAGAATTCACTGGTTTCTTTTCTATCTATTCATCTCTTCAGTCCACACAGGTTGATCTGCGCAGTCAGCTCTGCATAACAAAAAGTAAGTCAAAACTACTTGATCTGTTGCCATGGCACCACTGAATATACTTTCCCTGAATGTTCAGTGAATAAATGTCCCTCAAAAAAGGACCAAAGCCTTCCGTACTTTTCATAACAAGAAGGCTCACATAGTATGCCTCCAAGAAACACACTTCACCAAAGATTCTACTCCAAAATATATTTCTCCTTTTTATCAACAAATTTACACGGCCTCTGCCTGTACCAAGCAAAGGGGAACTCTAATTGCATTTCACCGATCCACACCATTCACCTTATCATCAGAAATTAAAGACCCAGAAGGTAGATACCTGATACTCATGGGTTATATAATGGATATAACAATCACGGTGATTTCCTACTACGCTCCTAACAAACAACCTACACCATTCCTCTCACATATATTACAAGTGATTAATACACACAAAATAGGAACAGTGATAATGTGTGGGGAATCGAACCAGGTCCTCCTCCCATTTCTAGATAAATCACTTTTTACACCATCCAAAATAACCTCTAGATTACCTTTTTCTCAAATTCTTTCCAAATACAATCTGGTAGATTCGTGGAGAGAAAGTAACCCAATGAAAAAGAAATTCACTTATTTCTCGCACCCTCATCAAACCTTCACCAGAATAGATCATATTTTTCTAACAATAGGAATGATACCAGAAATTATTGCATCAGATATAATTCCGATTCCGTGGTCTGACCATAATGCAGTATACACTACTATAGCCTCAGCCATACCAAAAGCGCATGACCCAACGTGGTACTTACCGGACATAATGCTCAAACACCCACTACATCAGATGGCCATTGAACAAGCTTTAAAGGAATACATATCAATTAATAATACAACAGACATCTCCCCAATAACACTGTGGGAAGCTCATAAGCCTGTCTTGCGTGGTACAATACAAAGACAAATGGCACTATTTAAACGGGAATGCAAAAATCTAGCAAAAAAACTAGAACTCAATTTTAATGCAGCCTACATATCATTTCAAGATAATCCATCTCAGAGTACAAAATCTCATCTGGAAAAATCTAGATTGGAATACGATCTATTTCTCACTGAGTCAGTTGATAAATCCCTAAAACGCTCCAAACACAATTTCTACATGAATACAAACAAACCAGGTACATATTTGGCTCGGGCATTAAATTCAACTAACAAATCTTTCAAACCAATACGTTTGAAATGATCAAAAAATGTTTACACTTGTAATCCAGTTAAAATAGTCCATAAATTTCACTCACATCTCGCAACATTATACAAGACAAACAATGAATTTAATCATACAGAGGCTGAATCCTTCTTCTCAAAAATAACCTTACCTGAGTTATCTCAGAATCAAAAAAGCAGTTTGGATGAGCCTATAACTATAGATGAAGTTGCTAACGCCATAAAAGACCTAAAACTTAACAAAAGACCAGACCCAGACGGCTACTCGGCTTTATACTATAAAACATTCTCAGAAATACTCTCTCCCATTCTCACTGAAACTTTTAACAAACTTCTAGATGGACATTCTTTTCGGCAAGAAACACTAATGGCAATTGTTTGTATGATCCCAAAACCCCTTTCTGATGATAATTCCTGTGTGAATTATCGGCCTATCTCTCTGTTAAACCTCCATATTAAATTATTAGCAAAAATAATAGCAAAACGCCTCAATAGCATTATAGGAAAATTAATACATAGAGATCAAGTAGGCTTCATGCCAAATAGACAGGCAGGCGATAATATACGCAGGGCAGTGTTATTGGCACATATTGCTAAAAAACGGAAAATCCCTTTATGTTTTCTATCTCTCGATATTAAGAGGGCATTTGACACAGTATCCTGGCAATATATGCAATATTCATTACAAAAATGGGGTTTTGGACCCCACTTTTTAACATGGATCAAAGCATTATATAATAAACCCAAAGCCTATATAAAATATGCTGGATACAAATCTGAAGCCTTTAATATCGAAAGAGGTACCCGACAGGGTTGCCCATTATCTCCCTTATTATTTGCCCTTATACTCGAACCCATGGCCCAATGCATCAGAACAAACCATACTATAACTGGCATTGAAGTAGGAGGTATTACACACAAATTATGTATATTTGCAGACGATATATTACTTTTTCTATCATCACCACAGGTCTCTGGTCCTAACTTAATACCAGCTCTTGATGGATTTGCAGCCCTATCCGGCCTTATGATTAATCCTAAGAAATGCCTAGTGCTTAATATTTCACTCACAAACATGGAATTGATCCCGGCTAGGGCTGCACTCTCATTCACATGGGCAGAAAAATCAATCCCATATCTTGGAATTCATTTAACAGCATCTCATTCTGACTTATTCTCAACCAATTATCCTCCTGTATTAAGACAGATCACAAATCTAATAAAACAATGGTCGCAACTTCCTTTATCCTGGATAGGGAAGATTAATGCAATCAAAATGACTATTCTACCCAAATTGCTTTATCTATTCAGAGTCCTCCCTATTCCAATTCCTTCCTATTTTTTGAGAATAGTACAAAAAAGAGCAACATCGTTTATATGGGGCTCTTCTAAACCACGTATACCTATACACACACTACATCTTCCCAAAAATAAAGGAGGCCTGGGATACCCTAATTTTACTAACTACTACAGAGCAGCACATTTGGCCAGTCTGTCCAAATACCATGCAAAACAGGAAATCCCATTATGGGTATTTATAGAGGCTTCAGAAAATGACCCTCTATTAATATCAAATTTATTATGGCTTGATCCTAAAGACCGCTTTAAAATTCACAATCCCATAACTAAACACTTCTTATCTCTCTGGGATAAACTAAAAACCAAATATCAGTTACAATCTCCACACAATCCTCTCCTTTCTTTTATCAGAAATCCGGCCTTTTACCCGGCATGGATCTACCCAAATTCTTTTAAAGCTTGGACAACATCAGGCATTCAGACACTAAATGACTTCATAGCATCTAAATCATTCCTTTCATTCCCATCGCTTAGAGAAAAATATGATCTACCAAACTCTGAGATATTTAGATATCTCCAAATCAAAAATTTCTATACACCATTCCTAAAGGGGGATACACCATTATCCCAATTATCCATTTTTGAATCAATCTGTACAAAAGATCCATTTGCTAAAGGTACAATTTCATTACTTTATAATCAATTATATGGAGTAGCAAATCTTAATAGACCCTCTTACGTTCAGAGGTGGGAGGAGGACCTGGGACGAACTTTAGAAGACACGGACTGGTCTAACATATGGCTCACATCTAAGTCATCTTCACCCAACATCTTAGCACTGGAGACAAATTATAAAGTCCTAACTCGCTGGTACCTTGTACCCGCTAGAGTGGCAAAATATTCACCTAATACCTCAGCTCTTTGTTTTCGAGGATGCCCAGAAATAGGCACATATTTACACATATGGTGGACGTGCCCAGTAATCCAAACCTTCTGGAAGGAAGTCTTCGTGATTGCATCTAAAATATTTAAAAAAATAATACAACCAGATCCATATTTAACTTTACTTAATCTAAAACCGGAATGGTTAACACTCTCTCAATTCAAACTTATGATCCAACTAATAACGGCTGCAAAACAAACAGTGGCCAAGGCATGGAAATCTCCTACATTGGTACTAGCAGAAACAATTCACAGAATGAATAATACAATGTCCCATGCTGAGATGGTAGCCATCGATCAAAATCAAATTCCAAAATTTGAAAACTTTGGCACCCTTGGATAAAACAACAGTTCCTGTCAAACTTCAATGACTCTGTCCTGTTGCCATGGTAACAGATTAAATGACTTACAGAGACACCCATTCTAAGGCTTCAAAGAGAACTAAAAAGAATAATAAACTGACGAGCGGGGCAACCTTGTGGACCATACCTCTACCTTTCAACCCTTTTTCTTCTTTCTCTTTCCTTTTCTCCACCTTACGATTAAAGCTCATTATCAGAATGTATTTGACCTATATACACTCTACTTGTAAACAATATGTATAGTAGGTATAAATCATTTAAATACCTACAAAAGTAACTAAGGAAATGATATATATCTTTAATTTAGGTTTACGTGAACCCAATGTTTAATATTTGAAATTTCATGATATTTACCTATATAAACCCTACTGTAAAACAATGAGCTTACTTTATAGATCCTTGTAAACTTACTTTATGTATCTTTATAATATTGTATACTCAATAAACTTCTTTTGACAAGGAAAAAGTGAAAGTTTGATGGGTGATTGTTAATCTGTCCCATTACTTTTGGTCCCTTAAAAAGTGGGAGGCACATATACAAACTGTTGTAATTCCTACACCGTTCACCTGATTTGGATGTAAATCCCTTCAAATTAAAGCTGAAAGTCTGCAGTTAAAGCACATCTTGTTTGTTTCATTTCAAATCCATTGTGGTGGTGTATAGAGCCAAAAAGATTAGAATTGTGTTGATGTCCCAATATTCATGGACCTGACTGTATGTGGGAATACATCAATACATTGGAACAGTTGATAATAAAAAATTTATGATGATGGCCCCTCTGTGGTTAGATGGATCTAAGGCCCTTAGGATATACCTCCCTCTTTTTAACTCCTCTTGGCTGACAATTTAAGCCCTACAAGCATCACGGTTATCGTGCTACCTAGGCTCCTGTGGGGGACCGGTGTTTATTTTCTGCACTGTGCGTAGTACTTGCTGCTTCACAGACTATAAATATTGACGTAAACCTTTGGTATGTACAAAAGTGGCATGAGAGCCCCTCTAACGGATGCAATAAGGGATTATATTGTGTTGTAATTGTAATTGGCTTCCTTCCTGGTATTCCTGTGTTTGCCTTTCCTCCTCTTTCTCCCTTTTTTTTCTTTTGTAATTTTATGCATAAACATTTGTTTACCTTACCCTCCCGATAACTCTTTGCCTCCTTCTCTTTCCCCTCCCCCTTTTCCTTTGCTGCCACCACATATTACTGTTGTCTAGGCTGGCACCACGTCATGCTTCATGGATACTGCTTTGTATCTGATTGTGTTGCTGCTCCTGAGCTGACTGTTACCTACCCCAGCTTAGCGTGCCTGGACCACAGGGTCAGTCTTATTAATCCTATCCTCTTAGCATACACAGTGATTTTAACTCTATTTCTAATATAGAATGTATTCTAATGGATGCTGTGCTCCCATGTACTCTCCACACGTCCACGGGTTCATAGAGCACCACATTCTTTGGTCCCTTACTCCACCACCTTCTCTTACCCTCTACCTCCCCCCTCCTCTTATTTCCCTTTTCCAGGTCATCCTAGCTGGGCTCTCTTCTTTTGCAACTTGACCTAGCTACTTTTATGCTGTAACATCTGTTGGCTGTTATAGGATATCTCTTCCAGGATGGCAGAACACATGAAATGCTCAGAATACCTTGTAGACCACCTGTCAGGTCACCTAGAGGCTGGGTGACAGATGCACACTGTTGGGATCAGGAGTGCACCGCAAGGTAGTGGACCCTACGGCTGACTGCTGCGGATTGAACCCAGGGAGGTTCAGGAAGCAGGTCTACTGGATCACTGACACAGATCCCACTGGGAGCTAGAGCATAGATTCCCAAGGGCGTGGAGTCTAAGAGCCAGCAGGTGTTCACCAGAGCCTTTAATGGTAAGGATAGACTGCGCTGCAGTCTGGCTCCAGGTCGCGGCCCCCAGGGTCTCACAGCTCACGCTCACGGTAGACTACAGGAGAAGAGGAAGGAGGCAGCAGGCTGGAACAACAAGGAAAGTAAGGGACAAGCCAAGGTCGGGGCCACAAGCAGACAAGGACAACAGAGTACAAACCAAGGTTCAGGGTCACAGGCAAACAGGGATAGTCGGGAACACGCCAAAGGTCAGGGTCACGAGCAGACAGGAATAGTTAAGAACAGGCCAAAGTCGGTAACAGGAATCAGCTGTAGGAAACACAGCAAGTACACACAGAGGCTAACACACAATGGTTGATCAGCACTGCTGGCTTGCAGTGCACAGGTTAATATAGGGTTCCCTGATAGGGCCTGGGGTGGGGCCATGCTTAGAGGAGAGGTTACAAAAGCAGTCAGGTGAGGCTCAGCTGGTCTCTAGAGATGAACACATGGAGACAGGTATGCTGATCGACAAACTCTATTGCATAACCATGACAGTACCCCCCCTCTTAAGACCTCCCCCTCCCCCGCCTGTGCCCAGGCTTAAAGGGAAACTCCAGATGGAACCTCCTCAATAGACGAGGAGCAAAGACCTCAGATGCATTGATCCAAGACCTCTCCTCAGGACCAAACCCTTTCCAATGTACGAGATACTATAGAATGCCTTTACGGAGCCGGGATTCCAAAACTTGATTAACCTCGTACTTTAGATTATCCTCAGAGGCCGGAACCGAGGTAAGGAGAGGACGAAAGGACTTATTGAGGACTAAAGGCTTTTTAAAAAATGTGTAAGGGCACGAGACCCTTAAAGATGTGCTGGACATCCAACACATGGCCATCAGACTGGGTAGAGGTCAGTGGATACCTGAGGTCAGGTTGGTTAAAAGGTGACGTGTCACAAGAGTTAAGCTGGATTGCTGAAACACAAACAGAATGCAGAGAGCCCTAAACAAAAGATTGAAAACCCCACCTGGCCGAATGAGGCAGTCTATCCAAAGGATGGATTGAGCCTCTTAAACAGGTTTGAACGGACGTAGTAGCAGTAGGGTGAGGCCAGGTTACAGAAGGTCCTGAACAAGAAGCAGGAAGCTCACTGGGCATAGGCTGGACTGGTGCAGAGGCCGACTGAACAGCATTTCCTGGTGCAGCGACCACCAGAATTGCATCGCAGGGCGTAGCGACTGTGGAACTGGTGGATGAGTCAGCCTGAGTGTGTGTCCAAGGGGGTCCAAGGGGGTCCAGGGACAGGCAAAGAGAAATGGCCATGCAAACTGGAGTCACTGATCGGCTCAGGTTCACAGGTAGGCTTCTCATCCAGAGTACCACACGACCCAGAGAGTGCCTCAACCCGACTATTGCAGGAGACATTCCAGAAATCGATATACGCAGCGGGAAGAGCAGAAGATACTGGGATGTTGGCAACAGGATTATTCTCTTTTAGGGTAACCTTGAGTAGGCAGGAGGAGGAACAACAAGGAAAGTAAGGGACAAGCCAAGGTCGGGGCCACAAGCAGACAAGGACAACAGAGTACACGCCAAGGTTCAGGGTCACAGGCAAACAGGGATGGTCGGGAACACGCCAAAGGTCAGGGTCACGAGCAGACAGGAATAGTTAAGAACAGGCCAAAGTCGGTAACAGGAATCAGCTGTAGGAAACACAGCAAGTACACACAGAGGCTAACACACAATGGTTGATCAGCACTGCTGGCTTGCAGTGCACAGGTTAATATAGGGTTCTCTGATAGGGCCTGGGGTGGGGCCATGCTTAGAGGAGAGGTTACAAAAGCAGTCAGGTGAGGGTCAGCTGGTCTCTAGAGATAAACACATGAAGACAGGTATGCTGATCGACAAACTCTATTGCATAACCATGACACCACCATCAATTACAGTAGTTTGGCAGTTTTTTCCGGTCCTATTCAGCCTGCTATTTTAATAAAACTTTTTCCCTCCTCTGTTAATTTTTGGAAAGCTATAGTGGTTGCTGTGATTTTCACTGCTTAGGCCTGACTTCCTTTATCCTTGATGGGGTAATGTTTGCTGTCACGACTATGTGGACCATCACTCCTGGAAATTCCACTTTAGTGTTTAATTTATTCCATATGATTTGCATGTGTTTATGTTATTAGTACTGCTTAGGCCTGACTTCCTTTATCCTTGATGGGGTAATGTTTACTGTCACGACTGTCATTACTACATCATATACCCCTGTATGTTGTGGTAGTTAAGGTGCCCATCTAATAGTTTTTTGAAACTATCAATGTTCCCTGCTGATTCCACTGCTTGTAAAAGAGAATTCCACATCCTTACTGCTCTGACAGCAAAAAAACCTCTATGTAGTTTAAGGTTAAACCGCTTCTCTTCCAGTTTAAGTGAATGGCCACATGTCTTTTTAAATTCCCATTCACTAAATATTTTTTTTCCTTTGCTAGGGTCACCAGTACGGTATTTGTACACTGATATCCTATCCCCTCTCAAGCGTCTCCTCTCCAGAGAGAATACATTCAATGCTTGTAGTCTTTCCCCATAGCTGAGGTCCTCCATTCCCTTAATTAGCATTGTTGCTCTTTTCTGGACTCTCTCCAGTTCCAGCACATCCTTCCTTAAACTTTTTTCCTCACTGGGTCCTCTAACGTCCTCTTCAGTTTAATTCATCTTCCTGGGATGTCTCAGCAATTTCTCTCAGGTTCCTGGCTTCACTAACTCCTGGCTTGGCTGTTATTCACAACTTCTTTTAAGGTGGCAGACTCATCGACATTGAAGCCCTGACCTCCCAAATGCAAGACACCTCCCTCCCTTTATGGACACACATCCAAATACGGCATTTTCTCTGAGCCTTTGACCACATTTCATCAGTCTCTTGACCCCTAACCCTGTTTGAGTCCTTGTGTTCTAAGACCTCGGGTCAACAGCATATTATCTTCACTGTCTTTCATGAAGAAAAACCTTGGAATTCTGAGAAGGCTTGTAAGGCCTGAGAAAATGATCTGCAACTAGACTTATCTCCTGATCATTGAGATCATATTCACACTAATATTCACAAAAGGTCCATTAATGTCATGACCCAGAAAAATAGCTATAAAATCTTATCGAGATGGTATTGGACTCTAGGGCAGCTCCACAAATTTGATCTGACAACGTCCAAGCCACTCCAGGTAAGTGAGTTTCCAGTTAATCCCCATACACACTAGTCGGGTGCTAGCCCAGCAATGCAGCGTGTCATAAAGAAAAAGATTTTGAATGGCTGCACTTCCAAAAATCCTCTTTATTGAAGCTCATTTGACAGGTGGTTAACCAATGGAGCAGGGGACAAGGAGGTAGATGTGTTTCACGCAAATATTAGCACTTTGTCTTTACCTGGTAATGAAGAAGCGCTAATATTTGTGTGAAACACATCTACCTCCTTGTCCCCTGCTCCATCAATTAACCACCCGTCAAATGAGCTTCAATAAAGAGGATTTTCGGAAGTGCAGCCATCCAAAATCATTTGATTTATGACAATCAGGAGCCTGGTACACTCCTACATAATTTGTGGTCGTGCCCGCTACTCCAATCCTACTGGTCAGAAGTAAATAGCACAATAACTCAGGTTATCACATATACCTTAGATTACTCCCTGACACAGTTTCTTTTGTGCCATTCCTCTCTGTCAAATAAAACTTACTTTAAATCGTTAGCGCACATGGTGAATGCCACCAAACTCTGTATCCTCGTACACTGGGACATGACCCACATGCCATCCCTGTCAGAATGGTTTGCCTGACTATTGTACTTAAAATTGCAGAGATGGAGAAACCAATTTGCATTGTGCATGACTCCCCTTAAAAATTCACAAACACTTGGGCCTGCTGGCTTCATAATTAAACAGCTGAGAAATACAAATGCCTTATGGGCAGACCCACCTCATCATAGGTCACGATTGGCTTCTTTATGCTTGACTGTTTCCTTTCCCATACTTTGACTCTAGACCCTGGCCTTACACAACCCCCTGTCCAGGGGTTTACCCTGGGAGGGTCCATGCCGGAGAAGCCTATCAGTACGCTCACTGTCCCTTACCTCCTATCCTTTCTTCTTTCAGATTGGTTGACTGCTGGGAGAATTCCTGGTCTTTTTGATGGTCAAAAGGGAAACCCCCTTCCTGCTTTCCCCTCCACCTTACCCCCCCTTCTCCCCCTTTCTTTTTCTTTCTTTTCTTTACCTGTATACTTTCTGAACTTGTCAAGCCCAGCTCTTAAAGGCAGTTTGTTGCTGAGGTGACCCTGTAGTTCATTGCCCATAACCTTCTCAAGATAGCCATCTCCCCTAATGTCCTCCCCTCTTTTTCTGTTTCTTTTATGCCTTTTCCAGGAGTGAGGCACCAGACACTTTCCATTTGAAGCGACCTGTCTTTAGGTTATTCACACATGTGCCTTGTTCCTTTGCCCCTGACCCCATTTATTATTAGGTTGTATGGTACCCATACTCTTTCTTTACAAGGAGTAGGGACTTGTTTTTGATATGCATGAATCGTTACTGCTACTTAGGCATATGTAGGCTACAATGTCATTTGGAATGTGACACCTCATGCATGATTTTGACTTTGTGATATTTGATTTGCCCAATATGTTTTTGTCATATGTATGATACTTATTTTCAATAAAATGTTTTTGGAACAAAAATAAATAAATAATTGGCCATGGGGGGCAATGAAATCAAGCAACTGAGCTGAAAGGAGTCCTAGATTTTTGAGTTACAAACATTGGTACTAAACCGGTTAAATGTCGAGTTCAATCTGAACTGTTTTATTAATGACTTTAAGGTAACTTGTAATATTATAGTTGAGCACTAAACTGCACTGGGTGCAATGTGTTATGTAAGATTTCAGTTAGGCCCACACTTTGTTGGGGGTGTTGAGAACAATATTTCTAGTACGCGAACAATAGCATGCACCCCCTTGCTTTGCCCCTGCTACATGGAATATACGTATTTTTTCTACCTACATCATTGTGAGTACATTTTTGTGTTCTATTTTATTTTATCCTTAATAAATTTACTACACTTGGTGGTGTTTCTGTCTCTACCTCTCTCTTCTTTTCTGTGCTTTTACATGGCTTGCTAAAATGTGTTGCAATTCAGGAGATTACCAGTAAGTTTTTAAGACAATAGGTAGCGTAAGACTAAAATGTCCATGTAATTTAGTCCTTACATTCTGTTTCTGTAATCAATTTTGCAATATTCTATACATACATCACTGCAAATCACTTGACAGTGTGTACAATTACCAACAATATTCTTCCTAACCATACTTTCCCTTTAATGATCAAAGTATTGTAATCAAACAAAACTCACATTTACTCTGTTATTTGGAAAAGTTGCTTTAGTTTTAGATCCTATTGTTATGGTTTACTGTATAAATCAGCTGAAACTACTAATTAATTTCAAATAAATGAACTTGTTTATAATTAATATAGACCCAAAGTTTAATTAACATTAACCCTGCAATCAACATCATTCTCCAGTGTATAAAGTAGGCTAGTGCTGTCCTAGCTTAACTGCTTTTTTTCTTTTCTTACGTTAGCTGTGGAAGATTTTGCTGCAACATGATGTTTTCAATGCATTGCACGACTTGTTGCAGGTTCTGCAGAATACTAACTATGCTTGTTTTTCTACTGATATTCTAAAAAGACAATTGACCTGCAGCAGTGAGACCTGGAAACGGTCCCCTGTGGCAGCTTTCAAGGTGAAGCTGACCCAGAGAATTCAGAAAATGCATTTTCCTATTGTTCAAACAAGACAGATTTTGAATGCCTAACGAGAAACATGTTATTTGTTTGTCAAGTGGGATATCGTTAAATGTATACATTAGATGAAGTGAAATTCTTTCATACCAGTAAAAACTGGATTTTTTATCTGGATGCTGATCAGTGTCTGCAAATAAATGTTAAAATTCTACCTAGTTTATATGCTACTTAATTATCTGCTTTTAAATGTTGACAGTCTCTTTTATATATCTATCTGTCCATTTAATGCATCTTGACAGCTTACAGCTATTCCTAATGATGTTCTTCTGAAATGGGCAGCAATTTATCCTTCCTGTTTCTATTTAAACCTCTTCTCGGTTGTCTAAATAAGCCCCCTGGAGCCTCCGATAATAGTAAACACTGTCAGAACTATGGCACAATCTGCTTAATGTGACCTTGACCTCTACAAGAGCTTACATTCCTCTGCTCGAATCAATCTTTGATCTTACTTCGGTGATTTCTAACTACAGTAATTGCAATCAGCTTTTATGGAGCTTGCTGAGTTCATTTGATTTTCCCTATATTATAGTTTTCACTTTTTAAGACACCTCATCTACCTAAAACAGATCTTGACTGAAGAGTAGTCTGACACATAAATGCTGTGCCTTTTTAAATCTGCAAAACCTGGGCATCACTTTCATATGCTAAATGTGAAAACAGTATCTGAGCACCTTGTAGGGATTGACACAAGAATAGGTTTTCATCTTTCCTGAGGACTCCACCACTGACCCTTTTAGCTTGGGCACTAAGGATCTAACACATACACATGCAAGAACTCCAGCGCTGTGTTATTTCCCTGTAAACTACCTCACCACACAAAAAAAATTAAAAATGACACAGTCACAATGAGAAGGGGTTTCTAATATAGATTGGTCTTATTGCAAAGAGTAAGAGCTAGCTTTTACAATAACTAGGCTATGTACACTTAAACATTTACATAAACTTACATAGACTTTAAAACAAGCCCTCTCTTACCCCTGTAGTTGCAGAAACTGTGATGCAACTAATCTTCAAAATTCACAACAAAATCACTCAAATTATTTAAGTATTTTACTTAGCAGCTGATCTCCCCTGCTCCCACGTTTCTTGCAATGATTAAGCAGCCTTCCAGCATTTTAATCTTCAAAGTGAAAACTGAGGAGGAGCTATAGTGGGCAAATCATAATGAGCCGAGTTGTCTGAACTTTTTTGAGTGCTTCTGTTATGGATTTTCAGGATGAATTGCTCCACTGTGCCTGTACCTACAAAGGTCAGTTGGGACTTGTTTTAAAGCTCATGTACTGCCTGTTAAGAATGAGTAAATATTTAGGCAACCTTAAATTGGATTTCTGCTGAAAAAAATAATTTAAAAGTCAGCAGCTACAAATACTACTGCTGCTGACTTTTAAAATATGGACACTTACCTGTCCAGGGCGCCCACGATATCCTCCCCCGTAGCCGACCTGTCCCTTGGCTCCTGGTGCAGGCGCTGGCATCTTCCATAAGGGAATCAGGAAGTGAAGCCTTGCGGCTTCACAGCCTGGTTCCCTAATGTGCATGAGCGAGTTGTCCTGTAATATTAAGTAATATTAAGTAATATTAAGTGACACAACGTAGGCAGCAGCCTTCATCTATAAAATATACCATCTTACATTTGTATACATGACCAAATGGAGCAGGAAAAAGAAGGAATATTTCATACTGGAAGCACTAGGGACGTGGTATAATACAGGGCATGAGCAGTTAGTAGACTTGTTCCTGTAAACTTTGCTATTTTACTATTGCAGGGCTGAATAAGTAACCCAAAAGATTTTTAACTCACAAAAAATCTCCCTATTGCACGTTCTTCTATTAAACATCAGATATCAGTGTGGGATTGGTGGTATATATGAAATGAAAGTAATGTAATTTTAAGCAGCTTGCAACAAAACTACTATTGAACTTGGGGACCTTGAGTGGAGAGAGAACAAGTTTTGTTTTTTGACTGCTGGTGATTGCTGGGTTGCATTTTTAGATTCTTTTTGGGGCTTTTCCTTGTACCTTTTGAACACCTTTTATTGACACTTTTTAAACAGCTTTTTTTTACTTTGCTCCCTTCAGCCTACTAATTAAGGGGAGTGGTTAATTGGTCACAGGTGCTTGAGGCCTATATAACCTTCTGTAGAACTCATTGTGAGCCTGCTCATCTCTGAGCTTGCTGCAACTTAGACCAAGTGGAACTGGACTAAGTGATGAGTTAAAAAAACAGAGTTAGTGGAACTGGACTAAGTGGTGAGTTAAAAAAAAAAGACTAAGTGGAACTGGACTAAGTGGTGAGTTAAAAAACCAGAGTTGAAAACAAGAGGTTATAACAGGTATATAGAAGGGGGGTTTGGGACTTTAAATGAAGCACCCTCAGGTGCCTCCATCCCGAAATCGAATCAAACTAAATAGGGAGTTGGGACTTTAAATGAAGCAAATGGATAGTGGACGTATATAAGCAGTATAAAGATTTTATTTAGACAACATTAAAACATATAATTCGTCATATATAATGTACAATGAGCGTGCACAGGGCCTGAACATAATGTGTAGAAAAGTACATGCATAGCAACAAATCAAAGTAGTATACATAGTAATATAATTGGCAATAGTCCCGATGCCGGTGCATGCATCCACATGGTATGTCTACATTCATCAAAGAGTATACAAACAAATCATAGAGTAGGATGGTTGTAAGTAAATCAGTATCAGTCCATGTAGAGTATAGCTGTAGCATCAAATAGCTTGACGCGTTTCGTGGGTTGTCCCACACGTCAGGAGCGGATGCGGTACATATACCTTTAGAATATATATAAACATATAGTGAATCGTACTCTCGAAAATGTTGGCATATTACATTGTAGATGTGTAAAAGTGGTTAGCCAAGCGCACTCACCCAACCAGATAGTAAAAGCAATGCGGGGCAGCCGATGCAGGGTCAGCCAAGGACACAACTCTCCCACGGGAGCTGAGGCGGCATAGTACAAAGGTGTAGCATCAGATGGTATGGGGGATATAAAGGGTATAGCTGGTGTAACCATATACCAAAAAGTAATAATGTGTATTCCATAGAGTGGGTGTGCCTGGGAAAACAATATTAATTATATGTATAGTTATAGCAATAATATATTGTAAATAATGATAATATTAATAATAGTGAACCCAGTGTAGTTCCAGGGGAGTGATAGTAAAATAACATGGTGCCAGGGGTTATTAAAGGGCCTATGTCTGTGAGTGGTAGATAATGGTATAACTCTAAAAGGATATAAAGGGCTAAAAGATATGAATATCGAGTAAGAGGCATAGGCTGAATATATAAATGAAGAGCTGCACCACCAAGGAGGAACTGAAAAGTATGGAGTATGGATCAGGGGCAGAACAAAGGAGGAAAAGGAAAGAAGAACAGGGGTCAACAAAAGACCTGTAACAAAGACCTGAAGCACCGAACTGTATGTTGTCTACCGGGCGCTCAGGTTCGGCACATAACGGATCTGGTGGACAGATTACTGGGAAGGGCTGGGGAAGAACTGGCTGTCATGGTGTATGTTGGCACCAATGACAATGCCAGAGGCAGATGGAGTGTCCTAAAGAATGATTTTAGGGACTTGAGGAAAAGGACCTCCAAGGTAGTATTCTCAGGAATACTACTGGTACATCGAGCCACACCAGAAAGGCAGGGGGAGATTAGGGATGTAAACAAGGGGTGGAAGAGCTGGTGTAGTAAGGAGAGGTTTGGGTTCCTGGAGGACTGGACCGACTTCTCAGTCGATTACCAGTATTATAGAAGGGACGGACTGCACCTAAATGAGGAGGGTGCAGATCAGCTAGGAGTAAAGATGGCCAAAAAGTTAGAGGGGTTTTTAAACTAGGTGACGGGGAGGGCCCAGAGGTAGAGATAGTGAGCACGGAACTGTCAGAAACCATGAAATCAGACCGAGACAGAACTACAGTTAAATTACACTTGTTTAATAATAAAAATAAAAAGAACAAACATAGTCAAAACAGCCAAAGTTCAGTAACCGGAATGGATAGTCAGCTAAGCAGAAGTCAGGGATCAAAGTAGTGGAACAGCAAGCAGGATCTGGAGCTAGAAGGGATGTCAGCAAAGCCAGTCTTTAAACAGGAACGCAGGAGGTTTCTTGTGATGTGACCAAGGCGGAGGCAAAGCTCCTCTGGACTGGTCGGCTTAAGTAGGCAGGACTGACAAGCAGGATCATCAACAGCTTGGTAACTGTGGAGAGAGATGGGAGCTGGCAACTAGCCGACAGCTGAGCGGCCAGCTCAGAGAAGGAAGGGCTGAGCCCAGCCCTTACAGTACCCCCTCCTCAACGACCCCCCCCTCGGAGGACCACCAGGCTTGAGGGGAAAACGTCTATGGAAATCACGGCGGAGGACAGGGGCATGTACGTCTGAGGATGAGACCCAATAGCATTCCTCCGGACTGTACTCTTTCCAATGCACCAGGTACTGTATACTCCTCATGGTTCTCAACCTGTACAGGGTGAGGACGTGGCACCGAGGTGGTAAAGTGGTTGCAGACCAAAGGTTTTAATAAGGAGACATGAAATACATTCAAAATATGCATGTTAGAAGGAAGGTCTAATGCGTAAGCCACTGGGTTAATCCTGCGAAGAATACGGAAAGGCCCAATAAACCGAGGTGCGAACTTCAGTGAGGGAACACTAAGTCGGAGGTTGCGAAAAGACAGCCAGACCCTGTCCCCCACCTGGTAGGAAGGCGCAGGTAGCTTTCTGTGGTCAGCATGGGGTCTGTACCTACCATTAACGTGACGCAAAGCCCCCTGGACTGTTCTGCGGCCCCATTAGACTGTGGGTGATACGCAGAGGAGAAAGCAAGCTAAATTCCCAACTGTGCATAAAAGGCTCGCCAGAACCGGGACACAAACTGACTACCCCTGTCCGAGACAATCACATTGGGTAGCCCGTGTAAGCGAAAGATCTCCTGAGCAAAAATGGAAGCCAGTTCCTTAGAAGTGGGCAACTTCTTAAGTGGAATACAATGACACATCTTTGAGAATCGGTCAACCACCATAAGGATAACAGTGTTGCCTTGGGAGTTGGGTAACTTCACAATGAAATCCATAGACAGGTGGGTCCAGGGCCTCTCTCTATTGGGTATGGGTTGTAGGAGGCACACTGGAATGTGTTGTGGAGTCTTACTCTGAGCACACATGGAACAGGCAGCTACGAAGGCAGTTACATCAGCACATAGACTAGGCCACCAGAATTGTTAGGAAATGGCCCAAACGAGTTGATTCTTCCCAGGGTGGCCAGCTGCATTGGGAGAATGGTAAGTCTGGAGCATGGCAGTACGGAGACTCTGGGACAAAAGCAGCGGTCACAAGGTTTCTCAGGAGAAGCATGGACCTGAGCAGCAAGAATATTGTCAAACCGTAGCCAGAAAATGATCAGGAGGAATCACAGGAACCGGAACCGACTCCAACTTGGAAGTGGAGGAAAATTGTCATGACAAGGCTTCAGCCCTTACATTCTTAGTACCAGGTAAGAAAGAGACAATGTAATTGAAACTTGACAAGAAAAGAGCCCATCGCGCCCTTCTGGGAGAGAGGCGTTTAGCTTCAGACAAGAATGTGAGATTCTTATGGTCAGTAAGAATGAGAACCGGCACGGTGGTACCTTCGAGGAGATGTCTCCATTCTTTCAGGGCTAAAATGATCGCCAACAGCTCTCTGTCACCAATCTCGTAATTGCACTCCGCAGGTGACAATTTCTTGAAAAAGTAGCCACAACTATGCATAGCACTCTCAGAGGTAGGACATTGAGACAGAAGGGTGCCAACACCAGTCTCAGAAGCATCACCCTCAAGGATAAAAGGTAACATAGGATCAGGATGTGCCAACACAGGAGCAGAAACAAAGGCAGCCTTGAGACTCTCAAAGGCCTTAATGGACTCCAGAGACCAACTCTGTGGGTTACTTGCTTTCTGGTCATATCAGTCAGGGGCTTGACCGGAGACGAGAAGTTACGAACAAACTTCCGATAATAGTTGACAAAGCCCAGGAAACGCTGCAGAGGATGTAAACCCACGGGTGGGGGCCACTGTAGGACTGCTCAAAGTTTCTCTGGGTCCATCGAAAGACCAGCAGTGAAAATGACATAGCCCAGGAATTTAACCTGTTCACGATGGAACTCGCAATTCTCCAGTTTACAATAGAGATTGTTCTCTCTTAGTTTCTGAAGCACACGACAGACATCTGTGTGTTGGCTCTCCAGGAACTTGAAAAGGTGCACAGGACCTTGGCTACCTTCTGGAAGAGGGGTTGTGCCTCTGTAACCAAGGATAACCAATAACCAGTGAAAACTTAGGTGAGGAAGAAATTTTGAATTGTATTATTTCAAGATGAAGAGCCCCTACGGCCATGGACAACAGAACGGTCTCATGAGTCACATGGGCAGGCTGTAGAGGTCTCCCGTCAAGAGCCTCAATGGCAAGTGGAGTGTCACGCAGCTGCAGTGGAATTGAGTGCTTCGATACAAAGGCAGCATCAATGAATAGGCCTGCAGCCCCAGAGTTGATTAGAGCCTGTATCTCGATGTACGACTCAGCCCAAGAAAGGGTGCCCAAAACCAAGGGCTTATCCTTCTGGATAACTGGGGACGAAACAACACCACCTAAGGTCTGTCCTTGACAGGATCTCAAGGTTCAGGCGTTCCTTGGACGGGTAGGACAAGACTTCAAAAAGTGACCTGCCTGGTCACAATAAAGGCACAATCTCTCCCTCCTTCTAAAGGTTCTCTCATCCGCAGAGAGACGCATGAAGCCCAAGTGCATGGGTTCATCTTCACTGACCGACTCTGTAGCAGGAGGAATGGGAGGTGAGGAAGGCACAGATGGGACTGCAAAGCTCAGAGGTAAACGTACAGGAGGCTTCCACATGCGCTCCTTAAAAGAGAGTCTTTCTCTGAGTCTGGAGTCAATATGGATGGCAAATGTGATCAACCTCTCCAGCTCAGTGGCTGCTATCTCATCCTTGATGGAATCTGGGAGACCACGGGAAAAAGCAGCCACGAGGGCCTCATTGTTCCAAGGGACCTCTGCTGCCAGAGTACAGAATTCAATGGCGTACTCGGCAACAGTTCTCATACTCTGTTTGATGGACATGAGACACTTGGCAGCAGTGCAGGAATGTCAAATACACTTTTAAAGGAAGTCACAAACTCAAGGTAACTCAAGACAACAAGTTTTTGCCCAGAAAGAGAGAAAGAGAATTTGCCCAGGCCAAGGCTCTCTCAGAAAGCAAAGATATCACAAAACCTACTTTGCTTCTGTAAGTGGGAAACGCCTGGGACAGCATCTCAAAGTATATCTCAACCTGGTTGAGAAACTCTCTGCATTGAACTGGATCAACCCCAAATCACTGGGGAAATGGAGTGGAACCAGACATACCTCTTATAGAGGTAATACTCGAGGCGGGTGCCTGCACAGAGACTGGCGCAGCAGCAGGGACGGCCTGCAACTCCGGTTGTACTGTGGCAGCCACAGTGGGAGATTCCAGGTGAGCCGTGCGGCTCAGGAGCATTTGTAACGCTATGGCAAACTGATCCATGCGGTGATCTTGCTCATCCAATCTGGAAAAAATATAGTCAAAACATAGCCAAAATTCAGTAACCGGAACGGATAGTCAGCCAAGCAGAAGTAAGGGATCAAAGTAGTGGAACAGCAAGCAAGATCTGGACCCAGAAGGGATGTCAGCAAAGCCAGTCTTTAAACAGGAATGCAGGAGATAGTTTGTTGTGATGTGACCAAGGCGAAGGCAGAGATCCTCTGGACTGGACGGCTTAAGTAGGCAGGACTGACGAGCAGGATCATCAACAGCTGGATAACTGTGGAGAGAGATTGGAGCTGGCAATTAGCCGACAGCTGAGCGGCCAGCTCAGAGTAGGAAGGGCTGAGCCCAGCCCTGACAGGAACATATTCCAGAGGGTAGTATTGGGGGCATTAATGGTAGGTTGACTAAAACACATAAACCCAAGGTAAGTATAGTGACAAGTCCTAGTTGCAATGTAGGAACACCCAAGAGTATAGCATGTGACCGGTCTAAACTACATGGCATGTTCACCAATGCCAGAAGCCTGGCGGACAAGATGGGTGAACTAGAGATACTGTTGAACAAGGAGGGTTTGGATTTTGTGGGAATTTCAGAGACCTGGTTCAACAGCTCTCATAATTGGCTGGCAACCATTCAAGGGTATACCCTTTATAACAGGGATAGGGAGGGTTAAAAAAGTGGAGGGGTATGCCTATATATCAAGAATAATGTAGAAGTGAATGTGAGAGATGACATCACTAAGGGAGCTAGGGAGGAGGTGGAATCCTTATGGGTGGAGCTCCAAAGGGATGAAGCTAAGGGGAAAATATTACTGGGAGTATGCTATAGGCCCCCTAACCTGAGGGAGAAGGGGGAAATGGATATCCTATCACAAGTTGGATTAGCAGCAAGGATGGGAAGTGTTATCATAATGAGGGATTTTAATTATCCAGACATAGACTGGGCGGAGGGAACCACGCATTCGTCTAAGGCTAGCCAGTTCCTAAATGTCTTGCAGGACGATTTCATGGTTCAGATGGTAGACGCACTAACTAGAAATAAAGCATTACTGAATCTACTGATTACCAACAATACAGACCTGATCACGGATGTGGAAATATGGGGTAATTTAGGAAACAGAGATCACAGGTCAAATGTTAGAAGGCATGAATTGGGATAAAATCTTAGGAACAAAGAACGTGGAGGAGAGATGGGTTTGCTTTAAGAGCATATTAAATAAGGGAATTAGTCAATGCATCCCATTGGGTAATAAATTTAAAAGAGCGAACAAAAGTCCAGGGTGGCTTAAATCCAATGTAAAAATGCATATAAAAAAAAGGGAGAAGGCCTTCAAAAAATTCAAGGTTGAGAGATCAACAGCATTCAGACTTTATAAAGAATGCAACAAGAAATGTAAGGGTGCAATTAGGGAGGCTAAGATAGAACACTAAAGACACATAGCGAAGGAGAGCAAGACAAATCCCAAGAAATTCTTTAAGTATGTAAACAGTAAAAAGGAAGGACAGACCATATTGGCCCCATAAAGAATAAGGAAGGACTGGTTACAAAGGATGGGGAGATGGCGAAGGTATTGAATTTATTCTTTGTCTCAGTCTTCATGAGGGAATTGGGGGGCTTCAGTAACCAAAACTGCAGTGTTCATCCTCGTGACACATCACAGGAAGCACCTTCATGGCTAACAGAGGACAGAATTAGAAGTAGACTTGGGAAACGTTACAGTAATAAATCACTGGGACCAGATGGCTTGCAACAGAGGGTACTTAGGGAATTCAGTCAAGTAATTGCCAGACCATTGTTCCTAATTTTTACTGACAGTCTACTGACTAGAATGGTACCAGGTGATTAAAGAAAAGCCAATGTAGCACCAATATTTTAAAAGGACCCAAAGTACATCCCTGGGAGTTACAGACCAGTTAGCCTAACAGCAATAGTATGCAAGCTCTTGGAGGGGATGATAAGGGACTATATACAAGATTTTAGTAATGACAATGGTATCATTAACAGTAATCAGTATGGATTCATGAAGAATCGTTCTTGCCAAACCAATCTATTAACCTTCTATGAGGAGGTGAGTTGCCATCTAGATAAAGGAAGGCCCGTAGACGCAATGTATCTGCATTTTGCAAAAGCATTTGACACAGTTCCCCATAAACTTTTACTGTACAAAATAAGGTCCATTGGCATGGACCACAGGTTGAGTACATGAGTTGAAAACTGGTTACAAGGGCAAGTTCAGAGGGTGGTGATAAATGGGGAGTACTCAGAATGGTCAGAGGTGGGTGGTGGGGTACCCCAGGGTTCTGTGCTGGGACCAATCCTATTTATTTTGTTCATAAACGACCTGGAGGATGGGGTAAACAGTTCAATCTCTGTATTTGTGGATGATACTAAGCTAAGCAGGGCAATAACTTCTCCGCAGGATGTGGTAACCTTCAAAAACAAATTATCATCTGCAAAAACAAATTATATTCTGAACAAATTAATGGGGTGGGCAACTACATGGCAAATGGGGTTTAATGTAGAAAAATGTAAAATAATGGATTTGGGTGGCAAAAATATGAATGCATTCTATACACTGGGGGGAGAATCTCTGGTGGAATCTATGATGTGAAAGGACCTGGGGGTCCTAGTAGATGATAGGCTCAGCAATAGCATGCAATGCCAAGCTGCTGCTAACAAAGAAAACAGAATATTGGCATGCATTAAAAAGGTGATCAACTCCAGAGATAAAATGATAATTCTCCCACTCTACAAGACTCTGGTCTGGCCGCACTTAGAGTATGCTGTCCAGTTCTGGGCACCAGTTCTCTGGAAGGATGTACTGGAAATGGAGAGAGTACAAAGAATGGCAACTAAGCTAATAAAGGGTCTGGAAGATATTAGTTATGAGGAAATGTTGTGAGCACTGAACTTATTCTCTCTGGAGAAGAGACACTTGAGAGGGGATATGATTTCAGTTTATAAATACCGTACTGGTGACCCCACATTAGGGATAAAACTTTTTTGCAGAAGGGAGTTTAACAAGACACGTGGCCACTCATAAAAAC
Source organism: Lithobates clamitans (assembly GCA_037952925.1). Taxonomy (NCBI): domain Eukaryota; kingdom Metazoa; phylum Chordata; class Amphibia; order Anura; family Ranidae; genus Lithobates; species Lithobates clamitans. The sequence goes on along the minus strand of JBBGZY010000244.1, from coordinate 1,359,404 downwards.
TAGAAGAAAAGAGGTTTAACCTTAAACTACGTAGAGGGTTCTTTACTGTAAGAGCGGCAAGGATGTGGAACTCCATTCCACAGGTGGTGGTCTCAGCGGAGGGCATGGATAGTTTTTTGAAATTTTTAGATAAGCACCCGAACGACCGCAACATATAGGGATATGCAATGTAATACTGACATATAATCACACACAAAGGTTAGACTTGATGGACTTGTGTCTTTTTTCAACCTCACCTACTATGTAACTATGTAACTATGTAACTTGGAAAAATGAGACAACAAAAGGACAATTTCTGTACTTTAGTATTGATAACCTACTTGATGGGACTTCATGACACTGACAACATTTACAGTATCTCGCAAAAGTGAGTACACCCCTCACATTTTTGTAAATATTTTATTATATCTTTGACAACACTGAAGAAATGACACGTTGCTACAATGTAATGTAGTGAGTGTACAGCTTGTATAACAGTGTAAATTTGCTGTCCCCTCAAAATAACTCAACACACAGCCATTAATGTCTAAACCGCCGGCAACAAAAGTGAGTACACCCCTCATGGCAAAGAACTCTCTAAGGATCAGAAAAAAAGATTTGTTGCTCTACATAAAGATGGCCTAGGCTATAAGGAGATTGCCAAGATCCTGAAACTGAGCTTCAGCCTGGTGGCCAAGACCATACAGTGGTTTAACAGGACAGGTTCCACTCAGAACAGGCCTCGCCATGGTTGACCAAAGAGGTTGAGTGCGCGTGCGCAGCGTCATATCCAGAGGTTTTCTTTGGGAAATAGATGTATGATGCTGCCAGCACTGCTGCAGAGGTTGAAGGGATGAGGGGTCAGCCTGTCAGTGCTGAGACCATACGCTGCACACTGCATCAAGTTGCTCTGCATGGCTGTCATCTCAGAAGGAAGCCTCTTCTAAAGATAATGCACAAGTAAGCCCACAAACAATCTGCTGAAGACAAGCAGACTAAGGGCATTTATTACTGGAACCATGTCCTGTGGTCTGATGAGACCAAGATAAACTTATTTGGTTCAGATGGTGTCAAGCGTGTGTGGCGGCAACCAGATGAGGAGTACAAAGACAAATGTGTCTTGTCTACAGTCAAGCATGGTGGTGGTAGTGTCATGGTCTGGGTCTAAATGAGTGCTGCTGGCACTGGGGAGCTACAGTTTAGTGAGTGAACCATGAATGCCAACATGTACTGTGACATACTGAAGCAGAGCATGATCCCCTCCCTTTAGAGACTGGGCCGCAGGGCAGTATTCCAACATGATAATGACCCCAAACACACCTCCAAGATGACCACTGCCTTGCTAAAGAAGCTGAGGGTAAATGTGATCGACTGGCCAAGCATGTCTCCAGACCTAAACCCTATTGAGCATTTGTACGGAATCCTCAAATGGAAGGTAGAGGAGCACAAGGTCTCTAACATCCACCAGCTTTGTGATGTCGTTATGGAGGAGTGGAAGAGAACTCCAGTGGCAACCTGTGAAGCTCTGGTGAACTTAATGCCCAAGAGGGTTAAGGCAGTGCTGGAAAATAATGGTGGCCACAAAAAATATTGACACTTTGGGCCCAATTTGGACATTTTCACTTAGGGGTGTACTCACTTTTGTTGCCGGCGGTTTTAGACATTAATGGCTGTGTGTTGAGTTATTTTGAGGGGACAGCAAATTTACACTGTTATACAAGCTGTACACTCACTACATTACATTGTAGCAAAGTAATTTCTTCAGTGTTGTTACATGAAAAGATATAATACAATATTGAAAAAATGTGAGGGGTGTACTCACTTTTGTGAGGTACTGTGTCTAACAGGGATTTAAAATGATTGTCTTTCAATGTAGCAGTTGTCACTGTCAAGGTCAGTATATTCAAATCAACTTGCCAAATGAGTCATAATGGTGATGTCAAGGCCAGAAAAATATTTTCTAAATTAAAAAAAGAGCTTAAGGAAAATGTAATATCTCCTGTGTAGGAGAGCCTTAGTTGGCTTCCAAGTGGGAAAATAAAGAATAGTGCATGAAGGTGGATTACCTCAGCCTCATATCTACAGTCTTGTCTATCTTCAGTTGTGGTTGTGTTGCATTTTTTGCACTGATGGTTAGATAACTAACCTAACGTTTGCGCAGAGCTCAGGCATGGGTCAGGAGGTGGAGCTAAGACTCCTAGTAAAATATTTGTGCGATCAAGGGCGACATCCATGCAGGCTTCTCCAGGGACTTAAATGTATTCTCGTAACAATAAATAGAATAAGTGATGCGCAACTGAAAAATATATAAAATCAATGCCTGACCCTTAATGCATAACAATATGCGTCTATAAAAATACACGTGAAAATAACTAATTCAAAACGTGAATTTGACTGCTAGGATAGGTAGTATTTATAATACCTAGGGATAAACTACAAACAGTGCAAAAACAAACGCATGAATAATACATCAATGTAAGATTTGGTGAAATAGTTCAACTCAAATCATAATAATGTGCATAATATGAATATGAAACTGAAAAAACAGTCAAAATACGCATGAATACCAACATATACTGTATAAAAGTGCATCAATCATAATAATCATAATATATATGTGAAAGTGTTTTTAGTTAAATAGGTCCATTTCCTAAGGTGAGCACTGAGTGTGAATGATGGTGGGACCCTCTGCTATTTTCTTTGCATGTATTCTGATCATAGCAAGAGTACTGGAGTGGCATAGTGTTTTTCTTAAAGAGATACTCACATTGGACTTTTGATTTTATATTGGCTTTCTTATCCCTTATGGCTTTCACATATGTACTATGATTTATGCACTTTCATATACTGTATGCTTATGCATATTTTGACAGTTTTTTTTTCAGTTTACTATTCATATCTTGCACATTATTATGATTTGAGTTGAACTATTTCACCAGATCTCACACTGATGTATTATTCATGCATTTGTTTATGCACTATTTGTACTTTATCGCTATGTATTATATATAGTAACTTTCTTAGAAGTCATATTCATGTCTGAATTTGATATTTCCACATGTGTGTTATAATAAATGCACAGTGTTATGCATTGAGTGTCATGAATTGTATATTTTTCAGTTATACAACACTAATTCAATTTATTATGTAGGTTTTGTGGGAAATACACATTTCAGTGTCAGTAGCAATTAGTGAGTCATTTATATGTATATGTAGTGCACCCCCTAAGGGGCTGCAAGTAGACTGGGATCCCCCACTCTGAACAGCCAGGCACACTGAATTTTCACAAATGTACATAGAAGAGCCGGCACCACTGGAAATTCAGTCTTCAATTTTATTGTTGTCGTATGACCATGATAAAAAGAACACGCATACACGTTTCGGCACGCAGGCCTTGTTCACAGCACAATCTAAAGTGACACACATAGCATATATGTATGCACAAGGAAGTTCATACCTGCCAATCAGATATTATCTTCAGTCAAGGTAAATGGGTAACATCCCCGTGTGTGTATAATCCCTACACAGTGTAATATACATCATTTTCTAAAAACAGGCAAAAAAGCATATATAAAACGATTACAATGAAATCTAAAAACAGTGAAACAATTTTATCTGTAGTAAACAAATGCAAGAGCAATTAAATGATAAAGAGAAAAAATGATTCCTTCATTAAGAGAAAATGGATAGAAAAATCCTCAAGAGTAGTCCTTACATGGAACAGCCTAACGGAGGAATAAGTCAACATCATATCTATTGTTCATGCCAAGTGGTAATCTGGTGTGAAGGCTAAAGATCCACCATACCACACGTTCAAGGAGCTTCCGGTGTGTGTCATGGCCCTGAGGTGGATTTTTGACCTTTTGTAAGCCATAAAATGTAAAAGATGACATATTGCCTGAATGATGATATTTAGAGTGTTTTGACATATTTGATAAACCTTTATCTGACTCATAAGATGCTCCATGGTAGTGTTTAATAATGCAAAAAAGATGCGGCGCTAAAACATAATTATGAGCTATTAAAATGAATTAACATGAAATAACCATATAAATAAATGATAATAACAATGCAAGATGAGTATAAACAATGACATACACTAATGTCCCAGAAATAATTGTGAATGAATAATATACATATACGTGAATAAGTAAATAAATAAAGTCCAAAACCAAACAAAAAAATCCGTGATAAAATAAGGAAAAAGTGCCAGAAAGTGCCACAAAAAAGATGAAGATGCAGTAGGAGAAATCTTCTATGGTTCCTCACACCCAAGGTGGAATTTCAGATGTGCTTACCAGATCCCGATGACTGCTATTACAGCAGTCAAAAACGGCACAGGGAAAATTTGGGGCTCCCCACAACCTCAGCATAAGGTACCAGTAAGCGACAGATGATATCAGAAAATCTTTTTCTTCAGCAGTTCATTGGTGGACGCAGTCTATGACCTTTGGATATACACCTAGAATTCTGCTGAAGACTGATACTCTTCACAAAAGCCTGGTCTGTGTATCAGCCTACTGAAGGCTGAAGGCTTGAAGGCTGATACACAGACCAGGCTTTTGTGAAGAGTATCAGTCTTCAGCAGAATTCTAGGTGTATATCCAAAGGTCATAGACTGCGTCCACCAATGAACTGCTGAAGAAAAAGATTTTCTGATATCATCTGTCGCTTACTGGTACCTTATGCTGAGGTTGTGGGGAGCCCCAAATTTTCCCTGTGCCGTTTTTGACTGCTGTAATAGCAGTCATCGGGATCTGGTAAGCACATCTGAAATTCCACCTTGGGTGTGAGGAACCATAGAAGATTTCTCCTACTGCATCTTCATCTTTTTTGTGGCACTTTCTGGCACTTTTTCCTTATTTTATCACAGATTTTTTTGTTTGGTTTTGGACTTTATTTATTTACTTATTCACGTATATGTATATTATCCATTCACAATTATTTCTGGGACATTAGTGTATGTCATTGTTTATACTCATCTTGCATTGTTATTATCATTTATTTATATGGTTATTTCATGTTAATTCATTTTAATAGCTCATAATTATGTTTTAGCGCCGCATCTTTTTTGCATTATTATCTATGATGGGATTTGGAGACTAGATCTCGGTGCAGGCTGCTTTGATTTCACTACATTTTCTATTTTACTTCTCACCTTGAGCGCAGCTTTTACCTTTTGTTTTTGCCACCATGGTAGTGTTTGCTTATTCTAGTTCTTAGAGCCCTTGTAGTGCACCTTACATATTGAAGATGGCATGATACACATTCCACCACATATACCACATCAGTAGTTCCACAATTATTATAGTCTCATAATTTAAAGCTCTTACCCATGGAACATGAGTGTACTACATCTGAATTTTTAGGATGTTTGGTGCAAAACCTACAGGTATTAACACCACAAGCATAAGAGCCTGTGGTGTGTAACCATGTTTTTGTATAAGCCTCTGATTGGTACATGCTTGGAGAAAAAATATCTCCCAGTGTGCTGGCTCTTCTGCTAGAAAACCTACACGTTGCTTCCAAAATAGAGTTAAGGTCTTTGTCTGTGGATAAGATAGGAAGATGTTTACATATAATTCTGGTAATCTTATTAAATTCACGTACATAGTGACAAAAGTAATGGGGTGATTTTTAACTGTTTTTTTAGATTTTTTTTTAACAAGATTTGTTCAAAAAAGTTCCCCTGTCTCTATTATTGGCTATAGCTATGGCTCTATCTATCTAGCTCTATCTATATATCCTGTTTATTATATCCACGTGCTTGCAACCGAGATGATACCACATTGCATTCATCAGTAAAATGTTCCACACTTGAACAGTTGCGTTTGGTCCTAATAAATTCTCCCACTGGCACTGCCCGTATAGTGTGCGAGGGGTGACAGCTGGAAGCTAGCAGTAGTTAATTGCCTGCACATGTCTTACGATAAGTTCTGGTACTTATAACACCTAAAGAGTTACAACCTTGCAAACTAATATCCAAAAAAATGTATATTATTGTATTGGAAATCATGACTGAATTCCCAATTCAAATGATTTCCATATCAAGAGCAGGTAATCAATGTAGGGATCATGCCACTTGATATGGGCCATAAAAGATTTAGCTGATGAAAACAGGTATTTCTCCTCTCACCAGCCCATATATAAATTGCCCAATGAAGGGGAAAATGTAGCTCTCATCGAAGCACCTTTACACTGTTGATAAAAGATGTTATCAAAAAACAAAAAATTGTGTTTTAATAAAAAATTTACAGTGAGGACAATGAACTTCTTTAAGTTCCGAATTGTGAGAACTGTAACATCCTAGATGGAATCTCAGTGCTTCTAGTGCCAATTCGTGTGGGATACAGGAGTATAGCGATTTTACATCTAAGGACATCCAGCTATAGTTGTCAAGCCATAGGATATTTTGTACATTGTTCAGGACAGCTGCAGTGTCTTTGATGTAACCAGGTAACCTCTCGACCAGGGGCTGCAAAAATTGATCAACCCAGTGACCCAGCCTTTCAAAAAGAGAGCCCATACCTGCAACTATAGGTCTCCCCTGAACCGGTGTTTTGTGGAGTTTAGGCAAATGATGAAAGACTGGGAACACTGGGTCATTAACAAAAAGGTATTCCACCATTTTGACTCATGGATGGATTCAATTTCCTCATTGATGGAATTTTCACAGGCACTCCTGAGTCCGAGAACAGTCAGTGACTTTGTTTTTATTTATTGACGGTAATAATTTGGATAGGGATGGGAGGATTCCGCCCCCTTCCGTAATTGTACAGCATGTGCTGTACCACAATTGCAGGTTCCCAATTGTTCTTTTTTTTACGTAAGGCCATTCCAGCTTTGTACCATCATGTGAAAGGCAATGTTGTAGCATCGCTGGGCAAGGCAGTCAGCTGCAAGGTCTATGCTACTGCTGACACGTGACCCAGCAAGCATGGTCAGGGACACTATATTTTGTTCACAGCACACTGGGTAACTCTACTTGCAACTACTTGCAGCACTGAGCCCTGCAGGACAGGGCTCAGTGCTACAGCTTGTTGTGCCAACATGTCTCCATACAACTAGTGGTGATGATGCAAGATTTGTCAGCTCCACACCCTCCTTCATCTCCATGCCCGCCTCTGCTGAATTGTCCTATGAACCACCATACAAGGAGCTATTTCATGAGTCAGGCTAAAAGGTGTCATGCAGTGCTTCAGCTGGTCTGTGTAAGGGACAATAGCCACAATGGAGCAGAGATTATTGCAGCTCTGCAGGGGCAGGCCTAGAAGTGGTTCACACCACACCAGCTGGAGCCAGGAATGGTGGTGTGCAATAATAGCACAAACCCTCTGTCTGCCCTTATACAGGGAAAGTTGACAATTGTGCCATGCCTGGCACATGTCCTCAATTTGATGTTGCAGTGTGTCTTAAACAGGTACCTAGGGTTGGAAGATCTGCTAAAGCAGGCCATGAGATTCTGTAACCATTTCAGGCAGTCATACATAGCCAGTCCTCAGTTGGCTAAAATTAGGCTGGAATTTCACCTGCCCATAAACCGCTTAATTTTTGACCTGCCCACAAGGTGGAACTCAACTTTGGCAATGCTGCAGTGGCTCCACATGCAGCAGAGGGCTGTCAACAAGTACATGTGTGGGAATTGCACAACGACAGGCTCAGGCCAGTTTGGCTTTTTTTCCTATGTCAATAGCTGCTGATAAAGGGTGCATGCACTGTACTGTCACCATTTAAGGAGGCAATAAGGATGGTAATCAATGAAAATGCATGCATCAGTGACACAATCCCTGTTGTTTTCCTGCTGCATGGCATTATGGACAGGGCACTGGAGGCAGCGCAGCTGGAGGAAGACAAGAACTTCCTTTCCTCTCAAGGCCAGCTTTATGAAGACACCATTCTTGCGATGCCACACAACACACAAGAGGATAGGGAGGCGGAAGAGGAGGATTCTAGCAGTTTTGGAGGCATTAAAGCAGGGAAGACATACGTCAACCCTTAATAGATGGTTTTCATCCCCAGAACCCTTGTAAGTAGTACGTGGCTGGAAGGAGGCAGTTCCAGATATTGTAATCCTCAGTGACCCCAAGGAGTCTGTTTCTAATGCCTCCAAAAACTTGCGGTGCATAGACTCCCTCATTCTTCAAAAGACCCAAGAATACTTGGCATCAAGGAGAAGGATCACTATTGGTTGGCAACCCTCCCTGACCTGCCGTTACAAGGGAAAAGTCTCAGAACTCATCCCGTCCCCACAGAGGGAGCAGAAGATGAAATCTCTTGAGGACACCTTAACCACTTGCCGACAGGTCACTTCGATATACGTCAACAAAGTGGCATGAGTGCGCAAAACAACGTACCCGTACATCGCTGCGTCATCCATGGGAGCATGCCCACGGGTCCCGTGGACTTGATGTCTGCCAGTGGCCCGCGATCGTGGCATTGAGAGACAGAACGGGGAGATACAAGGGATTTCCCTGTTCTGCCTAGCAACATAATAGGGATCTACTGCTCCCAGTGATTGGGAGCAGTGATCTCTGTCATGTTCATTGAGCCCATCCCCCCTACAGTTAGAACATTCTGAGGGAACACAGTTAACCCCTTGATTGCCCCCTAGTGTTTAACCCTTTCCCTGCCAGTGGCATTTACACAGTAATAAGTGCATTTTTATAACACTGATCACTGTAAAAATGCCAATGGTCCCAAAAGTGTCAAATGTGTCCGATCTGTCTACCGCAATGTTGCAGTCATGATAAAAAACGCAGTTCACCACCATTACTAATAAAAACATTATTAATAAAAATGCCATAAATCTATCCCCTATTTTGTAGATGCGATAACTTTTGCGCAAACCAATCAATATATGCTTATTGTAATTTTTTTTTTTTTACCAAAAATATGTAGCAGAATACATGTTTGCCTAAACATGTATTTTTGGGGGATATTTATTATAGTAAAAAATACAGCTTTTTTTCAAAATTTCGTTCTTTTTTTGTTTATAGCGCAAAAAATAAAAACCGCAGAGGTGATCAAATACCACAAAAAGATATATTTGTGGGAAAAAAATGACGTCAATTTTGTTTGGGTACAATGTCGCTCGACCGCGTAATTGTCAGTTAAAGCGACGCAGGGCCGTATCGCAAAAAAGGGCTTGGTCAGGAAGGGGGTAAATCCTTGCGGGGCTGAAGCGGTTAAAGAGGAGTTTATTTAATGTCTTTCCAGACTCTGATAGGTCACAGTCTCGTGGAAAACATAGTTTTGGGGCTTCTGTTGGTCAAGAAAGGAGTGGTGGAGAAGGGGGCCGCCTCAGTGATGCTTTTCAAAATAGTTTAGTCCTCAGTGCCCAGGGCTGGCAGCTTCCACATTGCATCGGAAGTATCTGCATCATATGATGGGAGATTATCTAGGGGCGAAAACAGACATGGAGAGCTTTCCAGTTGACGATCTACTGGGTTACTGGGTCATGAAAATAGACCACTGGCCAGAGCTTGCCCAGTATGCAACTGAGCTGCTGGGCTGCCCTGCATCCAGCATGCTTTCTGAACGAGCAACAGGTTCTATACATGCTAAAAGATGTGCCACTTTACATACAGACTAAGTGGACCTACCAGGCACTATATTTAAAGAAATTTTTCAATGTTATTGTTATTGAAATAACCTGGACCTGGGGGTCCCAGTAGATGATAGGCTCAGCAATGGCATGCAATGCCAAGCTGCTGCTGACAAAGCAAACAGAATATTGGCATGCATTAAAAAAGGGATTAATTTCAGAGATAAAACGATAATTCTCCCGCTCTACAAGACTCTGGTCCAGCCGCACCTAGAGTATGCTGTTCAGTTCTGGGCACCAGTCCTCAGGAAGGATGTACTGGAAATGGAGCGAGCATAAAGAAGGGCAACAAAGCTAATAAAGGGTCTGGAGGATATTAGTTATGAGGGCTGAGTGGTTGGACGTTAAAGGCCTTGTTAGGCATGTGGTACCTAAATGGTTGGCGTTTTTGCCACGTTTGATGTGCCTGTGACACAGTTTGCAGATAGCAACAGTGCGATCTGCTGCAGATGTGCTGAAAAAGGCCCAGACAGCTGAGCTGTGGGGAGTGGGCCGGGAGATAACAGCTGCAGAATGTGATGGAATAGGGTGGCTGCTCTCTACTCTTTCTTGATGCCGACCTCCTTGGGGTTGTGCCGCCTCACCTTCAGTTTCCTCCTCTGCTCTATCTGGCACCCAAATCGTATCAGTGACCTCATCATCATCTCCATCTCCTCCATCTTCATCATTACCACTGGAGACAACTTGGCAATACGCTGTGGCTTGGGGAACATGAATGCCAATTTGTATACCAGTGTTCCTCCCTCTCTTTAGGCTCATGTTCCTGTCATCCTCAACTTCAGAACCAGCATCTGAATCCAGTAATGGCTGGGCATCATCAAGGAGCAAGTGGCTGACGCTGTTGTCAAATAACTCAGCTGACTCCTCAAAGGCTGATGTTAGGGCTATGGCAGTGTGGACAAGGAGGCAGGTTTATCCACTCTGGCAACTGCAGGGGACTGCACACTTGTCTCTGCTTGTGTGACAGAGGATGAGGAGGATGAGGAAGGTTTAGTAAGCCAGTCCACCACCTCCTCTGCATGCTGTGGCTGGATAGCACAGGCAAACTCACTAAAGAGAGGAAATGATGCCCTGCCTGAGAACTGACCACCGCGTCCACCTTTGCCTGTGGACACATTTGTTGCTGGCCCCCTTACAGTTACTGGCAGTAACGCACACAGAAGTAAATGGCATTAAACTGGCAGTAATGCACAAAACTGTATGGTGTTAAACTTGTAGTAATGCACACAGAACTATATGGCGTTAAACTGGCAGTAACGCACGCAAAACAATATGGCGTTAAACTGGCAGTAATACACGCAAAACAATATGGCATTAAACTGGCAGTAACGCACGCAAAACAATATGGCGTTAAACTGGCAGTAACGCACACAGAAGTAAATGGCATTAAACTGGCAGTAACGCACAAAACTATGTGGCGTTAAACCTGTAGTAACGCACACAGAACTATATGGCGTTAAACTGGCAGTAATGCACTCAAAACAATATGGAGGTAAACTGGCAGTAATGCACGCAAAACGATATGCTGCTAAACTGGCAGTAACGCACAAAACTATATGACGTTAAACTTGCAGTAACGCACACAGAACTATATGGCATTAAACTGGCAGAAACGCTCCCAAAACTATATGGCGTTAAACTGGCAGTAACGCACGCAAAACTATATGGCGTTAAACTGGCAGTAACGCACGCAATACAATATAGCGTTAAACTGGCAGTAATGCAATCAAATAGATGGTGTTCAACCGTCACTACACTGAGGCTATCTGAACTGTCCCTACTCTAGCTATATACTAATGTCAAGATTACTGACACGGTTTCACTACACTACACTGAAACTATCTGAGCTGTCTCTACTCTAGCTGCACACTATGAAAAGCTGAATGATGGTCCTCGCTACACTCACACTATCCCTAGACTGACACTAAACTAATATTCTACACTGACAATTGAAGCAAAATAACACAGTATAGCACACTAACTAATATCACTGAACAGAGCCCTGTTCTATCTCTCTCCACACCAAAATCACACTGAAAATGGCTGCCATTGAAAGAATACTTTTATACTGTGGGGCGGGAATGAGCCATGATTGGATAAAGTCATGATGACAGTGTCCAATCATGACTCTGACAGTGCTCTGCGCCCTGATTGGCTGAAGCTTTCAATGCTTCAGCCAATCAGGGCTTGCAATGCACTGTTCAACACCGCAATGCATTAGGGTCGGTTGAGGGGACCGAACAAACGGTCAAACGTCCTGTTTGTTCGGCTGTTTTCTGAACATCCAAACAATGAAAGTTTGGCCCGAACTTATGCTCGGGCCGAGCCGTTCGCCCATCCTTACTCAGGAACTGCCTCTACACTGAGAACCAAGTGACTGAACATCGCAATTATGTCTCTCTTAGCAGAGCAGAGCGCGCTGTGATTGGCCAAAGCATGCAGGTCAGGTGCATGCTTTGGCCAATAATCATATAGAAATGCACTGTGATCTCGCAGTGCATTATGGGGGTTCTGCAGCACTCAAATTTGCTGCTGCCTCATAATGTTCACTGTTCGACAAACGGACGAACACACAATGTTCAACCTGAGCATCAAGCTCATCCCTACCGGTAAGTAAGATGCATGTATCGCCTCACATATGTATCGCCTCACGACGATATACGTTGGCAGAATGACACGGGCAGGCAGAATCTTGTACCTGTACGTGATCTGCCTTCCGCAGGCGGGGGGTCCGATCGGACCCCCCCCGGTGCCTGAGGTGGTCGGCATTTGTCCCCCGGCGATCGGAGGTGAGGGGGAGGCCATCCATTCATGGCCCCCCCCTCGCAATCGCTCCCGGCCAATAGAATCATTCCTCTGCTGCTGTATAGTAAACAGCAGCAGAGGAAGTGATGTCATCTCTCCTTGGCTCTGTATTTTCCGTTCCCGCGCAGAGGAGAGAAGACATCAATGTGAGTGCACCAACACACACACACAGTAGAACATGCCAGGCATACTTTACACTCCCTATCACCCCCCCGATCACCCCAAATCTCCCCTCCCCCCCCTGTCACACTGACACCAAGCAGGTTTTTTTTCTGATTACTGCATTGGTGTCAGTTTGTGACAGTTAGTCTGGTAGGGCAGTTAGCGTTAGCCCCCTTTAGGTCTAGGATACCCCCCTAACCCCCCCCTAATAAAGTTTTAACCCCTTGATCACCCCCCTTCGCCAGTGTCACTAAGCGATCATTTTTCTGATCGCTGTATTAGTGTCACTGGTGACGCTAGTTAGGGAAGTAAATATATAGGTTCGCCGTCAGCATTTTATAGTGTCACGGACCCCCATATACTACCTAATAAAGGTTTTAACCCCTTGATTGCCCCCTAGTTAACCCTTTCACCAGTGATCAATGTATAACTGTTACGGGTGACGCTGGTTAGTTAGTTTATTTTTTATAGTGTCAGGGCACCCGCCGTTTATTACCTAATAAAGGTTTAGCCCCCTGATCGCCTGGCGGTGATATGCATCGCCCCAGGCAGCGTCAGGTTAGCGCCAGTACCGCTAACACCCACGCACGCACCGTACACCTCCCTTGGTGGTATAGTATCTGATCCGATCAGATCTATACTAGCGTCCCCAGCAGTTTAGGGTTCCCAAAAATGCAGTGTTAGTGGGATCAGCCCAGATACCTGCTAGCACTTGCGTTTTGCCCCTCCGCCCGGCCCAGCCCAGCCCACCCAAGTGCAGTATCGATCGATCACTGTCACTTACAAAACACTAAACGCATAACTGCAGCATTCGCAGAGTCAGGCCTGATCCCTGTGATCGCTAACAGTTTTTTTGGTAGCATTTTGGTGAACTGGCAAGCACCAGCCTTAAGCAGCGTCAGGTTAGCGCCAGTACCGCTAACACCCATGCACGCACCATACACCTCCCTTAGTGGTATAGTATCTGAACGGATCAATATCTGATCTGATCAGATCTATACTAGCGTCCCCAGCAGTTTAGGGTTCCCAAAAATGTAGTGTTAGCGGGATCAGCCCAGATACCTGCTAGCACCTGCATTTTGCCCCTCCACCCGGCCCAGACCAGCCCACCCAAGTGCAGTATCAATCAATCACTGTCACTTACAAAACACTAAATGCATAATTGCAGCATTCACAGAGTCAGGCCTGATCCCTGCGATCGCTAACAGTTTTTTTGGTAGCGTTTTGGTGAACTGGCAAGCACCAGCGGCCTAGTACACCCCGGTCCTAGTCAAACCAGCACTGCAGTAACACTTGGTGACATGGTGAGTGACATAAGTGCAGTTGAAGCTGGTGAGGTGGCAAGCACAAGTAGTGTCCAGCTGCCACCAAGAAGAAGACAAACACTGGCCCGTCGTGCCCATAATGCCCTTCCTGCTGCATCTGCCAATCCTAATTGGGAACCCACCACTTCTAGAGCACCGTACTTCCCCCATTCACCTCCCCAACCAAATGCAGTCAGCTGCATGAGAGGCATTTTCTTTATGTCCTCCCGAGTACCCCTACCCAACGAACCCCCCAAAAAAGATGTCGTGTCTGCAGCAAGGCGGATATAGGCGTGACACCCGCTTTTATTTTCCCTCCTGTCCTGACAATCCTGGTCTTTGCATTGGTGAATGTTTTGAACACTACCATACACTAGTTGAGTATTAGCGTAGGGTACAGCATTGCACAGACTAGGCACACTTTCACAGGGTCTCCCAAGATGCCATCACAATTTGAGAGACCCGAACCTGGAACCGGTTACAGTTATAAAAGTTACAGTTACAAAAAAAAGTGTAAAAAAAAACCCCCAACAATTTTATTAAAAAAAATAGTTGTCGTTTCATTGTTCTCTCTCTCTCTATTCTCTCTCTATTGTTCTGCTCTTTTTACTGTATTCTATTCTGCAATTTTTTATTGTTATTATGTTTTATCATGTTTGCTTTTCAGGTATGCAATTTTTTATACTTTACCGTTTACTGTGTTTTATTGTTAACCATTTTTTTGTCTTCAGCTACGCTATTCACGACTTTGAGTGGTTATACCAGAATGATGCCTGCAGGTTTAGGTATCATCTTGGTATTATTCTTTTCAGCGGTCGGCTTTCATGTAAAAGCAATCCTAGCAGCTAATTAGCCTCTAGACTGCTTTTACAAGCAGTGGGAGGGAATGCCCCTAGACCGTCTTCCGTGTTTTTCTCTGGCTCTCCTGTCTCAACAGGGAACCTGAGAATGCAGCCGGTGATTCAGCCAGTTGACCATAGAGCTGATCAGAGACCAGAGTGGCTCCAAACATCTCTATGACCTAAGAAACCGGAAGCTACGAGCATTTCATGACTTAGATTTCGCCGGATGTAAACAGCGCCATTGAGAAATTGGGAAAGCATTTTATCACACCGATCTTGGTGTGGTCAGATGCTTTGAGGGCAGAGGAGAGATCTAGGGTCTAATAGACCCCAATTTTTTCAAAAAAGAGTACCTGTCACTAACTATTGCTATCATAGGGGATATTTACATTCTCTGAGATAACAATAAAAATGATTAAAAAAAATGAAAGGAACAGTTTAAAAATAAGATAAAAAAGCAAAAAAATAATTAAGAAAAAAAAAAGCACCCCCTGTCCCCCCTGCTTTCGCGCTAAGGCGAACGCAAGCGTCGGTCTGGTCTCAAATGTAAACAGCAATTGCACCATGCATGTGAGTTATCACCGCGAAGATCAGATCGAGGGCAGTAATTTTAGCAGTAGACCTCCTCTGTAAATCTAAAGTGGTAACCTGTAAAGGCTTTTAAAGGCTTTTAAAAAATGTATTTATTTTGTTGCCACTACACGTTTGTGCGCAATTTTAAAGCATGTCATGTTTGGTATGCATGTACTCGGCCTAAGATCATCTTTTTTATTTCATCAAACATTTGGGAAATATAGTGTGTTTTAGTGCATTAAAATTTAAAAAAGTGTGTTTTTTACCCAAAAAATGTGTTTGAAAAATCGCTGCACAAATACTGTGTGAAAAAAAAATGAAACATCCACCATTTTAATCTGTAGGGCATTTGCTTAAAAAAATATATAATGTTTGGGGGTTCAAAGTAATTTTCTTGCAAAAAAAAAAAGTTTTTTCATGTAAACAAAAAGTGTCAGAAAGGGCTTTGTCTTCGAGTGGTTAGAAGAGTGGGTGATGTGTGACATAAGCTTCTAAATGTTGTGCGTAAAATGCCAGGACAGTTCAAAACCCCCGCAAATGACCCCATTTTGGAAAGTAGACACCCCGCTATTTGTTGAGAGGTATAGTGAGTATTTTGCAGACCTCACTTTTTGTCACAAAGTTTTAAAAATTGAAAAAAGAAAAAAAAAATTTTTCTTGTCTTTCTTCATTTTCAAAAACAAATGAGAGCTGCAAAATACTCACCATGCCTCTCAGCAAATAGCTTGGGGTGTCTACTTTCCAAAATGGGGTCATTTGGGGGGGGGGTTGTGCCACTTGGGCATTCCATGGCCTCCAAAACTATGATAGGCAGTGAAGAGTGAAATCAAAAATTTACACCCTTAGAAATCCTGAACGCGGTGATTGGTGTTCGGAGCCCCGTACGCGGCTAGGCTCCCAAAAAGTCTCACACATGTGGTATCCCCAATACTCAGGAGAAGCAGCTAAATGTATTTTGGGGGGCAATTCCACATATGCATATGGCTTGTGTGAGCAATATATCATTTAGTGACAACTTTGTGCAAAAAAAAAACAAAAAACGTGTCACTTTCCCGCAACTTGTGTCAAAATATAAAATATTTCATGGACTCAACATGCCTCTCAGCAAATAGCTTGGGGTGTCTACTTTCCAAAATGGGGTCATTGGGGGGGGGGGGTTGTGCCACTTGGGCATTCCATGGCCTCCAAAACTATGATAGGCAGTGAAGAGTGAAATCAAAAATTTACACCCTTAGAAATCCTGAACGCGGTGATTGGTGTTCGGAGCCCCGTACGCGGCTAGGCTCCCAAAAAGTCTCACACATGTGGTATCCCCAATACTCAGGAGAAGCAGCTAAATGTATTTTGGGGGGCAATTCCACATATGCATATGGCTTGTGTGAGCAATATATCATTTAGTGACAACTTTGTGCAAAAAAAAACAAAAAACGTGTCACTTTCCCGCAACTTGTGTCAAAATATAAAATATTTCATGGACTCAACATGCCTCTCAGCAAATAGCTTGGGGTGTCTACTTTCCAAAATGGGGTCATTTGGGGGGGGGGGGGTTTGTGCCATCTGGGCATTTTATGGCCTTCAAAACTATGATAGGTAGCGAGGAGTGAAATCAGAAATTTACACCCCTAGAAATCCTGAAGGCGGTGATTGGTTTTCAGGGCCCTGTATGTGGCTAGGCTCCCAATAAGTCTCACACATGTGGTATCCCCGTGGTATCACTATATCATTTGGTGACAACTTTTTGTAAATTTTTTTTTAGTCATTATTCAATCACTTGGGACAAAGAAAATGAATATTCAATGGGCTCAACATGCCTCTCAGCAATTTCCTTGGGGTGTCTACTTTCCAAAATGGGGTAATTTGGGGGGGGGGGGTTGTACTGCCCTGCCATTTTAGCACCTCAAGAAATGACATAGGCAGTCATAAACTAAAAGCTGTGTAAATTCCAGAAAATGTACCCTAGTTTGTAGACGCTATAACTTTTGCGCAAACCAATAAATATACGCTTATTGACTTTTTTTACCAAAGACATGTGGCCGAATACATTTTGGCCTAAATGTATGACTAAAATTTCGTTTATTTGATTTTTTTTATAACAAAAAGTAGAAAATATTATTTTTTTTTTTTTAATTTTCGGTCTTTTTCTGTTTATAGCGCAAAAAATAAAAACCGCAGAGGTGATTAAATGCCATCAAAAGAAAGCTCTATTTGTGGGAAGAAAAGGACGCAAATTTCGTTTTTGTACAGCATTGCATGACCGCACAATTAGCAGTTAAAGCGACACAGTGCCATATTGTAAAAAGTGCTCTGGTCAGGAAGGGGGTAAATCCTTCCGGGGCTGAAGTGGTTAAAGGAGCACTGGAGGAGATTTACTAAAACTGGTGCACTCAGAATCTGGTGCAGATGTGCATGGTACCCAATCAGTTTCTAACTTCAGTTTGTTCAATTACGCTTTGGCAATAAAACCTGGAAGCTGATTGATTTCTATGCAGAGCTGCACCAGATTTTACACTCTCCAGTTTTTGGATGCATACTGTATATCCTAAAAAAATTGACTCTTTAACATCCTAATCATTCACCATGGAGTCATTAAAGGTTACTGAATGTATGTTTTCATGTAGGCTTAAGTGTAAATATGTCATTGGAGGTGAACCCTAGAAATTTGTGTCAATAATTAACTGAATTTAATATTGTGCAACAAAAATAGAAATATCATTTTGGGGGGATGAACTCTTTAATAGATTACATTAGTTGTGTCACAGTAAACAACAGCAAATACCATCAAACATTAACCTAAACTGTATAGGATTATAATCATATATTATTACAATACTGCAATGGTACAGTGAAAATAGTAGTATATATTACGATATAAATTAGTAGGAAGCAGTCCTTCTTAGCTCACAAACTGAAAATAGAGGACTTCTGCTATCGATCAGTCCTCAAAATTAGTACTAAATGCATTGCCAGTAATAAGTTCAAGCAGACAGTAACTAGATTATGCTCTCCCAACGAACTGTAGAGTTCTCTATTGAGAATATGAAAGCAATTTAAACAAACTACCGCCATATTACATGTAGAAAAACTTTCAGCTATCTTACAAAAATATAAAACCCATTTTGTTGGATCTAATTATGGAGCATTCGCTTTTGTGGATAAAGTCATATTCAAGCTATCCATGCTTTCATATAGATGTGTATGTGCTTTAATTATGTTAAAATGAAGAAAAAAATAAAAGTACTAATCACATTTTGATGTCTTTTTCTGTCAAAGTAAATTCTATTTTATGTGAAATGACTGCAATAAGAGGTCTGTGCAGAGTAATGGTTTGTGATGTTTAGTGGTTGTCTTCTATCACTATTTTAATTGCCCTCCATTTCACTTAGAAGTATTACATATATAGGCAGTATGCTTCTAAGGAAATGTAAGCATCTGTACCTGAGAGCATCCAAACACTACAAGCATCCACAACATCACTTGATTTGCAGTCCTTTAAAGGCTATAGAGAGAACAATGTATGGGCAGTAGGAAAAGTATATACAAAGGTAATAATGTGGAACTCTGGAACTTAAATCCTAAAGTCATCTACAAAGAAGGCTGATTTTTTTCTTTTTTTTTCTTTTTTTATAAATCTTTTGTTGAGTTGCTTTGGAACTGCCAATACTAAAATCTGTAACCCATATTAAACCATTAAATAAATGAAAACAAGTGCAGCGCTAATCAAACTCAAGGGTCCTTAATAATAGAAATGTGCAAACCTACAATGGTTTTGATAAATAACCCAAAAACAAATAAACGTTATATATGTCCAAATAACAGCCCACTACGTTCAAATGTAAAAATACTATGACACCAAAATCTTTCACATCACCAATTTGAACAATATAAAGGCTTACAAAAAAGCCACAACCCCCTGCATTAGCGCGGTAAAGAAATGCTTCCGGTTTGTGTGATGACGTCATGGCATACCGTACCTTTTTTGTTTTGTTTGTTTAAAATGTGTAAAATAAAAAAAAAAAAAAAAATTCAATGTAGACATCCGATTTTGGCTATATTCCTTAAAAAATAAGCAAACATAAGAGTCAGATTAAATAGTATTCCTTTTAACAAATCCTTAATTAATTATATATGAATATTTGAATGTAAAGTTATATACTTTAACTTATAACATATTAAGAACTTGAAATATTTAAAATTAAAGATAAGGTAGGTGAACCGTTAAGTTGAATGAGCTTCAGAGAGAAATGCAAAATGCGTTCAGTCCATTGATGCACTTTGTCTGCTTCTGTCAGTTCCAGGCTTATGCCCCGTACACACGGTCGGATTTTCCGATGGAAATTGTCCGATCGGAGCGTGTTGTCGGAAATTCCGACCGTGTGTGGGCTCCATCTGACATTTTCCATCGGATTTTCCGACACACAAAGTTGGAAAGCAGGAGATAAAATTTTCCGACAACAAAATCCGATCGCGTCAATTCCGACCGTGTGTGGCCTGTTCCGACGCACAAAGTGCCACGCATGCTCAGAAGAAATTCTGACACGGAACAGCTCGGTCTGGTAAACTTAGCGTTCGCAATGGATACAGCACTTTCGTCACGCTGCAATGTTAAAAATGGTTTAATACAGCGCACTCTCTTTTTCTTTATAATGTGACAAGAATTAAGTAGTTTTGCTGCTCATATTCACACACATTTCTCACAAACTTATTTTGTTACTATTTATCGTGATTCAGTCAATATATTTTGATTTCTCACATCTGACCACATTATTTTGGTGTTTATTTTTTTTGGGGGGGGTTTAATGAAGATGATTTTTTTTGTGTTTGTATTTTTTGGAAGGGTTTTTTTTTAGGATTTTTATTTGTACTCCCTAAAATTTTTTAGTGTGTTTTTTGTGTCAAGTTACCACAACACAATTGATATGTTGTTATATTTAATCTGTAGGAGATTGTTTGGTGTTGTTGTCCCTTGTTAATTTCACATTTTATGTTAGAAATATACCTGAATCCTCACCAACAAACTGTCTTTTTTGGATGAAAACACACACAGGAGAGTAGAATTTCACAACAAAAAACTTTTATTAAGGGCTCACAACTAAACAAACAAACTAACGCTGGAGAAACTGCAGGAATTGGCGAAGCCTTGGACCCCCAGGGCAGACATCAATTATTTTAAAGCAAAATTGGTGGCCTGAGGAGTCCTTATCTAAGGGAGTGCAGTCTGGTCCAGAAGTCCCAGAGATCCGGAAAGCAGCAGATGACATCTGTGTCCCCAGGCTGTGGTCATACAAGAGACTGCAGCTTTTGTCAGACCAGACTGAACCCAGGGCAATCACTCTCTGGTCTTCTTTCCACGCTTCCTTCCATGTTGTGGCTGTGGTGGTGGAGTTGTGGCAGCAGGAGGAGGAGGAGGAGGATGGTCCAACTCAACCACGTCGGTCTTGGGTGTTAGTTCCCCACTCACCCCCTTAGTTAGTACTTTATAAAGCAGTTGCTCACACAGGAGGCGTTGACTCTCCTGCATGCACTTCAGTTTGGTGGCAACCATGCAGGCAAAGGCCTCTTCAGGAGTGGGTAAGGCTCGTAGGGACGCCGAAGCCTCCTGAATTAGCCTGAACGCTGAATCTTGCATGGGAGTTGTCTTCCTGGCTCTTTTATATGGAAGGCGGAGGGGAGGAACCTGAGATTCAGTCAGGCTTCGACTTGTCCCAGGCTTCTCTTGGCTGACACTTAGCCCCGCCTCCTCCTGGCTGCAACGAATCCCCGCCTCCTCCTGGCTGCCACATTCCACAGCCTCCTCCTGGCTGAGGTCTTCCTGTGTATGAAAAAGGGACATAGTTTTAGTATTTTCTTCATCAATCACACACAATTGTCACCTCCTGACTGTTGCAAATTGAATGTTAACAAATATAACAGACTATCATTCTGAGCCCAGCATTTTTGTTTCTTTTTTACCAATTTTGGGTGCCCACTACTGTCTATTAATATGTAAAACACTTTTTTTCAATCAGCAATTAGTGATTAATAATAACATCTATAGTAAACATCATTTCTTTATTGACCAGAAATCAGTAGAACAATGCTATACCTGACTCCAGCTGGGCTCCTCCACTTCTTCCTGGCTGGAAGGCCCAGGTTGGACATTGGAAGCCTCAGCTGGGGTGGAAGGAAGCGTGGAAGGAAGAGTGGAGAGAGATTCCCTGACTTCAGTGTGGTCTGACAGAAATCGCAGTCTCTCATAGTACCAAAGCCTGGGGACATAAACGTCATCTGCTGCAGCTCCGGACCTCTGGGAATCTGTGACCTTCTTGCGCTCCCTAAGATAAGTGCTCCTCAGGCCACCAACTTTGGTTTTTAAATAGGGGATGGTTGCTGTGGGGACCACCGGCTTCACCAACTCCAGCAGTTTCTCAAGCGCTGCCTGACACTTTTGTTTATTATTGTAATGGGGATGTCTCACCTGCCACAGACAGGGCAGCTCCCTGTATTTGTCAATGAACAGGGGGAGGAAATTGTGGTCGTTGAACCCATCCATTTTCTCTGCAAGACACAACACAAGACAAACCCTAAGGTCAGGCCAAACTCCCCTAATCTTGTTAAAATATAGGCTTCCATTTCGAAGCAGTATAGGTGCAAGTTTAGATCTTACCTTCGTTATCACGATCGGCGCTTCTGATGCTCCTTCCTCCGCTCACAGATCGTACGTAATACGCACGCGTGTTACGCTTTATACACACTGCGCATGCGTGTAACTCCGCCCGCCCCTGACATTCTTTCTAGTCTATTCCCTGCCCCTTTTCGATCAGTGCAGTGGGGGAAGAGCACATGGTGGAGACACAGCAGGATCGTGATAATTGTAGCAACGAGGAGGAGGAAAGGCTGGATCCGGAAACGTCCCAATCCAGAAGGAGTAGATTTAAGGCTTCAAATATGTCCTTTGGGGAGATGTTGGAGATGGTGGACATCCTGAAGAGGGCCGACTATGATGGGAAGTATGGACCTTACCCCAACCCCAATGTCAGAAAGGCCAAGATCATTGTGAAAGTGGTCAAGAGTCTGCACCGGAAATTCGGGGTACGTCGATCGAAAGATCAGCTCAGGAAGCGGTGGTCGGACCTCAAATTACAAGAACATGAGCAGTACAGAAAGATCCGGAGAGTGCTGCAAAAAAGTAAGTAGTTGTGCTGTGTTCCTATTCTTTTTGTGTTTATTACGTTCGTGCTGCTCCATGTGCTTTTATTACAAGTGTACATTTTAAAATGGCAACTTTCTGGTTCATGGGCATATTATTCGTTCATATCAAACATTTTTCTTTCAGCCTATAAAACACCATTGTTTAGGCCATATGCATTTGGCCACCATTTTTACACCCTATACTTATATGAAACGAATTTGGTTGTGTAGATGGCTTTGTTACTAGAATGAAATGCAAACTAGATTCTGTTTAAGGAGAGGACACTAAGCAGCTGTTTTCACATCTGGACACTGGAGCACTAGTGTGGGACAAAAGAACACCATTTTTATTAGGGGGCTACACAGGTGCTCCAGTGTATACTATAGGGGGGGGGGCTACATCTGTGAAGCTTGTACCAAACAGGTAAAGTATTGAAGCTTGACAAAGGACACTGAAAATGCTACATTTTTGAACTCTGCTAAAATTGACAATTGTACCCCACTTCCAAGCAATGTTTCCTATTTATAGTTCTGCCATCAAATATCTGTGTGCTAATTATACCATTTTGTTTTACATAGGGGAGAAAAGACTCGGAGGACACCCCTCATCCGAGGAGACCAGAGCCCACCCCCCTCTGGAAGAAGGGGAAATCCCCCCAACACAAGCTGAGCAGGAGGAAGAAGACGTGGTGGAACTAGTCACCACAACAGGTGAGTGTCTGCGACCATAGGGGCTCAGGTAAGAGATGTATGGCGTCATATTTTTGATACCTATTTTTTTGTGGGTTCCTCTCTTTTTAGGTGATCGTGAGGCTGTGGATCCAGATCCTTTCACATCCAAAAGTGCCCAGATCCTGATCGGGGAGATCATGGGGTGTAATTTACAATTGGAAAACCTCAAGAAAAACATCAATGATGTTATTCAAAAAAATAAAAACATAATTGATGTTTTGGGGCGAGTTTAAAGCCCCTCAAAATCCCTTTGTTTTTTGGTGTGCTACAATGTGAAAAATGTTTTTGTGATTTTTCCAAAAGCCAAATTTGGAGGATACACACAGTGTGTCAACATGTGCTATCTGCCATCACGGGAGATCAATGGAGGCGTTTTGGGGGTGCAAACCCTTCCTCAATAATAAAGTAGCTGAGAGGAAGGGGTTTCTCCCCCAAAACACGTCCCTTGATCCCCCGTGATGGCAGCTAGCACATGTTGACATTCGTAAATTGGTGTGCATCTTCCAAATTTGGCTTTTCCTGGGGTGACTTCACCCCATCTGAACGCAATATCAAACACAGTTCCTAAATACTCATGTGTGATATTGCCTTCAAATTCTACCAAATGTGAACGTTGTAAGTTCAAGATTTGTGTCTTTCTTGTTGGTTTTACACAGGCCTGTTTTATCTTAAATGGACATTTCTATTTGTGATAATGCCACTCCAAAAATCGTTATACAACAAACATGTTGGTTTGTTAGAAAAACCTTTGGTAAATGCACATGTGATTGTGCAGGTATTAAAAAGTGTGTTAATCAAGAATGTGTGGATTATTGTGTCAACGCTAAAACACTTTGGTGGTGATGCAATTGGTTTTTTTCGGTGAAAATGGGGGTTATTTCCTAAGGGCAAATCCTCTTGGCACTACAAGTGCAGTTTCAGTGCAGTTGCAACTGCACTTGTAGTGAAAAGTGTCTTTGCATTTAGTAAATAACACCCAACAGTGCTTTGTATAAGGTTACACAATCACGCCATTTTCTGGACCCAACACATTTCTGTCTGGGTCAGCTAAAACAAACACAAGCAGTAAATATCCACAAATATTTTCTTTTTTTTGCTTTTTTATTTGAAAAAGGCTTCACAAATTTGCTGGCATATTGATGGCCCCCTTACCCGCAAAGAACTCCAGGTATCGTAACCGGACATCATGGGCACTCAGGGAGGGCAAGCCAGGACGGCCGCTTTCAAGCGCCATCAGTGTTGTTTCAGGTATCACTCCGGCCTCAGGCCCAACAGAGCCAGCATAGTTGGAACCGGCTGGCCAGGATTCCAAATGTGTTCTCCACCACTCTTCGGGCTCTGGCCAGCCGGTAATTAAAAACCCTCTGTTCCGGGATGAGGGTCCTCATTGGGAATGGCCGCATAAGATAGTCCCCCAGCGCAAAAGCTTCATCAGCAACGAACACAAATGGGAGTCCTTCCACATTCTCCTCTGGAGCTGGCAAGTCCAAGCTGCCATTCTGGAGACGCCTGTAGAACTCCGTCTGGGCGATGACTCCACCATCGGACATCCGGCCATTCTTCCCCACGTCCACATACAAGAAGTCGTAATTAGCCGACACCACCGCCAACATCACTATACTATTAAACCCCTTGTAATTATAATAGTACGACCCCGAGTTGGGTGGTGGGACGATGTGGACATGTTTCCCATCAATTGCCCCTCCGCAGTTAGGAAAGTCCCACCGCTGGGCAAAGTGGGAGGCCACGGTCTACCATTCCTGTGGCGTGGAAGGAAACTGTTGAGGAAAAAACAATAAACATTACTATTTTTACTCTGAAACATGGCAAGCAGATTAGACACAAACATTATAGGGCAACCTCCAGATAGCATTTATTAAGGGGAATTTAACAACACCAAAGTATAAGGTACACCTATCATATTCCCCCTCCCCCCCTCTCATGGGCCATTTCTAACATTATAGGGGGTGTGTGGAAATCTTGGACAGGTAACCCTCTTCACTTCATTGAGAGATGAATGCCTAAATAATGGGTATTACTTTGAACAGCCCCTCCTTAGTTACACTATTGGCAGCCCACTGGACAGGTAAGAAGTGTCATAATACAAACATATAAATACACACTGTACACATTTGAGGACATTTGGACATTCTGCTATTACCTATCAAGATAATAATAGGATACAAAAACTTTAAACTGTACCATTGGAAAGTATACAGGCAGGCCCTTGCATTACATGCTTTGGGGAATTCATCCATAAATCTGACCAGTAAAGAGATGGGTATAGTGTGTATGGGTTTGGCAAAGTCAGCAGATAGATGATTGAGGATAGAGAATTGGGATCAGCTGACTTAGCAGTTGGGGGAGGGAGGGTTACTAAAAATTATTTGGGGACACCACAAAAAAAGTCTCTGGCACTCTGCCTGAATTTAAAGCTAAAATAACATTTCCAAACATTTTAGGGGGTGTTTGGGGTAAAGCACTACTATGGAGCTGATAACATACATTGTTAAGTGACTACATGAGGTGAATATAGGGCAGGAGACACCATGCTGGGGAGGTTAGTGAAGGGCAAATATGTATGAAGGACCTACAATAATAATTACATAAAAATCCAGCATGCATGAGGACAAAGGGGACATTCACAGTATATTACAATCATGGTAATTAGGGAATGAGGAAAGAAATACAATACATTATCAAACATTCAATACAATAAAATGTGATATTAAAGGATACAAATCTTACCTTCATATACTCCTTCTGCAGGACCTGGATGATGGCAGAACAGGTCTCTGGGATGATGATACCCAGAGCCTGGGGGGAGATGCCTGTCGAGAACTTCAAGTCCTGCAGACTTCTCCCTGTCGCCAAATACCCCAGGGTAGCGACCAACCTCTGCTCCGGAGTGATGGCTTGCCTCATGCAGGTATCCTGCCTGCTGATATTGGGGGTCAGTGAAGCCAACAAACGGTGAAACACGGGGTCCGTCATCCGGAGAAAGTTCCTGAAATCATCAGGATTATTCTCACGGATCTCACGGAGCAAAGGCATATGAGAGAACTGGTCACGCTGAAGCAACCAATTCTTGGTCCATGAATTCCTCCCCACCCTGTTCATGGACTGGACTTGTGTCAAGGTCAGGACCCCAACACCAAGCCCCCGCACAGCAGAAACTCTACGAGGAGTACGCATACGAAACATGGCTAGAAAACGGTCGGCTGCTCAGAACGAAGTAACAGAACGCACTGAAGAACAGCAAGGCCTGTGAAGAGTGACCTGAAAACCAGTAACAAACGAACAAGAATACAATGTCTACCTAAAGTCACGCGGAACTTGCTGCACGCACTGAAGAGCAGATACAAACCCACAAGCACAAACTGAACGGCAGAAAACGATCTGAAAGCCACGAGTCTGAAAAAGCGCGAATCGTCTCTCACCAAACTTTTACTAACACGAGATTAGCAAAAGGAGCCCAAAGGGTGCCGCGCTTGGTTCTGAACCGGCCTTTTCTAGTCTCGTCGTACGTGGTGTACGTGACCGCGTGGTTGGCGATCGGAAATTCCGACAACTTTGTGCGACCGTGTGTAGACAAAACAAGTTTAAGCCAACATCTGTTGGAAAAAATCCTAGGATTTTGTTGTCGGAATATCTGAACAAAGTCCGACCGTGTGTACGCCCTATTAGAGGTGCACTCACTTTTGTTGCCAGCGGTTTAGACATTAATGGCTATATGTTGAGTTATTTTGAGGGGACAGCAAATTCACACTGTTATACAGCTGTACACTCACTACGTGTCATTTCTTCAGTGTTATCACATGAAAAGATAGAATGAAATATTTACAAAAATGTTTACTCACTTTTGTGAGATACTGTGTATGTGTGTGTGTGTGTGTGTGTGTGTGTGTGTGTGTGTGTGTATATATGTATATATATATATATATATATATATATATATATATATATATATATATATATATATTTACACACCCATGAACTTCAAAGGCATCCCAGTCTTAGTCCGTAGGGTTCAATATTGAGTTCATCCCAAAGGTATTCTTTCTGGTTTAGGTCAGGACTCTATGCAGGCCAGTCAAGTCTCTTCACCTCAAACTCGCTTATCCATGTCTTTATGGACCTTGCTTTGTGCACTGGTCCAAAT
Organism: Lithobates clamitans; assembly: GCA_037952925.1. Taxonomy (NCBI): domain Eukaryota; kingdom Metazoa; phylum Chordata; class Amphibia; order Anura; family Ranidae; genus Lithobates; species Lithobates clamitans. Next base: position 1,332,074 of record JBBGZY010000244.1, on the reverse strand, counting down.
AATTTGGTGGAGGGGAGGTATTATGGTGTGGGGTTGTTTTTCAGGGGTTGGGCTTGACCCCTTTAGTTCCAGTGAAGGGGACTCTTAAGGCATCAGCATACCAAGACATTTTGGATAATTTCATGCTCCAAACTTTGTGGGGACAGTTTGGGGGTGGCCTCTTCCTGTTTAAATATGACTGCACACCAGTGCTCAAAGCAAGGTCCATAAAGACATGGATGAGTGAGTTTGGGGTGGAGGAACTTGACTGGCCTGCACAGAGCCCTGACCTCAACCCAATAGAACACCTTTGTGATGAATTAGAGCAGAGACTGCAACCCAGGCCTTCTCGTCCAACATCATTGCTGGACCTCACAAATGCAGTTCCAGAAGAATGGTCAAACATTCCCATAGACACACTCCTAAGCCTTGTGGACAACCTTCCCAGAAGAGTTGAAGCTGTTATAGCTGCAAAGGGCGGGCAAAGGGCGGGCCAACTCAATAGGCTGGAATGTCATTAAAGTTCATGTGTGAGTAAAATCAGATGTCCCAACAATACTTTTGACAATATAGTGTGTGTGTGTGTGTGTGTATATATATATATATATATATATATATATATATATATATATATATATATATATATATAACTTGTATACCCTTATATATAGAGAGAGAGAGAGAGAGAGAAGAGAGAGAGAGAGAGAGAGAGAGAGAAAGAGGGAGAGAGAGAAAGAGAGAGAGAAAAAGAGAGAGTTCAAAATAATAAAAAGTACAATTACACATATTCAGCTGGTACATACATTCATACATACATAAAAGTGCTTGCTATAATAAAGTACTCTGTGCCCTTATAGCCATCTTTTTTTTTTTTCAACTAGCGGGTTGAAGGAAAAAAAATTTCTGATTCCTCCAATTAACACATTCGAGGTCCTGACACTGTGCTATTGTGTTCTGATGGTGGGGAACCTTCCCCGCCATCAGAATACAATGATCAGTGCTGCCAGCTATTGCTAGTGATACTGATTATTTGGGAAAAAACAAACAGGCTGGTTGTACACAAGTCGATTGGTAGATTGACTTCTGTACAACCAGTCTGCCCATACATGGACCAAAATTGTGCAAGTTCTTGCTAAACTGGACACTTTTTGATCCACGTATGGCTGGCCCAAAGCTGGGTATACAAGTTATTTTTTATTAATCTTTTTCATTCAACCAGAGGGCTGAATGAAAAAAACTGGCAGAGCTCCACATCAACACAAACAATGTTGATGCAGGGATCCAGTGGCGGCCCGTCCATAGGGGGTGCACAGGTGATGCCCCCCTAGTGACCAAATAAAAAAAGGCCCTTTAAAAGAATAAAAAATCAAAAAGGTCTTTTAAGTGTCTTACTGTGTTTGGGCGCGTGATTGCAGAAGAGACGTTTCATTTGCCTTGTTTTGCCCTGCCTTGTGGAGCAATGAAGCGCGCCTGATTACTTCCTCCCGTAGTGTTATTAGGCTTGCCTTGTATTTGATTGGCACTGCACCACCCTAGACATGGGCGGTGCTTTCTCCACTGCAGGGATCTCTTCTGCTGTTCTATTGTATTATGACCTGCTCCCCCCCACCCCCGTCATAATACACAGTACACAGATCTGCACTGCAATCAGGGCCGGATTAACATAGGGGCTTTATGAGCTGCAGCTCCAGGCCCCTGCCTTAAAATCGGCCCGCCCAGCCAGCAGTATGAGCCTAATTTCTCCAGTCCATAAACTTCTATGGGACAGGAGAAGCTGTGTGTAAATGTAGGGGTTCTGGCTGCGTCTGGGCTTGCTCACTGTGGTTATTACAATGTCACGGTGCACAATTCCCCCCTACACAAATGGGAGAGGCTGAGTTGGTTCTGCCTTTCCCCTCCCCTCCCCTCCTCTCTGTGAAGTCTGTGCAGTGAAGGAGCCGTGTGGGTGGGAAATTATGAACAGAACACCGGCAGATAGAAGGTGAACAGGATATCTCTGAGTGATGAGCCTCCAGGGACCATCCTAATGTGAGCTCAGTGACTGGACTCTTATCTCCCTTCCCCTCATTTTTAACTTTTTTTCTCCAGCAGTAGCTCTTATAACTGCAGCCAAAGTGTTTAGAATTGTGTCATCAGCTTGGGTAGTGCTTGGTCCCTTGTGCTTTTAGGTGGGTTCACACTGATTTGCTATGTTTTGACCCATTGCTGATGTATCCACAGTTTTCCTGCGTTTTACCCACAGTCCTATTGATTTCTATTAGGTTGTGTGTTTTTTCTGCATTTTCTGAAAGCGCACCAACATTCCTACATGCTGCATCTTTGGCGCACTGTCAGAAAATGCAACCTAATATATATCAATAGGACTGCAAGCTAAAACTGCAGATACATAAGCAGTGTGGGCGACTGCAGCACACCAGTGTGAGCCCAAAGGCTTGCACACACAACCCCCCTGTAGAACTTGGTCTGATCAATACTCCTGGCATACACACACACGGCCATGCCATCCCAGCTCAGGAGGGGTGGGGGCTCCAGGGATTTGATTGACTATGCAGGCCCTGTCCCTTCTATCCATCCGGGCAGAGACCTGGAGGCAGTGGCAGGCTGCTGGTGGCAAGTGGCACACTGTATCTGGTTGCATGCTGCTGGTGGCAAATGGCACACTGTGTCTGGTGGCAAGTGGCACACCATATCTGGTGGCATGTTGCTGATGGCAAGTGGCATGCTGTATCTGGTGGCAGGCTGCTGATGGCAAGTGGCACACTGTATCTGGTGGCATGCTGCTGGTGGCAAGTGGCACACTGTATCTGGTGGCAGGCTGTGGGTGGCAAGTGGCACACTATATCTGGTGGCAAGTGGCACACCATATCTGGTGGCATGTTGCTTGTGGCAAGTGGCACACTGTATCTGGTGGCAGGCTGCTGTTGGCAAGTGGTCCACTGTATCTGGTGGCATGCTGCTGGTTGCAAGTGGCACACTGTATCTGGTGGCAGGCTGTGGGTGGCAAATGGCACACTGTATCTGGTGGCATGCTGCTGGTGGCAAGTGGCACACTGTATCTGGTGGCAGGCTGTGGGTGGCAAGTGGCACACTATATCTGGTGGCAAGTGGCACACCATATCTGGTGGCATGTTGCTTGTGGCAAGTGGCACACTGTATCTGGTGGCAGGCTGCTGTTGGCAAGTGGTCCACTGTATCTGGTGGCATGCTGCTGGTTGCAAGTGGCACACTGTATCTGGTGGCAGGCTGTGGGTGGCAAATGGCACACTGTATCTGGTGGCAAGTGGCACACCATATCTGGTGGCAGGCTGCTGTTGGCAAGTGGCACACTGTATCTGGTGGAAGGCTGCTGGTGGCAAGTGGCACACTGTATCTGGTGGCATGCTGCTAGTGGCAAGTGGCACACTGTATCTGGTGGCAGGCTGTGGGTGGCAAATGGCACACTGTATCTGGTGGCAAGTGGCACACCATATCTGGTGGCAGGCTGCTGTTGGCAAGTGGCACACTGTATCTGGTGGAAGGCTGCTGGTGGCAAGTGGCACACTGTATCTGGTGGCATGCTGCTAGTGGCAAGTGGCACACTGTATCTGGTGGCAGGCTGTGGGTGGCAAGTGGCATACTGTATCTGGTGGCAAGGGGCACACCGTATCTGGTGGCATGCTGCTTGTGGCAAGTGGCACACTGTGTTTGGTGGCAGGCTGTTGTTGGCAAGTGGTACACTGTATCTGGTGTGTGTTTTTTCTGCATTTTCTGAAAGCGCACCAAAATTCCTACATGCTGCATCTTTGGCGCACTGTCAGAAAATGCAGCAAAAACCTGCAACCTAATATATATCAATACGACTGCAAGCTAAAACTGCAGATACATAAGCAGTGTGGGCGACTGCAGCACACCAGTGTGAGCCCAAAGGCTTGCACACACAACCCCCTTGTAGAACTTGGTCTGATCAATACTCCTGGCATACACACACGGCCATGCCATCCCAGCTAAGGAGGGGTGGGGGCTCCAGGGATTTGATTGACTATGCAGGCCCTGTCCCTTCTATCCATCCGGGCAGAGACCTGGAGGCAGTGGCAGGCTGCTGGTGGCAAGTGGCACACTGTATCTGGTTGCATGCTGCTGGTGGCAAGTGGCACACTGTGTCTGGTGGCAAGTGGCACACCATATCTGGTGGCATGCTGCTGATGGCAAGTGGCATGCTGTATCTGGTGGCAGGCTGCTGATGGCAAGTGGCACACTGTATCTGGTGGAAGGCTGCTGGTGGCAAGTGGCACACTGTATCTGGTGGCATGCTGCTGGTGGCAAGTGGCACACTGTATCTGGTGGCAAGTGGCACACCATATCTGGTGGCATGCTGCTTGTGGCAAGTGGCACACTGTATCTGGTGGCAGGCTGCTGTTGGCAAGTGGTACACTGTATCTGGTGGCACGCTGCTGGTGGAAAGTGGCACACTGTATCTGGTGGCAGGCTGTGGGTGGCAAATGGCACACTGTATCTGGTGGCAAGTGGCACACCATATCTGGTGGCAGGCTGCTGTTGGAAAGTGACACATTGTATCTGGTGGAAGGCTGCTGATGGCAAGTGGCACACTGTATCTGGTGGCATTCTGCTGGTGGCAAGTGGCACACTGTATCTGGTGGCAGGCTGTGGGTGGCAAATGGCACACTGTATCTGGTGGCAAGTGGCACACCATATCTGGTGGCAGGCTGCTGTTGGCAAGTGGCACATTGTATCTTGTGGAAGGCTGCTGGTGGCAAGTGGCACACTGTATCTGGTGGCATGCTGCTGGTGACAAGTGGCACACTGTATCTGGTGGCAGGCTGTGGGTGGCAAGTGACACACTGTATCTGGTGGCAAGGGGCACACCGTATCTGGTGGCATGCTGCTTGTGGCAAGTGGCACACTGTATTTGGTGGCAGGCTGCTGTTGGCAAGTGGTACACTGTATCTGGTGGCAGGCTTCTGGTGGCAAGTGGCACACTGTATCTGGTGACAGGCTGCAGATGGCAAGTGGCACACTGTATCTGGTGGCATGCTGCTTGTGGCAAGTGGCACACTGTATCTGGTGGCAGGCTTCTGTTGGCAAGTGGCACACCATATCTGGTGGCAGGCTGCTGGTGGCAAGTGGCACACTGTATCTGGTGGTAGGTGGCACACCGTATCTGGTGGCATGCTGCTTGTGGCAAGTGGCACACTGTATTTGGTGGCAGGCTGCTGTTGGCAAGTGGTACACTGTATCTGGTGGCAGGCTTCTGGTGGCAAGTGGCACACTGTATCTGGTGACAGGCTGCAGATGGCAAGTGGCACACTGTATCTGGTGGCAGGCTTCTGTTGGCAAGTGGCACACCATATCTGGTGGCAGGCTGCTGGTGGCAAGTGGCACACTGTATCTGGTGGTAGGTGGCACACCGTATCTGGTGGCATGCTGCTTGTGGCAAGTGGCACACTGTATCTGGTGGAAGGCTGCTGTTGGCAAGTGGCACACTGTGTCTGGTGGCAGGCTGTGGGTGGCAAGTAGCACACCGTATCTGGTGGCAGGCTGCTGGTGGCAAGTGGCACACTGTATCTGGTGGCAGGCTGCTGACTGTATCTGGTGGCAGGCTGCTGGTGGCAAGTGGCACACTGTATCTGGTGACAGGCTGCTGGTGACAAGTGGCACACTGTATCTGGTGGCATGCTGCTTGTGGCAAGTGGCACACTGTATTTGGTGGCAGGCTTCTGTTGGCAAGTGGGACACCATATCTGGTGGCAGGCTTTTGGTGGCAAGTGGCACACTGTATCTGGTGGCAAGTGGCACACCATATCTGGTGGCATGCTGCTGGTGGCAAGTGGCACACTGTATCTGGTGACAGGCTGCTGGTGACAAGTGGCACACTGTATCTGGTGGCATGCTGCTTGTGGCAAGTGGCACACTGTATTTGGTGGCAGGCTTCTGGTGGCAAGTGGCACACAGTATCTGGTGGCAGGTGGCACACCATATCTGGTGGCATGCTGCTGGTGGCAGGCTGCTGGTGGCAAATAGAGCTTTCTTTTGGTGGTATTTAATCATTGCTGGGTTTTTTTATTTTTTTACAAAAAAAAGACCAAACATTTTGAAAAAAAAATGTTTTTTACATTTTTTCTGTCAGAAAATTTTGTAACTAAGTCATTTCTTGCCTTCACTGATGTGCGCTGATGAGGTGGCACCGATGGGACACAGATAGGCTGAACTGGTGGGCATTGATGAGATGGCACTGATGAGGCAGTACTTATGGGCACTGATGAGGTGGCACTGATGAGGAGGCCCTAATATGCCAAATGTATGGGCACTGATAGGTGGCACTGTTAGGTGGCACTGATGGGTACTAATAGGCGGCACTGGTGGGCACTAATAGGTGGCAGTGGCAGACACTGATAGGCGGCACTGGTGGGCATGGATAGGCGGCATGAATAGGTGGTACATATGGGTACTGATGGGCATTGATGGGTGGCACTGATGGATGACACTGATGGGCATTGATGGGCAGCACTGATAGGCGGCACTGATTGCAAGCACTGACTAGCATGGCTAATGGGCACTGATTGGTGGCACTTGTGGGGACTGATTGCTGCCAGTGGTGGGCATTGTATTCTGGCATTGGTGGGCAATGGTGGGCACTGTATTATGACACTGTATTTCACCATTGTAATCTGGGCACTGATGATCTGTGCCCTGATTACATTCTTACATGTCCCCTTGTGAGGAGATGCCGCTGATCGGCTCTCCTCGCCACACACTCTGTCAGTGTGAGGCAAGGAGAGCAGACTATCGGCATCTCCATATTTACATGTGACTGGCTGTGATTGGACAAAGCCGACCACATGGTTAAAGAGCCGTGGACGCCCCCAAGCAGCCGTTCTTGGACGCCGCCAGAACAAGAGCTGCACCGCTCCGCCATCATTTGACGGTGGGCGGGCAGCAAGCAGTTAAAGTGCTGTCTGTGTATTCTTAAGTGCAATGTGACACAATGTGAACCAATAATCCAGTGATTGATCAAACATCCATATAATAAGTTCACTACCAGCCATAAATAGTATCCAAAACACTCCTGTTTTTCAGCTCCGCTCTTTGCAATTCAGATACAATTCTTTAAAGGAGAAGTCCAGCCTATGCTTGTTTGGCTGGGCTTCTCCTTTTACAGCTGTGACGGCTCTGATCACCAGCACGCTACAGTGTGTTACATTCAATGGAGATATACCCCCTGGGCTGGACAAACAATGTACATTCTTTCAGCTGGTTTACAGACATTGGATGTGCCTGTGCGGTGATATTCCTGATATGCTTTTTCCATAGATGATTCGATCTGACCTCTCTATGGGGGTTCTGCGGACCCTCGCTGGGGGATCTATGTGGAGTGATTTGGGGACACAACAAGACAGCTTTTTCAATTCAGTCATTTTTTTTCACTACTTGGGACCCTCCCTGCCTCCCCAGTATAGGGGCAATTTATATTGTCTGACACCGGGCTCCGGATGTTAAAAAACCTCTGAAGAAGGGCATCAAGCCAGAAATGTCGGGTTCATCCATTAAGCCTATTTGTGTCTTTATGCACTAAATGCATAAATGCATGTAAATTCAATCTAATGTATCAATATTGATGTACTTTTTGTCTTTGATGACTCAAGTCTTTTATTCAATATATGTTTTTTGTAATAAATTTCTTATTTTTGATACAATACATTGTTTTTAGTCACTTTTAAAGTCCCATCCACCAGTGGGGGTTTCTTTGTTCTTTTTATTAATCTTGGGATGTGGTGACCTCAAACAAATGACTCCAGGGGTCTTGGAACTCTTTTTTTGGTATTCTTCTATGGGTCACAGGAGTGCAATTCGTTTTGCACTCCTGTGACCCATTTTCAGCAGAGAGCGGGCTTAAGTTCGCTCTCTGCTGAAGTCACTGGTATAAGTCCAGGCACGGCGTCATCACGACAATAAAGTCTAGAAAGTGAAATTTGTGCCCGTTCTTCTTTGCAAAATAGCTCAAGCTCTGTCAGATTAGATGGAGAGCATCTATGAACTATTTTCAAGTCTTGCCACAGATTCTTAATTGGATTTAGGTCTGGACTTTGACTAAGCCATTCTAACACATGAATATGGTTTGATCTAAACCATTTCATTGCAGCTTCGGCTGTATGTTTAGGGTTGTTGTCCTGCTGGAAGGTGAACCCCTCCAGTCTTAAGTCTTTTGCAGACTCTAACTAGGGATGAACTTAAGTTCGACTCAAACATCGAGTGTTCGCCTGTTCATCGAATAGCGAACAATTTGGGGTGTTCACGGCAAACGTACCTGTTTGCCCATTTGCCCAGCTGTGCCATTGTGCCGACGTATATTGTCATGCGCTGGTCGGCATGTGGTTAAGATGTAAGAGAGAGGCTCCAAGTCCAGTACTCCTATGGAGTCTTGGTTCCAGTGGGATGGATCAGGGTGGAATACATCAATCAGCAGCCTTAGTGAAAGTCAATGTGGGATATATCACATGAGATAATGTGAGTTGTGATGGATGGATGACGGCTCAAATTGTGGTGTAGCAGGGCTCATGAGATCTGGGAATCCTCAATAACATGTAGAAAACAAAAGTAGTCACAGCGCAAGCATCAATATGAGCATATATCATTTTAATAAAAGCATAAAAGCACACTTACATATGGGTAAGCGAAGGGTACCTGCGGGGAGTCTATAGTATGCCTGTAAAGTGGCGCATGTTTCCCGTGTTTGCACAAAATTACATTTCTAAAGGAAAAAAGTCATTTAAAAGTACACGCGGTTATAATGAATTGTCCCGGCAAAAAAGTCATTAAAAAAAACGGCATGGGATTCCCCCACAGTCCATTACCAGGCCCTTTGGGTCTGGTATGAATATTAAGGGGAACCCCGAATCAAAATAAAAAAAAAATTGTGTGGGGGTCCCCCCAAATTCCATACCAGGCCCTTCAGGTCTGGTATGTATATTTAGGGGAACCCTGTGCCAGAATTAAAAAGAAATGGTGTGGGGCCCCCCAAAAATCCATACCAGACCCTTATCTGAGCATGCAACCTGGCAGGCTGCAGGAAAAGAGGGGGCACGAGAAAGGGCCCCCCCTCCTGAACCGTACCAGGACACATGCTTTGGGGTAGTGGGGGGGTCTGCGGGCAGGGGCTTATCGAAATCTGGAAGCCCCTTTTAACAAGGGGACCCCCAGATCCTAGCCTCCCCCCTGTGTGAAATGGTAATGGGGTACAAATGTACCTCTACCATTTCACAAAATAAGTGTGAAAATGGTAAATGACATGGCTTGGGAGAAGTCCTTTATTAAATTTTTTTTTTTAAAAAGTCCCACAAAGTCTTTTTCTTCTTCTCTCGCTTCGCCAAAGGACCGAAAAAGAAAAAAAAAATCCTGCATGCCACCACCGATCTGCATCTGCACCTGCCATAATGACCATCCTCTCAGGTGACAGTTCTTTTATAACTGAAGGCGGGGCCACATGGTGATGTTGCCGGGTGACCCCCCCCTCTGATGCACGGGACATCCCTATGGCTTCCCCCTAGTGTCAGAGGGGGTGGGGCCATCTGTTGATGTAACCGGGTGACCCCTCTCCCCTCTTACGCTACGGGGAAGTCATAGGGATGTCCCTGTGCGTCAGAGGGAGGCAGGGTCACCTGGCGATGTCACTGTGGGGCCCCGCCCTCAGTTATAAAAGGACTGTCACCTGACCCCATCCCCCTCTGACACTACAGAGAAGCCATAGGGATGTCCCCGTGTGTCAGAGGGGTTATAAAAGAACTGTCACCTGAGAGGACGGTCATTACGGCGGGTGCCTCCCATGGAGGTGGATCAGTGGCGGTGTGCAGGTTTTTTTTTTTAAAGACCTGAGGGGCCTGGTATGGAATTTGGGGGGACCCCCACGCAATTTTTTTTAAATTTTGGTTCGGGGTTCCCTTTAATATTCATACCAGACCCATGGTAATGGTAATGGACTGTGGGGGAATCCCATGCCATTTTATTGAATTACTTTTATCTGTATCGCCGGGACCGACAATTCATTATAGCCGCAAGTATTTTTAAATGTCATTTTATTTCCTTTACAAATGTCATTTCGCGCAGGGACTGTTGTAAACAGGGGAAACATGCGCCACTTTACAGGCATACTATAGACACCCCCAGGTACAAAATTTAAAGGAATATTTCACTTTCATTGTTTCACTTTAAGCATTATTAAAATCACTGCTCCTGAAAAAACGGCCGTTTTTAAAACTTTTTTTGTATTGATACATGTCCCCTGGGGCAGGACCCAGGTCCCCAAACACTTTTTATGACAATAACTTGCATATAAGCCTTTAAAATTAGCACTTTTGATTATTCATGTTCGTGTCCCATAGACTTTAACAGTGTTCGCGTGTTCTAACAAATTTTTTGCCTTTTCGCGTGTTTTGCTGCAAACCAAACTGGGGGGTCTTCAGCTCATTCCTAACACTAACACATTTTCTTCTAAGATTGCCCTGTATTTGGCTCCATCCATCAACTCTGACCAGTTACCCTGTCCCTGCTGAAGAAAACCATCCCCACAACACGATGCTGTCACCACCATGTTTCACGGTGGGGATGGTGTGTTCAGGGTGATTTGCAGCGTTAGTTTTCCACCACACATAGAGCTTTGCTTTTTCGGCCAAAAATGTTCAATCTTGGTCTCATCTGACCAGAGCACCTTCTTCCAAATGTTTGTTGTGTCCCCCACATGGCTCCTCGCAAACTGCAAATGGGACTTCTTATGGCTTTCTTTCAACAATGGCTTTCTTCTTGCCACTCTTCCATAAAGGCCAGATTTGAGGAGTGCATGACTAATAGCTGTGGATCTCTGCAGCTCCTCCAGAGTTACCATGGGCCTCTTGGCTGCTTCTCTGATTAATGCTCTCCTTGCCAGTTTAGATAAATGGCAATGTCTTGGTAGGTTTTCAGTTGTGCCATACTCTTTCAATTTTCAAATGATGGATTGAACAGTGCTTTGTGAGATGTTTAAAGATTGGGATATTATTTTCGAACCTAACCCTGCTTTAAACTTCTCCACAACTGTATTCCTGACCTGTCTGGTGTGTTCCTTGGTCTTCATGATGCTGTTTGTTCACTAAGGTTATCTAACAAACCTGAGGGCTTCGCAGAACAGCTGTATTTATACTGAGTTTAAATTACACAGAGGTGGACTCTATTTACTAATTAGGTGACTTCTGAAGGCAATTGGTTACACTCGATTTTAGTTAGGGGTATCAGAGTAAAGGGGGCTGAATACAAATGCACGCCACATTTTTCACATATTTATTTGTAAAAAATGTTGAAAACCATCTATTATTTTCCTTCCACTTCACAATTATGTGCCACTTTGTGTTGGCCTATAACATAAAATCCCAATAAAATACATTAATACATTTATGTTTTTGGTTGTAACATGACAAAATGTGGAAAATGTAAAAGGGTACACATACTTTTTCAAGGCACTATATATACAGTGCAGACATTGTGTGTGTATGTATGTGTGTGTATATATATATATATATATATATATATATATATATATATATATATATATATATATATATATATATATATATATATATATACACAATGCAGTCAGTGTAGACTATATATACACAGTGCAGGCAGTCTAGTGTGTAGATGGATAGATACATCCCCAGAGGGGACAGAGTCACTCGGTTACATCACTGGGTGACCCTGCCCTTGCCTATAAAACAGCTGTCACAGCCAATAGACAGCAATCTCTTTTTTCTGGGTCTGTTGGGCAGCGTGATTGACGATGGATGTACATCGCAGGACACTTTTTTTTTTCTTTCTTAATAAAGGAATTTTCAAAAACTGTCTGTTGTGGTTTTTACTTTTTGACACTTATTTTGGTGAAAGGGTAGGGGTACAATGTACCTGATATCCAGATTCCGATAAGCCCCCCACCCGCAGACCCCCACAACCAATGGCCAGGGTTGTCAGGAAGAGGCTCTTGTCCCCATCAACATGGGGACAAGGTGCTCTGGGACCCCCCACCCTCAACATGGGGAGGGTGCTTTGTTGAAGGCTAGCAGCCTAGTATGGTTAAGGGGGGGCGCTCGCTCATCCCCCCCTTTCCTGGCCTGCTTGCTCGGAAAAGGATCTGGTATGGATTTTGGGGTGACCCAAGCCAGTTTTTTTTTTTTAATTTTGGTGTGAAGTTCTCTTTAAAATCCACACCAGACCCGAAGGTCCTAGTATGGACTGAGGGGGGACCGCACGTCATTTTTTTTCCCTTGATTTGTTTATCAATATTGCCAGGAGCCGGCAATACATTACAGCCGCAAGCAAGTTTTTATTACATTTTTACCTTTAGAAATTAATTTTGCTGCAACACGGTTCTACACATTGCACAGATGCGCTACTTTACAGGCAGACTAAGGGGACCCGCCAGGCATGATATTTAAAGGAATACTTCATTTTTATTGTTTCACTTTGAGCATTATTAAAATGAGTGCTCTTGAAAAAACAGTTGTTTTCAAAACTTTTTCTTGCACTGATACATGTCCCCTAGGGCAGTACCCGGGTCCAACTTGCATTAAAGCTTTTAAAATGAGCACTTTTGATTTTTCATGTTTGTGTCCCATAGACTTTAATAGGGTTTGCATGTTCACTAGAACTTTTTGCCTGTTTGCAGTGTTCTGGTGCGAACCCATCCCTATAGGCAAGGTTTATGGTTGTATCGAATTAAGTTCCATCTGAATATGGGCAATTACTGTATACTATCTGACCTTTTTAACTTTTAGATATACAACACATAGATATGAGTAGGTAGTTATTATATCTCTGCACAAAATTTTCCCCATTCTGATTTACTTCAGTTTAAAGCAGTGGTAAACTTCACTTTTTAACTTGTAAGTACAGGTAGGCCCATAAGAAGGCTTACATGTAAGTAGAGTGAATGTCTTTTAAACGTGCGGTATTTAGGAGATATTTACACTTGAAGCAGCTGGTGACGTCACCGTTGCATGCACATTGCACTCTGAATTGACGGTACACTGACTGTGCCATTAATACAGAGTGCTGTTCCATGGCCATAATTCCTATGAGTGACATCATCTCAACCTGGTCATTCAAATTGCTGGAGAGTGAAAACCCGAAAGGAAGGCGATGAAGATGGAAGCACCTAAAACAGTGATAGTGCACTGCTGGAGTATGCAGTGCATACTAGCACGTCATGAGCAAGGCTAGAGACAAATTTATTAGATTTAATGAACACAAGCTGGGGTTTTACTATATAAATTTAAATGCTACAGAGGATACAAACATGTCGAACTAACCAGCAGTGGGACAGTTTGAATCAGGGATGATAGGCCTAACTTATGTATGCCTAGCTTTTTACAGTAGTTTGTATCAGTGATACAATGTAAGGTGGCTGAGGTGAACATTGTTCTTGCACTTGAATGTTTTTTCTTTTAAGTGGTGCAGTGTTCAGGCTATGAACACAAGCAATCTTCAAGAACAGCTGAGAATGCTGAGCTTTGAGCCCTCCAAACTTATAAGGGACCTTGTCAGCATAAGATAAAAATCAAGAAACCCCAAAATACCACTCCTAAAACAAAAGCCCACTTTTTTATAAAGGGAATTCTTGCAGCAAAAAAAAGTTTGTTACAGACAAACTTAAATCCCATCAAACTTTTGTAAGACCAAACATGGTCAAAGACCTTCACCCAGGATTGCCCACCTTATGTTTAAATTCATGCAGTACCAAGAATCTATCAGTTAGCAGTGGTAGTGCATCGGGTACAGATCTGGGGGTGGTGGCTCAGCACGATTAAAGTGGATTATATCACTGCACAATGTTATTGATTCCTAATTGCAGGGGGTGCATTAGTTAAAGTTTTTTTTAGGATATTTATATTTTCTTTCAATGAAATACCTTTGTCAAGGTGTCTGTGCATTTACGTAAATTGATGTCTGGAAGTGAGTAATCAGGGGTGCTAATATACCCCATGCTCACTTCCGGGGGGGGGGCATATATGTGGGGCCTTCTTCCAAATTCTAAGTCAAATACCGTCCCCACAAGCCCCTAAAAACACTTTTTGGAGTATAAGATTTGAGGCCTTTGTCTGCTAAATAGAGAAATAAAGTGGGTTAGCAGCTCATGTAAAGAAACAGAGAAACAGTTTATTAGCAATAAGAAGAAATAAAAACACAATGCACTCACAAGGATGAGTGGTACAGGGCTTTCATGTCAAGCTGTGACAGTCTGTGGCCAGAGTTCAAAAGGGGATCAAGCAGGGGCTATAGGTTAGTATAGAGTCCTAGCGTACAGCCACTGACATGTTTCACACAAGCCGATGGTTTATAATGGATATCCTCCGGTCACAGAAATACTGAACTTGCCTCCAAGGTCATGTGGTTCTGGGCAGCTCCAGCTGACAAGGAATGCCCCTGGTTGCCAGGACAATGCGTTTCCGAGGGCGTGGCCTACTTCCTCAGGTCCACCCTCTGTGTTCTGGACAGCTCATTATCTGTCTCATTTAAAAAAATGCAGAGGCTCACACAACAGTGCCTTTTTGACAGCATGTGCAGAGAGAAGAACCCTTGCCTGCTGTCATGCGGGGGGGACAATGAAGGGCAGAGAGGGAACTAACACATGTTACACGTTCAAGTCATCAAATCATCCTTAATGACATCACCTAGGAGAACTTGGCCCTTTGTTTACTATTAGAACAGAAGAGCCAGCACCTCTGTAGATTCCATCTGTAATCTATATTTTGACATGACCAAGTTAAAATGATGGCTAATGTGTTTTGGCACAAGCCTTGTTTACAGCACAATCAAAAAGTGAAAAACACAACATATATACACATAGAGAAAAAGATAATGTAGTCTACTCCCTCCAGTTAGATGATGTCATTAATTTAAGTGAACGAAAAACACCGCTGCAGGTGTGTAATCCTGAGGAAGTGCAATACACATCATAATGTTTTTGAAAAATACTGGGTAAGCTAAATGGATCTAAAAAACTAAATAAATTATAATAGGTTCAAAAAAGATAAAGTAAAAAAAAAAAATTACAGATGGTATTCTAGTATGGAGATTAAAGGTCCACCAGACTTCTCGTTCGAGAAGCCTGTGATGCAGATCCCCACCTCGAGGTGGATTTTTAACTCTTTTCTGACCATAAAAAACAAAAGTTGACATACTGCCCAAATGTTGATATTTGAAATGTTTGGACATGTTACAGTAGACCCTTGTCAGAGGAATAGGATGCACCATGATATTTCTCAGTTATCCCTGTTCTTAATGGTCTCATGGTGCATCCCACATACTATAATTCACAAGAGGTGCATTCCACTGAGTAAACTACACTACTAGTTCCACAATTAATATAATCATATATTGGGGGTCATTTGCTATAGCATCATGCACTAATTAGTGCTCAAATTACAACGATTGCGGTAATTAGCTCCCAAATGGAATTCACTCTAACGCTGGGACAAAAATACTCCCAAAACCGAATTTACTATAGCTCCCAGACAACAGATAGCACCCAAACCCTTACGCTTGCTAGGACCTGGAGTATTGCACATGGAAATAATGTTTAGAGCATGACATGATTGCCTAAATGGTACTGAAATATGTGGTATATTGTTAAAAGATAATCTGCTTTTAAACGGTGTTAAAAAGTGTTATAAACACTGAAATATCTTTAAAAGTCTGAGAAAAGATAGATTCCCCGTCTCTTACAACTACGTGCCAGCACAACTGAGCATGCTCAGACATGCAAACTACTCTCATTTTAACTCCCATGCCTTTTTTACCAAGAGTTATTGTAAATACCAAAATGAGCGCTGGGTTAAAAAGCGTTTTTTGAGAGCGAAAATGAGTTATGTAGCCCTATGCAAGTTTCAGACATTGATTCTAATGGTAGAATTGTAACTTCTCCAGTAAAATACTTTTCATGTTGAGATGAAATGTATCATTTTTTTAAGAGATTGTCCTTGCAACAATGCTTCTTCTTCATCTATTTTGTTTTAAAGAATGCTAGAATGTGTTTTTATGTTTTGGTAAATAATATTTTTCTCTGTACCTCTCACTTGTTGCTCTCCATCTCACAAAAATCTTTACCCAAACTCACACAGGTATCTTTACAAACCACAAACAATACCATTGCTGATACAAATTTAAAATGAGTCACAATTTTGTTGTGTGTTTTTTATTATTTACAAATGATCATAATTCGACCCCAAAAAATGTGATCTATGTACCAGCATCAGAAATAAAAATGTCATGCCCAAAAATCAGTGGGTAATATCACTATTCTACACTCACGCACCAAGAACCACCAAATATCACAGAATAAATCAAGAAGAATAACTCCTGACTAACGTAATTCCACCATCAACAGCATATGTCCAAAGAAATTCAGTATCTATGTGTAGGAGGGTTGCACATGTGGCAGCACAGTGGCTAACAGGTTAGCACTTCTGCTTAGCAGCGCTGTGGCTTCTGGTTCAAATCCCAAGCATGCAAGAAGTTGTCTGTTCTCTCTTTGTTGTTAAACATAACTCCTGACTCAGGTCCTTAGATAAATTATGTCTAAAGCTTCATACACACGATCGGATTGTTGGCCCACAAACCGTGGACTTTTATCCGAAGGGTGTTGGCCCAAACTTGTTTTGCAAACGCATGGCACACAATTGTTGGCCAACAATTACGAACGTAGTGATGATGAACTACATGGTTTTTCAGCTCTTTAGCACCACCCTTTGGGCTCTTTCTGCTAATTTTTCACATTAGTAGAAGTTTGGTGAGTGTTGATTTGCGCTTTTCATTTTGCGCTTTTCATTTTGTGCTTTTCAGTTCCTTTCTGAACAGCTGTTCGTCAACCAGACATGTTGCTTAATCAGAGGAGATAATGTGTTATTTATTATTGGCCTTGGAGTTATTGCTTTGACATTCTTTTTTTGGTTGAATAATGATTTGATTTGGTATAGTTTCTATATTTGAAGAAAATATGGAGGCAGATCGGTGGTGACGTGCGGCTTTTTTTTTTTCTTTTTATGTCAATCTGAGCTAGAGAAGAAGAAGATGAATGGACTCCGTGGGACATTTTTATTTTTTTATTTTTTAATAAAGGACTTGTCCCAAGCTGTGTCTTGTGTTTTTTAACCATTTTCACACATTTTTTGTGAAATGGTAGGGGTACATTTGTACCTCGTTACCATTTCACACAGGGGGGGCCCGGGATCTGGGGGTCCCCTTGTTAAAGGGTGCTTCTAGATTCCGATAAGCCCCCCGCCCGCAGACACCCACAACCACCGGGCAAGGTTTATGGTAATGAGGCCCTTGTCCCCATCAACATGGGGACAAGGTGCTTTGGGGGGGCGCTATCCCAAAGTACACTCCCCATGTTGAGGGCATGTGGCTTGGTACGATTCAGGAGGGGGGCCGCTCTCTCATCCCCCCCTGTTTTCCTGCCAGGTTGCGTGCTCGGATAAGGGTCTGGTATGGATTTTTTGGGGGAACCCACACCATTTTTTTTTTAAATTTTGGTGCGGGGTTCCCCCTAATATCCATACCAGACCTGAAGGGCCTGGTATGGAATTTGGGGGGACCCCCACGTATTTTTTTTTTACATTTTGGTTCGTGGTTCCCCTTAATCTTCATACCAGATCTGAAGGGTCTGGTAATGGACTGTGGGGGAATCCCATGCTGTTTTTTTCAATGACTTTTATGTGTATTGCCGGGATTGACAATTCATTATAGCCGCGAGTACTGTTAAATTACTTTTTTTCCTTTAGAAATGTCATTTTGCTCTTGGACTGTTCTAAACACGGGAAACATGCGCCACTTTACAGGCATACTATAGACACCCCCAGGTACGAAATTTTAAGGAATATTTCACTTTTATTGTTTCACTTTAAGCATTATTAAAATCACTGCTCCCGAAAAATTGGCCATTTTTAAAACTATTTTTACATTGCTACATGTCCCCTGGGGCAGGACCCGGATCCCCAATGACAATACCATGCATATAAGCCTAACCAGTCCATCCAGTTCAGTGAGTGTCGGTGCGTGTCTACAATTGTCCCAATCCCTGTACATTGTGTCTCATTAAGATGCTCATCTATTATATTATTATTTATTCAAGGTACCCATATAGCGCTGTCAATTTACGCAGCACTCCACACATACATCGCACACTCATAGTTACATCTACATGTGTAGATGTTATATGATGTATTATTGCAATTCAATAGAATGGGGAGACAAACAAGAAAAGGAAATACCCCCAGTGGAGATCTAATGAATTACCAGGAAAGGTGAGAAATCTAAAAAACCATCAGATGCCATCTTGGGGACAAAACATAAATTGCATCAGATGTATTTTACATAAACAAAAAGAGATAAAAAATATTTAATATAAGATTAAAATTAAGGGATAGAAGAGGATTGGAACACCATCACAATTCTTTAATAATTTGCGATAAAATAATTGAGATCAATGTTCATTCCTAGGGGAGTGAGAGTATTTAATTTGTAAATCCATTCAGTTTCGTTCTTAGAGACCTTTTGCTTCGTATTACCACCGGTTTCTTTCATTGTAAAAGATGTAAGGCCTGTAGAACCACAAAATTTAACAGAAAGGTGGTAACCTTTAAATCCAATACTACTGACAAAGAATATAAAATTGATACATTTATCTCATGCGACTCCACTTTTGGAACTCTCATGTTCATGTGGGCTTCAATACGTTGGACGCACCACAAGAAAATTGGGGATCAGAATTAATGAGCATTTAAATAATATAAAAAATGGATTCCCAAAACATAGTCTGTCTAATCATTTTAGGATTTACCACAATAGGGACCCCAGTTTGGCTTCCTTTTGTGGTATTGACAAAGTTGAGCCTCACTGGAGGGGAGGCAATATGAAGCAAAAGATCTCTAAGAACGAAACCGAATGGATTTACAAATTAAATACTCTCACTCCCCTAGGAATGAACATCATTGATTTTAATAAGGTTTGGTTTTAGTATCTGAACTTCTTTAAAGTGTGCCAAACCTTTGTCAAACTGAACCCAGTACAGTTCAGCTCATTAGAGTTACCCTAACTTCATCTCCAGATTGTAGGGGCTAACATATGTGTGCAATTTCACTTGTCTTGGTATGAAAAATAGCAAAATGTATCTAAATCCCACAACTGTACCCTGACAGCCTGAACCGACCCAAGTGACATGTCATGAAAGAAGTTTGGGTGCTCTTACTGCTTGTCTCCCTAATTTGGTCTTATATTTTACAGATGAGTAAATAAGCAGCATCTCTGCCAAAGCATCAGAATAACTGACAAGGATTAAGCAGTTACATAATGAATGAAGTAATTACAGCCTCTAATAAATCCTTAGGACAGTTCTGGCAAATACATGATGCACACACCTCAAGCAAATAATCGTGCACCAGAGCATCTTTCTTTCACAATGGCAGACAGACTACTACAGACAACTAATGAAAAATACAGCTAATGCAGCATGAGCAAGCAAAAAACATAGGTACAGTCATTGCTTGGCTTCCAAACATGTGCATGGGCACCACTACATCCTGCTTTTCTTAGCACTGGATTTTGATCTGTTATTTATGTAGCGGGCACCTACTTTTAAGCAGGTGACCTTTTTTGTTAGCTTCTGTTACAGGTAAATTTAGACAGGCTGATGCTATTGCAGCAGGCCTGTTTTGTTTAATTTCCATGTTGAGTGACAGGTGGTTTATGTGTTGGTCTCGGCCAATCATTAATTTGCTTGGTAATCCCTGAACTCTCATATAAAAAGGGGGTCACATGGTGTCCGGGAGTTCAGTGTTCAGTCCTGCTCTGAGGAGCGAGAGAGCCAGCCTGGTTCCCGGAGGGGAAGTTGGAGATTTTCCCCTCTGGGGAGCCAATGGAGCTTCACCTTGGTGAGAAGGGTGGAGGTCCGGTCCTCATGGAGGAACAGACGACATGTTGCCGCGTGTAGTCATGGATGTCGTAGGCCGCCCCTGTGGGGAGGGGAGCGGGCCACAAAGAGACAGAGAGAACTGAGGATCATTGCGGATGAAGTAGCAACAAAGTGGAAGGAAACTGGGCGATCGATCATTTATGAGTGGCACATGAACTATTGATCACGTGAGTGAAAGCCCAAGGGAAAGGTACTACCAAAGACTGAGGGTTGTTGTTGCGCAAGTCAGTGAGATGGGCAGTAATGGCCTATGACTTTGAGTTCAGTATTGCCCCGGGATTCCAATCAGTCAAGCGGGAGGAGTTATACAAGATAGGCTCTCCTTTAGCTAACTTGGAAGTACCATGTCGGTGGGAAGTAGTGGTAAAGAGGTAGCGGTGAAGCTGTAAGCACACATGTAGAGATATGGATCATTCTTTTAAAGTTATCCAGATGAAGAAGTTATTCAGAGTGACTCTTTATCAAATTATTCTCTATCAAATCTACTTCCATCGTCCCTGATTGAAGAGAGCATTAAAAAATGATCTCTTAACTGTCCGCAACTGTACTCAGATTCTCCTGTATGATTCATTGAAAGGTGATAATGTAACAAAAGAGCATCTCAAAGGAAGTCCTTCTCCCATCCCAGTTTATGTTGATGAATAAAGCATTAAGAAAAAGCATTAAGGACTGTGACTTTTAAATCTATGGGCTGCGAGGGTTGAGTAGTAAACGTGAATTACAGATATAGTAAATATTCAGCCGCTCCTTCGGGGGTAAGTGCAACATGTGGGAGCGTCGTCTGGGATATCTGTTTCACATCTCCCATAGCAACGAAAACCTGAATTCAGTAATTGTTGCCAAGATAGCCTGCAGTATAACAGAACCTGCCACCAGGGGTCGCTGGGGAGGACTTTGAAAATATACAGCTACAGTTCCTCGTGCACTGAACCAACAAGTGAGGGGTGAAACCACACCCCAGAGGAAAAAGTTTCAGTGTTCAGCGTACCATGCGCCAGAGCAAGATGGCGGAAGGTGTTGACATGTTTGCTATGGAGTTGCTATCTGATGTGCAGGACCGGGTTCTGGATGACACCGGTGTTCGGTTGGAGCTAACCGAAGGACTGGCGTTAGGAGTAATTGACGGAGTAGAGAAACTCTGTATGCTATGTCCTGGATGTCGGAGGTCTACAGTTGGAGTCATCGCCTGGGCTCAGTGCGGACATTGTGGTATCCAGTTAACAAGATTGGGACCCGTCCAACAGGAGGTCAAGTATTATTTTGTTAAAGAAAAAATGGGACTTTGTCTGCCGCGGGAATGGGTAATTCAGAAGGCCGGAGAGGGTCGTGTGTCACCTGCAGCAGCAGTAGAGGAGCTCCCGTCTGATTTGGCTGAATCAGAGCCATCAGGAGATCAGGTAGGATCTGCTGAGAAATCCTGTGACTTGACTCGGGATCCGGGGACTGTTGAGGTTGTTGCCCAGTCTTCGGAGGGAACCCCTGAGAAACCAGTTAGCAGTGAACCCTTTAATTTGCCCGTCCGGAAGGAGCCTAAACCACAGGAGGGGGATCCCTCGGGTGAGCCAGACAGGGTAAGCGAAGATCGGGTTATAGATTGGGGATCACCACAGATCTTGCAGAAATACGGATCGATGAGTGATCTATTTGAATGGTCATCCCCGGAAGAGTTTAATTCAAGTGAGCAGGAATGTTTTATTGAGAGTTCAACTTCAGTGGAGGCTTCCACAGGAGTGTTCAGTCCAGTTAAAGTTTCAGCACCTCCATTTAATGTGACAAATACCATTGTTCCTAGCAGGCCAACTACATTTCAGAAATGGGTCAGTAGAGCTACTGACGCGTGTGTCTTGCCTGGTCGAGGAAAGGTTAAAGACTAGCCTAGACTCTCTAGATTTCAAAGAGAGGTCCAGCAAAAGGTGGCTCAAGAATGGGGTTTTGATTATCCATATGTCCTGGAACAAGTTATGGACATTGTGGAAAGTTCCCGGGAATCATGGGAGGATGAACTTGTGTGGGACTACCTTCATGTTCCCAAGCCAAAAAGGACACCTGACAGTGAGGTTTGGGTTCGGTTCAAAGACATTCATTGAGAGTGGAAGCTTGGAAGAGCGATCCACAAGGACAGAGTATTGGTGGTAAAAGCTGGACAAAATACCCGCAGTTACTCTATCTCGGTGAGAGGACCGGGAGGTAGTCGAAAGAGGTTGCCTGACCCGAGATTTTATTTGTGAGAAGGATTGTATTCACAAGTGTATGTCTTTCACCCAGATTGACTGCAGGATGGCAGATGGGTTAGGGTGGGTTTTCCCCAATTAAACTGTTAAGCAGGAGACTCACATTCATGGTGCCTAACAAGGACAAAGGTAAGGACACTAGGGTGTGCTGTCTCTGCTTGAATCCCTTTGTAGCACAAGTACTTCTTTAAGGACTCTTATTTAAGAGCCATACAGAAAGTTTATTTTGCCAACGGACAAATGGATCTATTTGTCGAGCATGTCTATTGGGATGTGCTTTGCAGGAGTACTGCTGGACTCCTTTTGAGGGAGCAATTATCTCATTGGGGATATACATGCCATAAAGAAATGTATATTTGTTCAAATTACCCGGTAGAGGATTATAACTCCCTCTACGTGGTAATGTTTGTGTAGTAGTTAGAAATTATTGTGTGTTTTCCTTTAGGTATATTGGAGATGTGACGGCTGTCCATTCCACAGAAGAAGGCTTGTGGTAATCAGAGTATTCCTCCCACGGGAGCAGTGCTTTGGTTCCACTTGTATTGAGTAATAAATGTAGGGATCTACAGTCAGGCCATGTACATATTTTCTTTTGAATGTTAATATTGTATACTGTGACAGGTGATGTTAACCCTGTTTAATGTTTATTCCCTTTTTCCCCGTTCCCATTGATGTAATGAGATGCTCTTTCCTTTTGAAATTTTAAGGAGTCACTTTGAAATTTATTCCCCACAACTGGGGACAGTTGTGATTCAAGTGGGGGGTGTATGTAGCGGGCACCTACTTTTAAGCAGGTGACCTTTTTTGTTAGCTTCTGTTACAGGTAAATTTAGACAGGCTGATGCTATTGCAGCAGGCTTGTTTTGTTTGATTTCCATGTTGAGTAACAGGTGGTTTATGTGTTGGTCTCGGCCAATCATAAATTTGCTTGGTAATCCCGGGACTCTCATATAAAAAGGGG
The DNA here is from genome assembly GCA_037952925.1 of Lithobates clamitans. Lineage (NCBI taxonomy): Eukaryota > Metazoa > Chordata > Amphibia > Anura > Ranidae > Lithobates > Lithobates clamitans. Next base: position 1,308,916 of record JBBGZY010000244.1, on the reverse strand, counting down.
GTCACATGGTGTTCGGGAGTTCGGTGTCCAGTCCTGCTCTGAGGAGCGAGAGAGCCAGCCTGGTTCCCGGAGGGGAAGTTGGAGGTCACCTTGACGAGAAGGGTGGAGGTCCGACCCTCACGGAGGAACAGACGACATGTTGCCGCGTGTAGTCGTGGATGTTGTAGGCCGCCCCTGTGGGGAGGGGAACGGGTCACAAACAGATAAAGAGAACTGAGGATCATTGCGGATGAAGTAGCAACAAAGCGGAAGGAAACTGGGCGATCAATCGTTTATGAGTGGCACATGAACTATTGATTACGTGAATGAAAGCCCAAGGGAAAGGTACTACCAAAGACTGAGGGTTGGTGGTGCACAAGTCAGTGAGATGGGCAGTAATGGCCTATGACTTTGAGTTCAGAATTGCTCCGGGATTCCAATCAGTCAAGCGGGAGGAGTTATACAAGATAGGCTCTCCTTTAGCTAACTTGGAAGTACCATGTCGGTGGGAAGTAGTGGTAAAGAGGTAGCGGTGAAGCTGCAAGCACACATGTAGAGATATAGATCATTCTTTTAAAGTTATCCAGATGAAGAAGTTATTCAGAGTGACTCTTTATCAAATTATTCTCTATCAAATCTACTTCCATCGTCCCTGATTGAAGAGAGCATTAAAAAATGACCCCTTAACTATCCGCAACTGTACTCAGATTCATGTATGATTCATTGAAAGGTGACAATGTAACAAAAGAGCATCTCAAAGCAAGTCCTTCTCCCATCCCAGTTTATGTTGATGAATAAAGCATTAAAAAAAAGCATTAAGGACTGTGACTTTTAAATCTATGGGCTGCGAGGGTTGAGTAGTAAACGTGAATTACAGATATAGTAAATATTCAGCCACTCCTTTGGGGGTAAGTGCTACATTTATGTTTTCATATTAAAGGATAGGTTCACCTTTTGGAACATGTTCCACCCATTTTTAGGGTGGAATGTGTAACATGTTACCACTCCTGCAGTCGCACCCCGATCTGCTGCCTCTGGTCACAGTATGCCGGATCTTCTCCCCAAACACACTGTCCCTATTTAAGAAAAGAAAAAAAAACAGCAGTTTGGGACTCCGCCCACCCGACTGCATAATTTTATTCACAGAGTTCTGTGAATGGGAGAGCTACAACTACTGGCAGCCATTGCAGCTGTTCTCAATGAACTATCAGGGAGCTGTTGAGTGCTTTAGGTAGTTCATTGTCTCTTCCTGTCAATGTGTAACTGCCAGCCCATATGAGGTACAAGCAGACAGTTTACATTGACAGTCTGCAGGAGTCCTGCGAGGCACCCACTATCTGCAGGGGCAATGCTTTCCAAGCTCTGAGTAAAATAAAAATATTAAATGCACATTGTTTTACCTGCAAAAAGATGTGCATTTTTTTTTTTTACAAAGGTGAACTTATCTGTTAATAAGTAATTTAAACTTAAGATGTATACCACCTTGCTCACTATATTACTATCAATGTTCTGCTTTAAAAGTAACCAGACTGAATAAATTATTTGTTTCAAAACATGGACTGAACTCTGAACCTCCTTCATGAATCTGGTATTCTTACTCTGAACTGCAATGTTGGCTTAGCGGAATCCTTCTTGATCTTTATTAATATGATGGCACACCCATTTAGGCATCGACAAGGTAATGCAGCCCTGGTGAAAATATGACAGCAAGAGTAAATCAGCCCTATGACTGCTATGTGTCTCCTTTTATAGTGGGGGGCTAGCTTTTCAAAATCTCCCTTATTGGTCCTTCTAAGCCTGCTGATCATAGTTTAAAAACCATGCAAGGCACATACATTTGCTTGGTCTGAGAATTTCAAATCAGCAGGATTTACCTTTAACCTATGGTAGCTGTGAACCTGAACCTCATTCCTAACCTCAATTAGGCCCCAGATAGCAAGAAGTTGTTCTGCAAGTTTGAAAATGACGTGCCTAAGCTATTGCTAGACTTGCCAGGCTTCACAAGTTTGTTGCACAATTGCAGCAAGTCTGCATTACATGACTCCAAATCAACTTTCTTTGTTAACACTCTGCAAGTCTGCTGCAAGTTCTGGTTCAGTTATAGTGTACAATAGTCATCCCACCACAGGGGTCATTGTGGCTGAATTTTCATGCTGTAGACTTGCAGAGTTCTTGCTGTAGACTCAGAGAGAAGGAGGGGGGGCGCCTCTGAGTATATATCAAGAACACTCTATTATAAAAGCAATATCCACTCATATGGAAGTAAATGACGTTGGGTACATCTCTAGGATGAGCAGGTGGGACTACAGGTCACAGAGAGTCCGTTTCTAGCTGGCAGGAGGCAGCATGTCAGATCCCAGGGAAGATGAGGGCAGTGAGTCGTCAAATCATGCAGAAGACACCGCTACAGTTTCAGAACTCCCGTCTGGTCAGATGGAGAATAGCCATGCGGTGTGGGAACCAAAATGAGGCTTGGATAGCAAACAGCGTGGCACAGGGTAGTGATGTCACTATAGTGCGACGCGTTTCCGAGCATGCGTGCTACGAGTGGTACGGTAGCCACGCTCCTTTGTCAAGCTCTACTGGAATTTGCTTTGGGTCTCCTTTGGTAGCAGCCCTGACTAATTTTTCTCCCCGATACCTGCCTTTTGGACTATTATAGACTTTATATGAATATTATTGAGGTATCTGAGCATTGTGCCTTTTTACTTGTTAAAAAACTTGCTGTAGACTCACCACTGCTTCAAGTGCTCTGCAAGTGTACACATTGCCAGTCTTACAGACTTACAATTCAACACTGCCACCGATTTGTGGCAAGTTATCCTTGCTATCTGGGGTGTAACAGATCAACAGATTACCAACAAAAGAGAGTGGGGTGCACTGAAACACTACAACAATCCCTGGATGAAAAGCTTTAAGAGGAAGATAAGGCTTCCTCTTTATATGTACCTACAGGTAAGCCTATAATAAGGCTTACTTGAAAGTACTGTAAATATCTCCTAAACTTGCACCGTTTAGGAAATATTTACTGAATACGCTGCTGCCGATGTCATCCACGCATGCACACTCAAGTAACGGGTGGCTCATGTCATTTCTTCAGGACCCGTGCTGTGACCTGCGCCACCCGTGCGCATACCGGAGCCTGCAAACCTGGAAGTAACTCCGGAAAAGATGTCGGCCGTGGGACCGGAGTGTGGGTGGCACTGCAGGGCATTGTTCTAAGGTAAGTATTTCATAATGAGCTAGTATGCAGTGCATACTAGCTCATTATGCCTTTGTCTTGCAGGTTTTTTTGGGGGGGGATTTTTTTTTCGGAGGTTTACAACTTCTTTAAGTGCATTGAGTGAATCTCATGATGTTATTTTTCAGTTGTGACTGAAGGATACCTTTATCAAAAATGTCAGAGAAATAAATACTTGAATAATAAAATGTAACTAACAATACATTTGGACTTGGCAATGGGTGTGACAACTAAGCATATTTCCTTTTCCAGAGTCACGTTAGTGAAAGATAAATATGTATTTATTTGGTTATGGCACTTTATCAATAGAAATAAGACTTTAAATGTTCCTAAACTGGTTGGATAATCTGACCAGCAAGGTTCATCTCCCCCCAGTTCTTAAATCCATATACCTATATTTAAATTGTGACAAGTAGACAACTGAGGTGCCAGCTTTTAATTTTGCAACTAAGGGAAAAAAGGTTGATATTTGAAAAACCCCAAAGTTTCTAAAAATATACTACCCCAACAGCTGTGGCCCAAAGATGTTCCCTAGATAAAATAGCAAAGTTAATATTATTGATGATTATCTATGCTAGGCTGTAGAAACAATTGAATCGGTTGACGTTTCAGATGGATTGCAAAGTTTTTGACTCTTTTGAATACTGTATATACAGAACATATGTATTTTTCTTACCTGCATAAATGTATACAATTTGTGAGTCATGATTGTCTTGCTGGATTCCCTTACCCCTGAATGAGAAAACAGTGACTCTTCTGTTTTGATTATTACTACTTGTCACTAGAGAATAGAAAAATGTCTTATCTACACTGTTCTTTATGGTGGTCATTCCGTTAAATAATTAACATTTGTGTATCAGTATTGCTTGGACCTAGAAGAAGGGGTAAATTCCTAAAAGCTTGCCCTACAACATTACTGTTAATGTAAATATAAATATCAATAAATATCATGGATAGTACTAATGCCTAATGCACATGAGTGTATGAATTTATGCTTCAAATATGCAGAATTTTATTCTGACAAAACTTGGGAGAAAAAATGGCTCTAATGTACACACATATGGCGTTGAATGTAAATGCATTTTACTGGCCAAAATATTTATTTATTCTGGCCATTGGAATACTTTTAATCTCACACCTGAGTGTTTATCCAAAAGTGGTTTCAATATCCTGACAGGACATCATATGATGTCCGCAGGATATTGAGCCGCTGCGCGCCCCCGGGGGCGTGCATCGCGGTAATCATTGTTGCGGGGTGTCAGTCTGACACCCCGCAGCACCGTTCTAGGTAAAGAGTCTCTGATGGAGACTCTTTACCACGTGATCAGCCATGTCCAATCACGGCTGATTACGATGTAAATAGGAAGAGCCGTGATCGGCTTTTCCTCACTCGCGTCTGACAGAGCTGATCGGCTGCTCTCCTGACAGGGGAGGTCTGTGCTGATTGTTTATCAGCACAGCCCCCCTCGGATCCTACCCAGGACCACCAAGGAAGCCGCCCAGGACCACCAGGGAAGCGGCCCAGGACCACCAGGGAAAGCAGCCACACTGGACCACCAGGTATGCCCCCTAGACCCCCAGGGAAATACTAACCAGTGCAAAGGCAGCTGCCAATCAATGCCCAGGCAGCTGCCAATCAGTGCCCACTCCAATGCCTACCACTGCCAGTGCCACCAGGGATGCCTATCAGTACCGCGTATCAGTGCTGCGTATCAGTGCCCATCAGTGCCACATATCCGTGCCCATCAGTGCCCAGCAGTGCCGCCTATCAGTGCCCATCAGTGCCGCCTATCAGTGCCCATCAGTGCCACCCATATTTGCAGCCTTTCAGTGCCCATCAGTGTCGCCCATCAGTGCCCATCAGTGCCCACCAGTGCCACCCAGTGCCACCCATGAGTGACCATCAGTGCCGCCTATCAATGCCCATCAGTGCTGCATAGCAGTGCCACCCATCAGTGCCGCCTACCAGTGCCCATCAGTGCCGCATATCAGTGCCCATCGTTAGTGCCCGTCAGTGCCCGCTCATTGGTGCCACCTCATTGCTGCCACCTTATCAGTGCCTGTCAGTGCCGCCTTATCAGTGCCCATCAGTGAAAGAGAAAATTTACTTATTTACAAAATTTTTAAACAGAAACAAAAGCAAAACTTTTATTTTTTTCAAAATTTTTTCAAAATTTTTTTATTTGTTTAGCAAAAAATAAAAACCGCAGAGGTGATCAAATACCACCAAAAGAAAGCTCTATTTGTGGGAACAAAATGATAAAAATTTAGTTTGGGTACAGTGATGGATGACTGCGCAATTGTCATTCAAACTGTGACAGCACTGAAAGCTAAAAATTGGTCTGGGCAGGAAGGTGTCTAAGTGCCCTGTATTGAATTGGTTAAGCGTGTTTTTTTTTGCGTGTAAACCCTGCTCTTCAAATACTGATCTAAATGCCTGATGTGCATTTCCACATAAGCTAACATAGAACTGCGTTTAGAAGCATACAAAAAAACAACCAGATGCCTGCTACAGAGGCATTTTTTTCTAGTCATGTCCATGCAGCCTAAATGGTTGTGTCATTATTGAAAACCAGCTGGCATAAGTAGTACACAGGAGAGGTCAATTTTGGGAGCATGGGTAATGGAATAGAGGTCATCTTGAAGTATAAATAGAACTAAACTCTTTCATTGTTGTTTAGATTGGAATGGTTGATTGAAAACATAATAGTGAGAAGTCAGAACTACTGTAAGTTTTTTTTAATTGCTTTCTGTGTCCTTGTTGTGGCGATTCACTCTCCATAACGGCATTGATTACCATTGTCACTGAGAATGAAACTGAAGGCAAATTCACACATTTGAGTTGTCATAAGAACATACATCTTCCATTGGACATTCTTGTTCCTGTGACAACTGTATAGGAAGGGATCTTCTTAGCATTGGAGAGATTACCTCTCACAACATACTGTTGTGTCTACATGACAGTATACAAAACAGGCTCTGTATTATTGTTAATGATTGTCGATTGGTATAATTTTAAAGAATCAGACCCAATGGAGTAGATTTACTAAAGGCAAATGGACCGTGCCCACTGCAAGTGCAGTTGCACTGAAAAGGTAAATGTGGTAATGCTTCACTTTCTAAAGAATACCCAATAGGGTGCAAGGAAAATGAAAAAAAAAATTCAACAATTTGCACATGATTGGTTAATGGAAATCAACAGAGCTTTACCACATTTACCAAGCTCTGGGGAAAATGAGTGCACCTACACTGGCAAAGTGAACAGTCCATTTCCCTTTAGTAAATCCACTACAATGTTTTCTTTTAAAGAAACCTTTTTTCTAAAGTAAAATGAAATACACATTCTTTTATGTGCATTAGAATTGTACGCTGTGAAACATTCTGTTAATGCAACTTATTTGTTAGGTTTTTATTCCCACGCCTTCCAATGTTTTCATGAAACAACAATTACTTACTTACAAACATGCAATTAAGTTAACAATCAAACAGTAAAATCAGGATGCATGCAGAAATCCCTATATAAATTAGCTAAATTAAATGCTGCATAACAAAAGCAATTAACAGCATTTTAACATTATATTTCCATGCAAGAAAACTGCTTTTAACTTTGCGATTTACCCCAATTTTATTAGAAAATTGGGGTAAATACAATTTATATAAATAGAGAGGTATGGAAAAGAACAAATAATGAAATATCTACTAAAATGAAGTATACAAAGAACATTATTAGTGTTAGATTATACAGAAAATAAGCAATTGTTAAACTATGCACAAGATACATTCAGAAGTTAGAAAATGTAAAAAAATGTTTTATGATGTTTGTTTTTTTGGCACTAATAATTTGCCCAATGTGTAGGTTCAGGGTTAAGAATATAGTTTTTTATGCAAATGTGTGCATATATAAACTGCATATTGGTTAAAAAACGGTGCTAATGTTAAAAAGGTATAGGCTACTCCTGTCCTATTCAACAAAAGCATGATTATGTAAAACAAGAACAGTAGTTTTCATGCAGTTAAAGGTTAAAGTAACATGAGAAAAAGGGCAAAGAGTGTGCAATACTCTTTTAGATTAAAATATATTACAGGTTACCTCTTAGTTCCCTGACTTTTTATATGATCATGGACCTCCTCAGTGACCTATAGCTTGTTTATTTGCAGAAAGTTGAGTATTTTTTCCATTGTGTTTAATTTTAAGGAGTATTTTCATTGAATACATTTAAAGTAATTGACAGAATGGATTGAATAGATTCTCTAAAGCTCATCTTTGTGCATGCCCTTTTCAACTGTGATTTTACCATAGCTGCAATATATAAAGTAGCATAGTAAGGGCTGAGCTCCAATCCAAAAATAAAAATGTAATGTATTGCAGCTAATATTTAGAAGTGGTGGCTACTTTAGTTTTCTCTCAAATGGCAACTCAACTTATTATATAAAGTTTTAACACAGCATCTTAGAACACTTACGTGTAGAAAGCTCCTACATGTCAAGGACAGTGTATGGGTATTAGCAGCACTAAATGGGCTACAAAATTGAAGGCATAAAAATAAAGTTGTAACTCCTATGGCTAAATCATGTTGCCATAACATAACTGTATCCTGTGTTTTAAATGCATTTGAACTTCTCAAATGTTATGTCTAATTTGGAGTACTTTACTACTGATTGCTTAATCGCCTAAGAAGAGCAGAGGGGTTTCTGTTTAAAATGTATGGTGACGTCTACCATAATTTTGTTGAAGAACCCCATTTTAAATCATCAAGAAAATGTTCATGGATGTGCAGAAGTTAAAAAAATGGATAGATCAAGAGTAAACTCTATGCATTAAAGCAGACAGTGGAGTGGATTTACCTTAGACAAATAGACTGTGCACTTTGTAAGTGCATTTGCACTAATTTTCCCAGAGCTTAGTGAATATGCAAAGCTCTTCTGATTTCCATCATCCAGTCATATGCAAGCAAAAATGCTGTTTTTTTTTATTTCCCTTGCATCTGATTGGGTATTCTTTACCACATCCACTAGGCTCAGGGGAACATGAGTGCAATTGCACTTGCAGATAATTTCACATGAAAAGTACACAGTTTATTTGTCTTTAACATATTCCACCCCAATATGTGCTAAACAGTTTAGCAAAGTTGATGTCTACTTGTATACTGTACTCATGAAAGTTGTAGATTGGCTTTCAAGGCCCAATGAATACAATTTAGAGGTTTGCTTAGGTACAAAAAGGTTAGTAATAGATCTATGTTTCAATATGAAAAAGCTGTTGCAAAAATATATAAAAACCTGCAGATATATTGTGGATAATAACAGCAGTGTGCCAGGGAGGAATTTGTTTCTACTGGCCTTGAATGTGAAAAAAAGCAGCCACTTGTGCGTGTTTTTATGACTTATATTGACAAATAACACTATCGTGAGTACTAGTCAACACATAAGTAACACATACAACAGCCAATAACTCATTTTTAAATATATTTCTGAATGTAATTTCTAGCTCTTTTGCATAGTTGTGTTCCACTTTAGTAAAAAAAATTGAATACAATCTATACATGAATTGCTAGTATTTACCATGTGTAATTCCTTTTCCTCAAATGTCAGTTTATGCATTGACATATCTCAATGACCCAATCTGTCCAGAAAATATGGTCACCTACTGACTTGGCACCATCCACAGGCAGCTTAACTCTTCAATAAGACATAGAAATTGAACCCAATGCATTTTTACTTAAGTTAATTGCAATTAGGGATGAGCCAAACACCCCCTGGTTCGGTTCGCACTAGAACCTGCGAACGGACTGAAAATTTGCACGAACATTAGAACCCCATTGATGTCTATGGGACTTGAATGTTCAAAATTAAAAGTGCTAATTTTAAAGGCTAATTTGCATGGTATTGTCCTAAAAAGGGTTTGGGGACCCAGGTCCTGCCCCAGGGGACATATATCAATGCAAAAAAAAAGTTTTTTTCGGGAGCAGTGATTTGAATGATGCTTAAAGTAAAAAAAAAAGTGAAATATTCCTTTAAATATCGTATCTGGGGGGTGTCTATAGTATGCCTGTAAAGTGGCGTGTGTTTCCCGTGCTTAGAACAGTCCCTGCACAGAATGACATTTTTAAAGGAATAAAAGTCATTAAAAACTGCTTGCGGCTTTAATGTAATGTTGGGTCCTGGCAATATAGATGAAAATCAGTGAGACCCTTTGGGTCTTGTATGGATATTAATGGGAACCTTGCACCCAAATTGAAAAAAGGAAAGGTGTGGGGCCACCAGGCCCTATATATTCTGAACAGCAGTATACAGGCGGTGCAAACAAGACAGGGACTGTAGGTTTGTTGTTAAGTAGAATCTGTTTGTAATTTTGAACTGGTACATTTTTAACGTGTTTAGCTCCAGCCAAAAAATCTATTTTAAGCTTTTTGGAAAACATAGGGAAGGGTTATCACCCCTGTGACATTTGTTTTGCTGTCTGTGCTCCTCTTCAGAAGATTTCACCTCACTTTTTTTCCCAATGACAAATGTTTTTGAAAATTTGGGGTTTTTGGTTGAAACAAAGATTGGTGATAAAGCATCAGTGGAAAGGAGAAATGTTCCCATATTAACTCTTACAGGAGAGAATTTCCCTTCCTAGGGGTAGATTTCATCACACTTCCTGTTGCAAGTAGAGTTGGTGACCGCGATATTGTGTCAATCTCACCACATTTCTCGGCGAGATTTGACACCTGTGAGCTCCGTCACGGGAGCCAGCGCCGAGATGGCTCACTCATCGGGAAAGGAAAACTTTGTTTTCCTTTCCCGATGAGTGACAGGCAGTGCTGACAGCTGTCTGGTATGAATCCTGAGGGGGAACGCCGCGCCAAATTTTAAATGAAATAATTGGCGTGGGTTCCCCCCAGGGGCATACCAGGCCCTTAGGTCTGGTATAGATTTTGGGGGGGACCCCCACGCCGATTTTTTGGCATAGGGGGTTCCCCTTACAATCCATGCCAGACCGAAGGGCCTGGTATGCCCCTGGGGAGGAACCCACGCCGATTATTTCATTTAAAATTTGGCGCGGCATTCCCCCTCAGGATTCATACCAGACAGCTGTCAGCACTGCCTGTCACTCATCGGGAAAGGAAAACAAAGTTTTCCTTTCCCGATGAGTGAGCCAGCACGACATGCACAGTACCCTGTCACCAAGAACCAGCGCGATGGTATCGCACTGGAAACACAATCTCGCGGTCAGGTACTGTAGGAGTCGTTTGTAAGTTGGATGTTTGAAAGTAGGGGCCTGCCCTATATACTCACCAGAAATTTGGGCCTTAGGTGTTGGTGTTGCCACAACACTGTAAGCCCTCACAGGGCCCTGCTGTGAAATATTAGATCAAGAATTGTAATTACATGCCCCTGTTGAACAGGGGCAGAAAAATTGGGCCTTTGGTGATGGTGGTGCTGGTGCCACAACACTGTAAGTCCTCACAGTTACTCTTGGTGGGCGCTGGAACGGGCCCTGCTGTGAAATATTATATCAAGAATCGTAATTACATGCCCCTGTTGAACAGGGGCTGAAAAATTGGGCCTTAGGCACTGGTGCTGGTGCCACAACACTGCAACCCCTCACAGATACTCTAGTTGGAGCGCAGGAACTAGCCCTGCTGCAAAGAATTGCATCAAAAATTGTAATTACACGCCCCTGTTAAACAAGGGCTGAAAAATTGGGCCTTAGACACTGGTGCTGGTGCCACAACACTGCAACCCCTCACAGATACTCTAGCTGGAGCGCAGGAACTAGCCCTGCTGCAAAGAATTGCTTTAAAAATTTTCGGTGGGAAAGGTGTCCAAGTCAGATCTTGCCCCTAGGTATTCCTGCACCATGTAAAACACACGCAGGTGATGGTTGCTGGAACCGATCATACCTTGGGGCTGCGGACCAAAAAATGGTCTGAATGCATCGGTCAGACGGCCACCTTCTCCACACTCCTTCTTTAACTGACCGAAGCCTCAGCAACACGTTGTCAAGGAACAGGAGTTTGTAACCTCCCAGTCTCTGGGAACACGTTGCACAGACCTTTCTGCAAGGCCTCCCGAAGATGTTTCATCCTCTGCTCCCTCTGCGATGGCAAGATAAAGTCCGCAACCTTACCCTTGTAACGTGGATCAAGGAGGGTTGCCAGCCAGTATTGATCCCTCTCCTTGATACCATGAATACGAGGATCCTTCCGCAGGCTTTGCAGGATCAGGGAGGCCATGCAGCATAGCTTTGCTGAGGCATTCGGTCCAGAGTCCTCTGGGTCACCAAGGACTAGGGATGAGCCGAACACCCCCCTGTTCGGTTCGCACCAGAACATGCGAACAGGAAAAAAATTCGTTCGAACACGCGAACACCGTTAAAGTCTATGGGACACGAACATGAATAATCAAAAGTGCTAATTTTAAAGGCTAATATGCAAGTTATTGTCAATAAAAGTGTTTGGGGACCTGGGTCCTGCCCCAGGGGACATGAATCAATGCAAAAAAAAGTTTTAAAAACGGCCGTTTTTTCAGAAGCAGTGATTTTAATAATGCTTAAAGTCAAACAATAAAAGTGTAATATCCCTTTAAATTTCATACCTGGGGGGTGTCTATAGTATGCCTGTAAAGGGGCGCATGTTTCCCGTGTTTAGAACAGTCTGACAGCAAAATGACATTTGGAAGGAAAAAACTCATTTAAAACTACCGCGGCTATTGCATTGCCGACAATACACATAGAAGTTCATTGATAAAAACGGCATGGGAATTCCCCACAGGGCAACCCCGAACCAAAATTAAAAAAAAAAAATGATGTGTTCCATACAAGGCCCTTCAGGTCTGGTATGGATATTAAGGGGAACCCCAGCCAAAATTTAAAAAAAAAATTGACGTGGGGTTCCCCCTAAATTCCATACCAGACCCTTCAGGTCTGGTATGGATTTTAAGGGGAACCCCGCGCCAAAAAAAAAAAAAAAACGGCGTGGGGTCCCCCTAAAAATCCATACCAGACCCTTATCCGAGCACGCAACCTGGCAGGCCGCAGGAAAAGAGGGGGGGACGAGAGTGCGGCCCCCCCCCTCCTGAACCGTACCAGGCCACATGCCCTCAACATTGGGAGGGTGCTTTGGGGTAGCCCCCCAAAACACCTTGTCCCCATGTTGATGAAGACAAGGGCCTCATCCCCACAACCCTGGCCGGTGGTTGTGGGGGTCTGCGGGCGGGGGGCTTATCGGAATCTGGAAGCCCCCTTTAACAAGGGGACCCCCAGATCCCGGCCCCCCCCTGTGTGAAATGGTAAGGGGGTACTTACCCCTACCATTTCACTAAAAAACTGTCAAAAATGTTAAAAATGACAAGAGACAGTTTTTGACAATTCCTTTATTTAAATGCTTCTTCTTTCTTCCTTCATCTTCATCTTCTTCTGGTTCTTCTGGCTCTTCTGGTTCTTCCTCCGGCGTTCTCGTCCAGCATCTCCTCCGCGGCGTCTTCTATCTTCTTCTCCTCGGGCCGCTCCGCACCCATGGCATGGGGGGGAAGCTCCCGCTCTTCTCTTCATCTTCTTCTCTTCTTCATCTTCTTCTTCTTCTTCTCTTCTTCCTTCTTCTGTTCTTCATTTCTTCTGCGGGCCGCTCCGCATCCATGCATGGAGGGAGGCTCCCGCTGTGTGACGGCGTCTCTTCGTCTGACGGTTCTTAAATAACGGAGGGCGGGGCCACCCGGTGACCCCGCCCCCCTCTGACGCACGGGACATGACGGGACTTCCCTGTGGCATTCCCCGTGACGTCACAGGGAAGTCAAGTCACCGTGCGTCAGAGGGGGGCGGGGTCACCGGATGGCCCCGCCCCCCGTTATTTAAGAACCGTCAGACGAAGAGACGCCGTCACACAGCGGGAGCCTCCCTCCATGCATGGATGCGGAGCGGCCCGCAGAAGAAATGAAGAACAGAAGAAGGAAGAAGAGAAGAAGAAGAAGAAGATGAAGAAGAAGATGAAGAAGAGAAGAAGATGAAGAGAAGAGCGGGAGCCTCCCCCCCCATGCCATGGGTGCGGAGCGGCCCAAGGAGAAGAAGATAGAAGACGCCGCGGAGGAGATGCTGGACGAGAACGCCGGAGGAAGAACCAGAAGAGCCAGAAGAACCAGAAGAAGAAGAAGATGAAGGAAGAAAGAAGAAGCATTTAAATAAAGGAATTGTCAAAAACTGTCTCTTGTCATTTTTAACATTTTTGACAGTTTTTTAGGGGTAAGTACCCCCTTACCATTTCACACAGGGGGGGGGCGGGATCTGGGGGTCCCCTTGTTAAAGGGGGCTTCCAGATTCCGATAAGCCCCCCGCCCGCAGACCCCCACAACCACCGGCCAGGGTTGTGGGGATGAGGCCCTTGTCTTCATCAACATGGGGACAAGGTGTTTTGGGGGGCTACCCCAAAGCACCCTCCCAATGTTGAGGGCATGTGGCCTGGTACGGTTCAGGAGGGGGGGGCTGCACTCTCATCCCCCCCTCTTTTCCTGCGGCCTGCCAGGTTGCGTGCTCGGATAAGGGTCTGGTATGGATTTTTAGGGGGACCCCACGCCGTTTTTTTTTTTTTTGGCGCGGGGTTCCCCTTAAAATCCATACCAGACCTGAAGGGTCTGGTATGGAATTTAGGGGGAACCCCACGTCAAATTTTTTTTTAAATTTTGGCTGGGGTTCCCCTTAATATCCATACCAGACCTGAGGGCCTTGTATGGAATTTAGGGGGACCCCCACATCATTTTTTTTTTAATTTTGGTTCGGGATTGCCCTGTGGGGAATTCCCATGCCGTTTTTATCAATGAACTTCTATGTGTATTGTCGGCAATGCAATAGCCGCGGGTAGTTTTAAATGAGTTTTTTCCTTCCAAATGTCATTTTGCTGTCAGACTGTTCTAAACACAGGAAACATGCGCCCCTTTACAGGCATACTATAGACACCCCCCAGGTACGAAATTTAAAGGGATATTACACTTTTATTGTTTGACTTTAAGCATTAAAAAAATCACTGTTCCTGAAAAAACGTCCGTTTTTAAAACTTTTTTTTGCATTGATCCATGTCCCCTGGGGCAGGACCCGGGTCCCCAAACACTTTTTATGACAGGAACTTGCATATAAGCCTTTAAAATTAGCACTTTTGATTTCTCCCATAGACTTTTAAAGGGTGTTCCGCGGCATTCGAATTTGCCGCGAACACCCCAAATTGTTCACTGTTCGGCGAACTTGCGAACAGCCAATGTTCGAGTAGAACATGAGTTCGACTCGAACTCGAAGCTCATCCCTACCAAGGACTAGGGATGAGCCGAACACCCCCCGAACCTGCGAACAGACCAAAACTTCGCACAAACTTCACTTGCCCCTCTGACGTCACAGGGAATGCCACAGGAAAGTCCTCGTCAAGTCCCAGTGCGTCAGAGTGGGGCGGGGTCACCGGGTAGCCCCGCCCTGCGCTATTTAAGAACAATCAGAAGACGAGAAGCGTCACACAGCGGGAGCCTCCCTCCATGCCATCATGAGTGCGGAGCGGCCCGACAAGCAGATGAAGACAAGAAAATGAAGACAAGAAGATGAAGAGAAGAACATGAAGAGAAAAAGATGAAGAGAGAAGCATCACACAGCGGGAGCCTTCCATCCAATCATGGATGCGAAATGGCCCGAAAAGAAGATGAAGATAAGAAGATGAAGAGAAGAAGATGCCGCGGAGGCAGATGCCGGACGAGAACACCGGAGAAAGAAGCAGAGGATCGGAGGAAGGAGAAGATGGAGGAAAAAACCGAAGGAAGATAGAAGAAAGAAGATAGAAGATAGAAAAAAGTAGACTTTAAATAAAGGAATTGTCAAAAACTGTCTCTTGCCATTTTTAACATTTTTGACAGTTTTTTTGTGAAATGATACCTTACCATTTCACACAGGGGGGGCGGGATCTGGGGGTTCCCTTGTTAAAGGGGGCTTCCAGAATTTGATAAGCCCTCCGCACACAGACCCCCACAACCACTGGCCAAGGGTTGTGGGGATGAGGCCCTTGTCCTCATCAACATGGGGACAAGGTGTTTTGGGGGGCTACCCCAAAGCACCCTCCCAATGTTGAGGGTGTGTGGCCTGGTACGGTTCAGGAGGGGGGGCGCTCTCTCATCCCCCCTCTTTTCCTGCGGCCTGCCAGGTTGGGTGCTTGGATAAGGGTCTGATATGGATTTTTGGGGGGACCCCACGCCAATTTTTTAAAAAAATTTGGAGCAGGGTTCCCCTTAAAATCCATACCAGACCTGAAGGGTCTGGTATGAATTTTGAGGGGGACCCCTACGTCATTTTCTTTTAAATTTTGGTACGGGGTTCCCTTTAATATCCATACCAGACCTGAAGGGCCTGGTATGGAATTTAGGGGGACCCCCACGCCAGTTTTTTTTTTCAATTCTGGTTCGGGGTTCCCCTGTGGGGAAATCCCATGCAGTTTTTATCAATTAACTTTTATGAGTATTGTCGGACCGGCAATTCATTAATAGCCGCGAGTAGTTTTAAATGACTTTTTTTCCTTTGAAATGTCATTTTGCTGTCAGACTGTTCTAAACACGGGAAACATGCGCTCCTTTACAGGAATACTATAGACACCCCCCAGGTACAAAATTTAAAGGAATATTACACTTTTATTGTTTGACTTTAAGCATTATTAAAATCACTGCTCTTGAAAAAACGGCCATTTTAAAAACTTTTTTTGCATTGATACATGTCCCCTGGGGCAGGGCCCAGGTTCCCAAACACTTTTTATGACAATACCATGCATATAAGCCTTTAAAATTAGCACTTTTGATTCCTCCCATAGACTTTTAAAGGGTGTTCCACGGCTTTCGAATTTGCCGCGAACATCCCAAATTGTTCGCTGTTCGGCGAACTGGCGAACAGCCAATGTTCAAGTCGAACATGAGTTCGACTCGAACTCGAAGCTCATCCCTACTAAGGACGACATGATCTGCAGCCACCTCCTTCCAACCACGTACAAGTCCATGGGTTTCTTGGGACTGTAAATGATCCCTTAAAGACTGCTGCTGATGCTGAGTGCCAGGCTCCACCTCTATGCTGACACAATCCTCCTCCTCTTCCTGTGTGATCGGCGGGCATGCAGGAACACTGTCTGGATATAGGGGGCCTTGAGAGCTAAGGAAGTCCTCCTCTTCCTGTCTCTGTTCTGCCTCAAGTGCCCTGTCCATTATTCCACGCAGCGTGTGCTCCAACAGGTGGCCTAGGGAGACAGTGTCACTGATGCATGCACTGTCACTGCTCACCATCCTCGTGGCCTCCTCAAAAGGTGACAGGACAGTGCATGCATCCCTGATCATGGCCCACTGGTGTGGGAAAAAAAACAAGCTCCCTTGACCCTGTCCTGGTGCCATAGTCGCACAGGTACTCATTGATGGCCCTCTTCTGTGTGTGCAGCCGCTGCAGCATGGCCAACATTGAGCTCCACCTGGTGGGCATGTCACAGATTAGGCGGTTCTTGGGCAGGTTAAATTCCTTTTGGAGGTCTGCCAGCCGAGCACTGGCATTATATGACTGGCAGAAATGCACACAGACTTTCCTGGCCTGCCTCAGGACATCCTGTAAGCCCGGGTACCTGCCCAAGAACTGCTGCACCACCAAGTTAAGGACATGAGCCAAACAGGGCACATGGGTCATTTGTCCCTGTTGGAAGGCGGAGAGGAGGTTGGTGCCATTGTTGCAAACCACCATTCCTGCCTTAAGTTGGCGTGGCGTCAACCACCTCTGAACCTGCCCCTGCAGAGCTGACAGAACCTCTGCCCCAGTGTGACTCCTGTCCCCCAAGCACATCAGCTCAAGCACTGCATGGCATCTTTTGGCCTGCGTACTTGCATAGCCCCTTGAACGCCTACGGAGCACCGCTGGTTCCGAGGACAAAGCACAGGAAGAGGCCATGGAGGAAGAAGAAGAGGAAGGGGTGGAGGAGAGAGGTGTGGCAGAATCACCAGTAGTGGCATTTTGGAGGCGTGGTGGTGGAACAACCTCCAACACTACTGCACCTTGTCCTGCATCCTTCCCAGCTGCCGGCAGAGTCACCCAATGTGCCGTGAAACTTAGGTAACATCTCTGTCCATACCTGCTGGACCATGAGTCAGCGGTAATATGCACTTTACCGCTGACCGCCCTGTCCAAGGAGGCCAAGACATTGCCGTCCACATTCCGGTAGAGAGCCAGAATCGCCTTCCATGAGAAAAAGTGGCGTTTGGGAACCTACCACTAAGGAACCGCACATTCCACAAACTCATGGAAGGGGACAGAGTCTACCAACTGAAAAGGTAGCAGTTGAAGTGCTAGCAATTTTGCCAAGCTAGCATTCAATCGCTGGGCATGTGGATGGCCGGGAGCGAACTTCTTTCTGCAGGGCACCAGCTAGGGCAGGGAAATTTGCCTGGTACAATCTGACAGCGGTGTACTGATAGCAGATTGCCCGCAAGTACTTGGCTGTGACACACCGAATTCTACACCTTCATTCCTCTCAGTGCAGGTCTCAGAGAGGACTGAAGGTATAGTGGGGTTGGAGATCCCAGCTGATGAGGAGCAAGGAGAGGTCCTCTTTGTTCTTTGGTGTGGGTCTTTTAGGTACGCTTGCCAACGAACTATATGGCAGGTCAACATATGTCTGGTCAAGCATGTGGTGCCCAAGTGGGAGATGTTTTGGCCACGCGAGATACGCTTGAGACATATGTTGCAAATAGCAGCGGTGCGATCTGATGCACTCGTCTCAAAAAAGGTGCCACACCAAAGAACTTTTGGAATAACGCGCAGAGACAGCAGCGCCCTGCACATGCGGAGCTCTGCAGTGTGATGCAGTGTGCTGCCCTTAGGCTGGCCCCTGGAGGGCATCCTGCCTTGTTGGTGATGTGCCTCCTCCTCCTCCTCTCTCCTATCATGAGTCAGTGACCTCATCATCCCCTCTCTCCTCATCACTAGAGCAAACCTGGCAGTACACTGCAGCAGGGGGAACATGACTGCCATATTGCTGTCCTTCTTGGGCACCCCTTCTGTCCGTGCTCACGTTACTGCCTTCATCTAGCTCATTATCATCATCAGAGCCTTCAAAACGCTTGGCATCCTCCTGGAGCATGTACCCAACACTGTGGTCAAAGAGTTCGAGGGACTCCTCAGGAGGACATGGTGGGGCTAGGGAAGGAGTCACTGGTGCCATTGAGCCAAGGGAAGAGGCCGCATTGGCAGCTGCTTTGCCAGACAAAGTACCCTGAGCCTGGGTGAGAGAGGATGAGGAGGATGAGGACGGCTTGGTCATCCACTCGACCAAGTCTTCCACATGTTGCAACTCAACATGGCCAGCTGCCGAAAAAAAGGCCAAGCGTGTCCCATGGCCACGTGCTGATGAGGATGCACCGTGTCCACGACCAGCGCTGTTGCCTTTAGAGACAGAGCCTGCTTGCCCTCTTTTATTGGCTTGTGACTGTCTGCCTCTCCTTGTTGGTCTTCCAGACATACTATTGGCCTACAGTGAGCTGCACAAAACTGGGATATATATATATATATATATATATATATATATATATATATATATATATATACCGATTATACTGCAGCTATCAGAATAAACTGCCTGCCTGTAGTATTATTAGTATGATAACACCTGCACTTGTCTTCAGGTAGCTATACTGTAGGTGCAACTGTGCAGGGTACACAGTACAGTAACTGGAAATACGTCAAGAGCCTACACAACCACCTGGCTGCAGGTAGCTATACTGTAGGTGAGACTGTGCAGGGTACACAGTACAGTAGCTGGAAATACTTCAATGAGCCTACACAAGCACCTGGCTGCAGGTTGCTATACTGTAAGTGAGACTGTGCAGGGTACACAGTACAGTAGGTGGAAATACTTCAATGAGCCTACACAAGCACCTGGCTGCAGGTTGCTATACTGTAGGTGAGACTGTGCAGGGTACAGAGTACAGTAGCTGGAAATACTTCAATGAGCCTACACAAGCACCTGGCTGCAGGTAGCTATACTGTAGGTTAGACTGTGCAGGGTACACAGTACAGTAGCTGGAAATACTTCAATGGGCCTACACAAGCACCTGGCTGCAGGTAGCTATACTGTAGGTGAGATTGTGCAGGATACACAGTACAGTAACTGGAAATACTTCAATGAGCCTACACAAGCACCTGGCTGCAGGTAGCTTTACTGTAGGTAAGTCTGTGCAGGGTACACAGTACAGTAGCTGGAAATACTTCAATGAGCCTACACAAGCACCTGGCTGCAGGTTGCTATACTGTAGGTGAGACTGTGCAGGGTACACAGTACAGTAGCTGGAAATACTTCAATGAGCCTACACAAGCACCTGGCTGTAGGTTGCTATACTGTAGGTGAGACTCTGCAGGGTACACAGTACAGTAGCTGGAAATACTGTAAAAACACCTGCCTGCCTGTCAGTATATTAGGAAGAGAAGAACAGGATCTAGATAAACTGAATACAGTGTGTATATATATATATATATATATATATATATATATATATATATATATAATATATACACAACACCTGGGATGCATATATATACACAATACACTGTAACTGCAGCTAACTGACTCAACCTGCCTACTCTATCTAACTTAAATCAAATGACACTGTCTGTCTCTCTCTCTCTCTCTCTCTCTATCCCTCTATCTGAATGCCGGATCACACTACACAGGGCCACCGTGCAGGCGGCCTTATATAGTGTGGGGCGTGTACTAAACCCCCTGAGCCATAATTGGCCAAAGCCTCTTTGGCTTTGGCCAATTACGGCTCTCTGTTCAGAAGGCACTGTGATTGGCCAAGCATGCGGGTCATAGTGCATGCTTGGCCAATCATCAGCCAGCAATGCACTGCAATGCCGCAGTGAATTATGGGCCGCGACGCGCCACTTGAATTTGGTGCGAACGGCCCATATCGTTCGTAATTCGGCGAACAACCGAACACATGGTGTTCGAGTCGAACATGGGTTTGACTCGAACATGAAGCTCATCCCTAATTGCAATATATAGGTTGTTCATGCAGTCTTTTGAAGTGTAAGAAACATTGACTTTCTATCTCAAAGTACTAACACTGATTGAAGGAATGTGGAAAAGGAGTGGTTGGGTAATCCTCAATATGAACGTGGAAGAAACAAAGGTGGTCTAACGAAGGCTATACTAACTAGCATGAAACAAGAAGAAAGGAAAGAAGGAGATACCAAATCACATAAGTAAACAAGTTTAGTGGACCAAAGCTGCTACTAAACATTACATATGCTACAGAGCACTAATAACCTTGAGCAGTTCAATGAAACATAGGGGAAAAATACATAAAAGTGTGGCAGAACAGCAACAATGACAGTGAAAGGGGTTGGGAATGATTATAACACTACCAGGGATGCTTGGGAAGTTTTAACTACTAGTTTTAACTACATTGTACATATTTTTAATAAGATGTATGAAATGGGAAAAGAAGATAAGAGTTACAAGCATTGCCAGCAGTATTAACTGCAAGCAGTTGTTGCAATACAAATTTTTTTTTTTTGGTAAAGGTCCTTTAAAATTAGGTATACCTAGAAATAGCCTGCAGGGGCAGCAAGTAAATCCAGGCCTTTAAAGAGGTTGTAAACCTGCAAGATAAAGGCAAAATGAGCTAGTATGCATCGCATATTTTTAATTCCTATAGGTAAGCCTTTTTATAGGCTTACCTATAGGTAAAAGTAAACGTCTCTGCTGTTACTAATTACAAATATGTGGGTAGATGCAGTGTGGTATGGCAGCAGAAAACACTCAGAGTCCCAGTGCAGAGAAACAGAATTATATTGTAACTACATTTTGGCAATACAGAACAGGCCTGGCGGGAAGGCAATCTGACTGGGAGAATTCACAGCATATATAGCAGTGTATCAGTAGCAGTAGGCTTCAGATGTGCTGACAGCATTTGTCTGGAGGGGTGAAATGCAGATTGGCTAGTCCGTACCTAAGTGGGGAGGCTCCAGAAGGATGGCATGTCCCTGCACTTTCCCTACTCCTCTGGGACCTTTCCTTGATACTAGGCACTTTCCTTGACAGATGGATAATCTGTCCCTACTCCAGCCACATATGAAATGCGCATCAAACCTGAGAGCCAGGGTCTTAAATACATTCTGCCTGACCCAAGATGGCCACCAAAGGCACATGGGGTGCCTGCATCCAATCGGATGCTGTCTCTCTGTGACCAACAAAACCATAGAGGACTAGGATTCTCTTGACTATCTTGACTACCTCCTTCACCTGCATTGCTACTGCGAATGAGCACCACCTGCAGTGATCAACAAAGACTGCACCTGCCTACACATGTGCAATCAGCAAAAGAACCTGCAATTAGGTATCTGATATGCATCTGGATTCAGATTAGATGCCAAATTTACCTCTTAGCCACCTGCAGTACATGCACTGCTATCTAAGAAGTCTACATTGCATTGTGTTATGGGGTAGAGGGTATTTCTGAACTCTAGCTTAATAAAGTTGTAATTTGCATTCCATATCTGCCCATTTTCAAAGCTCCAGGGGCTCATGGATGGAATTTTAGCATCAGTGGTATATCCTGGCAACCTTGTGGTGCTCGATATAACCCACTTATGCCAGGTAACATTTGACTTTCTGGTGACAGGTTCACGTTCAGCATTACTGATTAAAGCAAACAGAATGTCTATTTTGCCAGAAAACAGTTGCCTTAAATATGCCTACAGGAAACAAATGTGTTTCATAAACCAGCATTTTATACTACACAAAGATAATACACTGAGCTGTTCTGTGCTGGGTAGACTGGGAGCTCCGTACTGCTGAGCAGAATCCTTCTTGCTTCACTCAGATACCAGTTATAAATCTTTATTTATTAAATGATATAAAGTGCCATCTCGAGCTCTTTAATCATGCAGGAAATTGCAGATGATTCTCGGTAGATGGTAGGCTCTCTATCTTGAATATATCTCCTGGACATAATTCATTTTTATTCACTGAAGCTGCGTTAAATTGAGTCAGGACTTGATTTAATTTCTATTAGACACGCGCTAGATGCTACAGACTTGTACTGGTGTGTTTGTAAAATCTTTGTGCGTAAACGGGAAAGAACATCATATCAATATGCTTTCTTTTTACATGATCCCAGTATATCATTATATTTTCAAAACGGAGAGCACAATAAAGTATATTGTAAACAATCTTATAACATAGAAAAACATATTTTTACTGCGGACAGAGATGAGTTCAACTATCTGAGATAAGGATTCAACCTATATTTGGCAAAGTTACTCAAGATGCATATTCAAGAACTTTTTGTAGTTCAAATCTAAGGTTTTACACCATTTATATATTTTGATGATGCTTAGTAAGCTCTCACCCTGCAATTTCTGAAAAAACACCGGCTAAGTAGTTACAGTCCTCTTTTTGAAAGGACTGGTTGCTTTTCAAGTAGAAGATTGTTAGTTATATAATAGGCAAATTAGTATACATCCTATAAATGCAGATTACAGTACTTTTTATCAAAAAAACATTATTAACAGATCCAAATCCAACATAATACTAATTGAAAACAAGATGGAATAGTGGCCATGTGCATGCAGGGTAGCAAGCTAATTTCTGAATGAATTAACATGAACAGTGCTTATAGGAGGCAAACCACACACCTAACTACAAATATTGTGTGAAAAATAAATAAATTGAATAAATGTACTGCAGCAGCTGTCATGAAGGTACTAAAAATGCAAAGAGCAAACCAATAAATATAAACAGTGCTTGCTTTAAATATAAACAGCGCTTGCTTTTCTGCAAGCGCTGTTTATATTTATCAATTTGCTCTTTGCGTTTTTATAGGATGCAAACCACACACCTAACTACAAATATTGTGTGAAAAATAAATAAATTGAATAAATGTACTGCAGCAGCTGTCACAAAGGTACTAAAAACGCAAAGAGCAAATCGATAAATATAAACAGAGCTTGCATAAAAGGTTAAACCAAACACCTTAATATAAGTGCAAACATTAGGGCTACTTTCACACTGAGGCGAGTGGGTGTCAGCGGCAAAGCAGCGCTATTTTTAGCCCCGCTTTACCGTCGTTTTAGCGGCGTGGTTTTAACCCCCGCTAGTGGCCGAAAAGGGGTTTAAACCACCCACAAAGCGCCGCTGCCCCATTGTTTTCAATGGGCAGGGGCGCTTTAGGAACGGTGAATACACTGCTCCTACAGTGCTGCAAAGATGCTGCTTGCAAAACTATTTTGACCGTCCTGCAAGCGCACTGCTCCAGTGTGAAAGCCCTCGGGCTTTCACACTGGAGAGACAGGTGAGGCTCTTTACAGGGGCTATGTAGGCGATTTTTTTAGCGATGAAGCGCCTGTAAAGCGCCTCAGTGTGAAAGTGTCCAAAATTATCATTGCAGTATAACTCGCAGTGATGAAACATCAAAAACATCAATGCATGAAGGATGAATAAGCAATATTCAAAGTGCTAAGTGCTCCAAATAAAGTGCATAGGTGCTCCAAACATATTTCTGGTGTCGTGTGCCATACTCCCCTCTTGTGACCCCACTCACCAAAAAACCTGAACCCTCAGCTTTGCAGTCTGGGGTCACAAGCGCAGTGATCTGAATGATCTGGTATGTAATGGATGGATTTTCAAAAAGCCTCTCCAACAGTTGTTCTTAGGGCATTCAGAGTGGGTCAACCATATTCAAGCGGGAGAAAAGAAAGGAACTGATAGTGAAGCACTGTTGATATTGATATGCTGTTGATATACTGTTGGTAGAAATTTGCGCAATCTAAATGCCACTTACAAAATAGCTGAATCAACAGGCTTCAGAACAAAACATCCGGGTGCGCCGCTGATTGGTGTGCATTCCATGGAGGGCAGAAGTTGCATCAGTGGTTACGAAACCGGCAGTACATCAACACCATCAAATTAAAACTTGGTCCCCTGACCTCAGCTTCAGTCAGGGGGCCAAGTGTTAATTTGATGGTGTAGACGTATATCCAGTTTCATAACGACTGACGCAACTTCCGCTATAGAGCCTTGTGTACCATGTCAACCAAGGTTGCCAGCATGTACTGGATGCAAAAAAGTATTTCATATGTACCATGGGTATGTGTTGTTTGGATAACTTCTCTACGTTCAGGGATGCTTGAGTCTTTCCAATGCTGAAATATAGGGAGGTGGGCTGCTAGAAGTATGTGTATTACTAAAATTCTAAATATGGGAGGGATACACTCCACTTTCAGGTATAGCAATACCATACATGGGGTTAACGGAATATGCAATACCAAAATCCTACTGATAGAATTAAATACTGGAGGCCAAAATTTAGATAGTTGTGGGCAAGACCACATAAATAAATAATCAATGCGGTGTTAAATACCAGCGCATTAAAATTTTTTCAGTCATATCCCATAGATTTACTCTCTTGGTTGTTTATCTTGCATGTTTATCTTGCAGATGCGAATAGAATAAGGAGATACACTTGAGAGTTGCATGGGTAAATTTGTAATATTGGGCTACTTGCCAAGGCAAAAAGTCAGACTTCGAGTGTTTCTTAATAGGTGACCGGAATGGACACCTGAGAGAGCAGCTTTGTTCAAGCAGGAGACATATCGGCACCCAGCGACCTTCCAGA
Organism: Lithobates clamitans; assembly: GCA_037952925.1. Lineage (NCBI taxonomy): Eukaryota > Metazoa > Chordata > Amphibia > Anura > Ranidae > Lithobates > Lithobates clamitans. The sequence continues at coordinate 1,284,054 of JBBGZY010000244.1, read as the reverse complement.
GTCTGCTTTTAGTCACCCACACCCCGCGGATTACTCACCACACACCTGGAAACATGGGGAAATGCAAGGAGCAGAGAAAACCTCAAAGGTTGACTGCCTTCCTCTCTGGAGCAGCGTGAAGGTAAGCAATATGGCACCGGCAGCCCCTCCACCTCGGCACACAGAGTGCCACCACGGACCCTGCAGCAGGACTCAAAGGCTTCAGCCAGTAAATCTCCTCGCAGCCCTAACTCATACTCCTCCACCCCTCTATCTGGCAACCCAGAGAAGTCCAGATTTAAAATGGACACACAGAACAGACAACAGGAAGCAAGCTATAAGTCTATTGACGAGTTCCAAACAACTAATCAGCCAGTTTTAGACACAGTAATGAATGATATGTTGATGTCACTAAGAAGCCTATTACAAGCTGATATGGTGTCATGCATGCACAAATTCCACAAGGAGTTAGGGGAGATGGAAGCTAGAGTGGACCATGTAGAACACAAAATGGGGGAAATTCGCATCCACCATTAATGATTTGGTGGATGCCTCAGAGGAAATGGATGAGGAGATGGAATGGGTCAAAGCCAAATTAGCAGACATTAAGGACCATTCTAGAAGAAATAACTTCAAAATCAGAGGGATCTCTGAATCAGTCCTACAAGCAGACCTGCCCTCTTTTGTTACTACTATGTTTAAAGCTATACTTTTTTTCTGGCATCAGATTTGCCATCCCATCTCCCAGATCAGGTGCCTAGAGACGTGATTTTACGCTTACATTTCTTCCACATCAAAGAGAAGAGTCAGAAATACGTAAAAAAGACTACATTCCCCCTCAATACCAGCAGCTGTAATTCTATGCAGACATTTCTTAATACACGTTGTTAACCAGTTCCATACTGGGCCATAGTAATATGACGCCAGCAGGAACCTTCTCTCCCTCTGGGTGGGCGTCATATGACGTTCACCGCTTCTCGCTGCTACTGAGAACCCCCAGGGGCCTGCAGTGCGGCCATCGGGGACGAGGTGTGTCCCTCGGACACAGCCAATCCCCGATCAGAGTAAAGAGCCAATGAAATTGGCTCTCTAATGTGACCGGCTATATCCAATCACAGCCTGTGACTTTTGAAAGGTTCGGTGTGCACGCCACTTGTGCGTGCCCCCGGGGGCGCGCAGCGCGGCGATCTGGTACGAGGCTCATCGCTTGGACAAAGCCCAGCCCTGATCAGGATAAAGAGTCAATGAAATTGGCTCTTTACCACGTGATCAGTTGTGTCCAATCACAGCCGGTCACAAGTGTAAACAAACCAGACTGTAACGGCTGTCGCTGGGTTCTCCTCCTCACATGCCTTTCCAGTGTGAGAAGGAGAAATCAGAACAGTGAGTTACAGTATTACCTAATATCACTACTGTGCCCATATTCCCCCCTTGAATAAAGAATACCTGTCACCCCCATCAGAAGTACCTGTTACCCCCATCAGGAGTACCTGTCACCCCATCAGGAGTACCTGTCACCCCCATCAGGAGTACCTGAGTACCTGTCAACCCCATCAGGAGTATCTGAGTACCTGTCACCCCCATCAGGAGTACCTGAGTACCCGTCACCTCCATCAGGAATACCTGAGTACCTGTCACCCCATCAGGTGTACCTGTCACCTCATTCAGGAGTACATGAGTACCCTTCACCTCCATCAGGAGTACCTGAGTACCCATCACCTCCATCAGGAGTACCTGAGTACCCGTCACCTCCATCAGGAGTACCTGAGTACCTGTCAACTCCATCAGGTGTACATGAGTACCCATCACCCCCATCAGGAGTACCTGTCACCTCCATCAGGAGCACCTGTCACCTCCATCAGGAGTACCTGAGTACCTGTCACCCCCATCAGGAGTATCTGAGTACCTGTCACCCCCATCAGGAGTACCTGTCATCCCCATCAGGCGTACCTGTCACCTCCATAAGTAGTACCTGTCACCCCCATCAGGAGTACCTGTCACCCCCATCAGGAGTACCTGTCACCTCCATCAGGAGTACCTGTCTTCCTCCATCAGGAATACCTGTTACCTCCATCAGGAGTCCCTGTCACCTTGTCTGAGTATATTTCACCCCATCTGAATACCTGTCCCATGAGCCCAGCAGTGCCTGACGTGCAGCCAATTTCTAACTGACGTACAGCCCATTAGTCCTTGTCGTGCAGCCCTGTCATACAGCCACCATGTCCAGAAGAGTATACACCCCAGAAGAGGCATACCAAATGCTAAGCCTGACCGATGAGAGCAGTGGGGAGCTCTCACCGCCCCAGTACAGTTCCAATTCCGGTTCCAATTCTGGTTCGCAATACGAGCCCCCCGAAGGCAGTACATCCGAATCGGAGGAGAAAGTAGTCCGTCCAAAAAGAAGAGGGTCTGAACACCAGGCAGCTACGAGCAGCGCCAGACACCCCAATGGCCAATCAGCAAATGCCGACAGTCCTAGACCCCAGGAGGAGAATGCTTCAAGCGATATCACACTCTCGAAAACTATTAGCCCCAATTTCTAATAGATTGCCATTTCCCCGGTTTCAATCTCTGTGCCTATTATTTCCCTGCTGCCTCAACCAACCAAACTAGTGCCTCAACTCAACTGACCCTGGCCTGTTTATCGACTATGCTTCTGCCTGCCGTCTGCATTGTTTATCCACCATGTTTCTGGCTTTCACGTGAACTGACCCTGGACTATCGACTATGCCTCTGCCTGCCGTCTGCATTGTTTATCCGCCATGTTTCTGCCTTTCATGTGAACTGACCCTGGACTGTATGGACTATGCCTCTGTCTACCATCTATTTCTGCCTTTTACCTGCACTGACCTCGGCTTGTTGACCATGTTTTTGCCTGCCCCTTGGACTGATCTTTAACCCTGCTACACAGGGGTCTCACATATGTGAGGGGCTCCAGCATAGTGTTCTGAGTTGAGAAAAACAGTTTTTGGTTTTCTGTGTTCCCAGAACAGGGTCTGGTTGCCTGGAGGCTTTAAAGAGATTTGGGTGGGAGAAGCCTCTACCCCGTCCCCATTCTTTCCTGACCGAGGCTCTAAACTTGATGGTCCTGCCTGCTGCCTGGACCAATACTTTGGCTGCACTAAACATATCTCTGCCTGCTGCCCTTAGTATGGACAGTATTCCTGCCTGCTGCATGGACGATCCTTTAGCTGCTGCTGACCACATCCCTGCCTGCTACCTGGACCGATACTCTCCTTTGTGGACCACTGCACTACTAAAACCGCAGGTAATCTTTTGCTTACTCTTTATTCAGAAGAATGTATTTTGGTTTGTAATTGGTATGTACAGTACATGCTATGGGTTAGAAATATGAAGGGCCTTCAACAATGTGATAGGTTGGCAGGAATTTGTGTGTGTAATGTATGCTCCTAGAATGCCTTGAGGTGCTACTTGGATGTTGGACCTCTGTATGTGGCCAAGCTATTTAAAAGTCTCACACATGTGGTATCATCATACTCAGGAGGAGTAGCAGAATGTATTTTGGGGTGTCATTTTAGCTATGTGCATGCTGTGTGTTAGAAATATCTTATAAATGGACAACTTTGTGTAAAAAAAAAAATAAGTTTCCATTTTTTTTCCCACATTTTCCAAAAACTTCTGGAAAAAAAATTGAAATGTTCAAAAGACTCATTATGCATCATGGATTATACGTTGGGGTGTTAGCTTTCCAAAATGGGGTCATTTTGTGGGCGTTTCCATTGTCCTGGTGCTCCAGGGTCTTCAAAATGTAATAGGTGGTTGAGAAATGAGATGTGTAATTTCTGCTCCTAGAACGCCTGGAGGGGCTACTTACATGTTGGGCCTCTGTATGTGGCCAGGCTGTGCAAAAGTATCACACATGTGTTATCACCATACTCAGGAGAAGCAGCAGAATGTAATTTGAGGTGTCATTGTAAGTATGCATGTGCTGTGTGAGAAAACAAACTTGTTATTATGACAATTTTGTGTAAAAAAAAAAAATCTTAATTTTCCCAAGAATTGTGGGAAAAAATAACAACTTCAAAAAATTCACCATGCTTCTTACTAAATACTTTGGAATGTCTACTTTCCAAAAAGGGGTCATCTGGGAGGTATTTGTACTTTCCTGGCTTGTTAGGGTCTCAAGAAATGAGATAGGCCGTCAGCACATCATGTGTGATCAGATGTGATCAATTTTCAATGATTTGCACCATAGCTTGTAGACTCTATACCATTCACAGAGACCAAATAATATACACTACTTTGGGTTATTTTTACTAAAGATATGTAGCAGTATACATTTTGGCCCAAATTTATGAAGAAAAACTATTTCTTTGCAAAATTTTAAGATAGAAACTAAAAAAAGTGTTTGTTTTTTTAAATGTTCTCTCTTTTTTTGCTTATATTGGAAACATAAAAAACCCAGTGGTGAATAAATACCACCAAAAGAAAGATCTGTTTGTGAGAACAAAATGATAAAAATTTTGTTTGGATGCAATGTAGCATGACTGAGTAATTGTCATTCAAAATGTGAGAGCGCTGAAAGCTGAAAATTGGTCTTAGCAGGAAGGGTGTATAAATGCCCTGAATTGAAGTGGTTAAAGAGAAGAAACTTCAATACTAACACAAAAGCTTTGAGGAACCAAAACATCAATTACAGATGGGGATACCCCACAAAAATAGTGATTACAGGGGACGGCACCACACATGTCATCGACTCCCTGGAAAAAGGCCTTATGCCGAGTACACACGATCACATATTCCAACAAAATCCATGTTTTTTTTCCGACGGATTTTGGTTCAAACTTGTCTTGCATACACATGGTCACACAAAAAAAAAAAAAGGAAGAGCCAGTATCTGTTTTTATACCACTTCTTGTGAGTATGTAACTATTAGTGAGAGTCTTTTGCTTTGCCAATCGGATTTACCTAGAGTCACCACGGTCACCCAGCACCTGTACCCTTGATGAAGTCACGTATGTTGCGACGCAACTAGTCAGGAGGAGCTTGGTGACATCACTTCCGGTTACAGCCATGACCAGAAGTTTTTTCATTTGTTTGACACTTTTTTTGCTGCCTGGCCTGATGTTGCCATTTTTATTGTAAAGGAGCTTTTAGATTTTTTTAATAAATTACTTTTGAACCTTTAAACCTACTACACTATGGAGAGCCTTCTTTTTTATCTTCTATCCTGCGGATTTGGATAAACTTTTTTCTAGGACAGGACCGTGGAGACCAGAGAAAAAGTTACAGCGATCCCTTGGACCTTGTGAGAAAAGCTTCAACAACAGGCTGGTCGATTACTGTTGCCTGCCCCACCTATAGGATTGGGAGAAAACTTTCTTCTAGGAAAAGACCGTGGAGACCAGACAAAAGCTGCAGTGATCCCTTGAAAGCTGTCAGGAAAGCTTCAACAACAGGCTGGTCATTCACTGTTGCCCCATTAGACCTGTTGGGGTCTATCTATAAGGTGAGAGGCTAGCACTACTGGAGGAGGATTGCAGAAAGACGTGTTTACCATCTTACGTCTTTAATTTGGACTCTTTCACCTGTCCTTATCCTCCTTATCTACTCTGATTTATATTTTAAACTTTGGAACTGATCATCTCTCCGAGTCACCTAATTTTTTTGGATGCCGATTACTCCTGGGAAACAATTTACTTTTAGTTTAGTTTTATGTGATACACTTTACTGGATTTCTTTGCATTATTGCTCAGATATATATTATGGGATGCACCTTTTAGGACTTTGAACACTTTTAAATTAGTTTATATTTGCCATGAGCATCTGAGAAATTCTTTTTTTTTTTTGACGTCCTATATTAGCTATATTATTTTTAGAGGTGTACACTATAGAAGTTTAGCTGCTTTTTTCATTTAGAACTATATGTATGCACTTTATTAATTAGCACCTTATTTGTATTGATACACTGTTGGTAGCGCATTAGTACTTTGCCATATCAAACTTCTTCCACAACATCCACATCACCTAAAATTAAAAAAACACACCATGTATTATAAATATGCAGGCATACATCTATTACCTGAAGCTGTGGTCTCAAACACTCACTTGTTGTGGTCACTATTTTGTCCACATCATAAACCTCTCCTTCTTCCACATCTTCTGGTTGTGGTGTTGGTATTTCCCCTTCTTTAGGAGGTGGGGTCCCTGGTGTCCTCAGATGTCCCGAGTCTTTTCTCCCCTATGTGAATTAAAAAAAGGTATACTTAGCACACAGATATTTGAGGCCAGAAATAGTAATATGAAACATTGCTTGGAAGTGTCATATAATTGTCTTTTTTGGCAGAGTTCAAAGCTAAAGACATTATTTTTATCCCTTTCTAAAGCTGGAATACTTACCTTGTTTGGTAAAGTTTCACACATGAAGACACCCCTAGTATCCACTGGAGCACCTGTGTGGGACACCCTAAAAAGTTTGTTCTGGTGTCACATACTAGTGCTTCTGTGTCCAGATGTGTAAACAGCTGCTGAGTGTCCTCTCCTTACACTGAATCAAGTTTGCCTTTCAATCTAGTACCAACCCATCTAGACAACAATGTCATAAACTTCTTTTAATACAAATAGGCCTGAACAAATGTAGTTAACCTGTATCTGCCAAAAACATTGTATTAGTGGGTGAACAAACAATGTTTACTATGAACGATTACTATGCCCACGAACCTGAAAGTTGCCATTTTAAACTGTACAACGGTAAAGAAAAGCACATGGAGCAGCATGCAAGTAATAATAATAATAGGAACCCACAACAACTACTTACTTTTTTGAAGAACTCTCTTGATATTTCTGTACTGATCCTGCTCCCCCAATTTCAGGTCTGAACAGCATTTCCTCAATTGATCCTTGGATTTTGGTACCCCAAAATTCCTGTGCAGACTTTTCACAACTTTAGCCATGATCTTGGTATTTCTGACATTTGGGTTTGGGTAAGGTCCATGCTTCCCATCATAGTCGGCCCTCTTCAAGATGTCCGCCATCTGCACCATCTCAATAAAGGACATATTTGAGGCCTTAAATCTCCTCCGGGATTGGGACGTTTATGGCTCTGGGCTTTCGTCGTTGCTGCTCTCTTCTGCATGCACTTGTTCTTTCTCCACCATGTGCTCTCCCACTGCGCCGATAGACAAGGGGCGGGAAGTAGACTAGAAAGAACGTCAGGGGCGGGCAGAGTTTCACGCATGCGCAGTGTATATAAAGCATAACACACGTGCGTCGTACGTACAATCTGTGAGAGGAGGAAGGAGTATCGAAAGCGCCGATCGTTAGAATGAAGGTACAATTTTAACTTGGTGCATCAGTGGCCTATACTGCTTTTAGATTCAGGCCTATATTGGGACAAGATTCGGAGAGTTTAGCCTGACATTAGGGCTTGTCTTGTGTTGTGTCTTGCAGAGAAAATGGATCTGTTGAATAATCAAGACTTTATCTCCATATTCATTGATAAAGACAGGGAGCTGCCCTGTCTGTGGCAGGTAAACCACCCCTTTTAAAACAGTAAAACAAAGAGGAAGGCAGCGCTGGATCAATTGTTGGAATTTGTGAAGCTGGTGATCCACACAGCAGACATCCCCTATTTGAAGGCCCTAATTGGTGGTATGAGGAGCACTTATAATAGGGAGCACAAGTAGGTCCAGGATGCCCAGAGATCAGGAGCTACATCAGATGACATTTATGTACCCAGGCTGTGGTACTATGAGAAGACAGCACTTTCTGGCAGACCAGACTGAACCCAGGCCAGCACTCTCCAGTCTTCCTTCAAGGCTTCCTTTCACCCCAGCTAAGGCTTCCGACATCCAACCTGGGCCTTCCAGTCAGGAAGAAGTGGAGGAGCCCAGCTTGAGCCAGGTATAGCATTGTTCAAAATATTTCTAGTCAAATAATCAATGATGTTAACTAGATGTTATTATTGATCAGTAATTTCTGATTTTACAAAGTGTTTTACATATCAGTAGTGGCCAAAAATGATTGGGATAAGAATGAAAAATGCTGGGGTCAGAATGATAGTCTTTTCTATTTATTAACATTCAATTAGCAACAGTCATGAGCTGAAAATTGTGTGTGATTGAACCACAAACTAAAACTATGTCCATTTTTTATACACAGGACAGTCTCAGCCAGGAGGAGGCTGTATAAAGTGTCAGCCTGGAGGTGGCGGGGGTAAGTAGCAGCCAGGAGCCACAAGCTAAATCCACGTTTGTGAGTTCAACCATGGTCCTCCTCCTCCTCCTCCACCTCTTGCTACAACTACAACACCAGAGCCACAGCCTGGAAGCAAGCATGGAAGGAAGACAAGAAAGTGATGGCCTGGGTTCAGTCTGGTCTGACAAAAGACGCAGGCTGTTGTAAGACCACAGCCTGGGGACAGATATGTCATCTGCTGCTGTTCCTGAGCACAATCCTGTAGTCCTGGACCGGATTGTGCTTAATATTATAAGACTCCTCAGGCCACCAATTTTGACTGTAAAATAATTGATGTCTGCCCTGGGGTACAAAGGCTTCGCAAATTTCACCAGTTTCTCCAGGGTTACCTTCCTCTTTATTTTGTTATGACCCATAATAAATGGCTATTTATTTTTCACAAATACCTGCCTATGTGTTTTACTTCAAAAAAGACAGTTTGTTTGTGAGTAGGCAGGTACATTTCAAAAATACAATGTCAAATTAAAAAGGGACACCAACACCAACCTCCTTTGGGGGGCTACCCCAAAGCATCCTCCCCATGTTGAGGGCATGTGGCCTGGTAGGGTTCAGGAGGTGGGGTGCTCTCTCGCCCCCCTCTTTTTCTGCGATCAGTTTTAAATGACAGTTTTTCCTTTAGAAATGTAATTTTGCTGTGGTACTGTTCTAAACACAGGAAAAATGCCCCACTTTACAGGCATACTATAGACACCCCCCAGGCACTATATTTAAAGGAATATTTCATTTTTATTGTTTCACTTTAAGCATTAAAAAACACTGCTCTCGAAAAAATGGCTGTTTTTTTAAAAAAAAATTTGCATTGATACATATCCCCTGGGGCAGGACCCAGGTCCCCAAACACTTTTTATGACAATAACTTGCATATAAGCCTTTAAAATGAGCACTTTTGATTGTTCGTGTCCCATAGACTTTAACAGTGTTCTGCCAAATTTTTTGCCTGTTTGGTATGTTCTGGTGGAAACTGAACCGGGGGTGTTTGGCTCATCCCTAATAAAAATTCCAAAAAGCATACCTAGCTCTGGTAAGGAGTAGAAAATGTTCATTTTAGCTCCTGTTTGAAGGGGGATAAACATTAGTTCTTTACACCTCTGTATAACCTGAGCAGCAGATGCTGCATACGGGTTTCAGTAACCCCTTTATGTTCTTTGACTATCGGTTAATATATGACAAATATTTCACCTGCATCTTATAATGCCCCATACACACAATAGGATTTTCCGACAACAAAATCCATGTTTTTTTTTCGACGGATGTTGGCTCAAACTTGTCTTGCATACACACAGGTCACACAAATCTTGTTGGAAATTCCGAACGTCAAGAACACGGTGGTCAATAGCCAAGTGCGGCTCTTCTGCTTGATTCCGAGCACGTGTGGAACTTTGTGCATCGGAATTGTGTACACAATTTGAGAACCAGCTCTCAAATTTTGTGTGACAGAAATTCAGATTAAAAATGTCCGATAAAGCCTACACACAGTTGGAATTACCAACAACAAGCTCCTATAGAACATTTTCCGTCGGAAAATCCTATCATGTGCACGGGGCATAACTGTTTGTTTTCTTTTGGTTTTACCCTTTTTAAACACAGTCATAGTACCAGGCAACTAAACAAATACTTCAGATTTCTCTCACAGCTATCCACTAGCTCGAAGCTGGAACCCAACCCTCATCTGGAATTGACCATTGGAGGACGCACATCTTACACAGTGAGTAAAAATAATCTACATACTCAGGTAACACACTTTAATATCCAACTATTGGTTTGACTTTCCTATCCATAAACTCCAATGGCCTTAATCATCCAGTAAAACGTAAGTCCCTATGGCAAGAAGCACTATGCTTTAAACGTGACATCCTGTGTACACAGGAGACACACTTCTGTAACGACACACCTTCTAAATGTTCACACAGGAACTTTCCCTACATATTCACTGCAAATGCGGACTCTAAAAAGAGGGGCATTATGACAGCCATTAAAGACACAGTGTCTGTTACTCTACGCAAGTAAGTTAAAGATCCCCTGGGCAGATACTTTATACTGGTTTGTAACTCCACAACCCTAACATTGGTGAATGTGTATGCTCCTAACGTACATCAACTACATTTTATTCAACAAACTGCTAAAGATTATACACAAACATCAACAAGGAGGACTACTTCTATGTGGAGACTTCAATTTTACTCCAGATTCAGCTATAGACTCTTCCTCCTACCATGGCTGATATGCATCCTCTCTGCAACGTTTCATTCAATCACACAACCTCTTTGACGCATGGCGCTATCTTCAAGCTAGTGAGAGAGATTTAACTTTTTTCTCCAATCCACATTGCTCTTATAGTTGGATAGACTTATTCCTACTGGACAAATGGCTGCTATCGAAGACAACGTCCACTGCTATCGACACCATTACATGGTCAGACCATGCCTCCATTCTGTTAACAATCCAGGACTCATTAGGATTTACCTCCATTCCCATAGTTAATTCTTAACTATTGCAACACTCAAACACTAAGTCAGAGTTAGAAGGTCATGTAAAAGAATTTTATGAGAATAATGTTAATTTGGTGAATGACCCCTTTACATTGTGGAACAAGGCATATATATGAGTTTTCTTTTTATCAAATTGGGGGCTAGGGCGAAGAGGCAGCAGCAAAAACAAATAAATGACCTCATGGAAGAAATTAATATTATAGACACACAAAATAAAAACAAACCCACACCTAGCCTTTCCCAAAAGTTGTTTGACCTTCGCCATGTTTCAAGAGCCTGTTGGACAAATTTGAGAAAGCGTCAAGGAGGTTGAAAATTACTTTTTATGCCTATGGCAATAGAGCTGGCAAAATATTGGTTTATAAATGTATTTATTTTTTAACCATAGATTTTTATTGTAAAGTTGCATTGAATACATAAAACACGAAGTTTTGTTTACAACAAATGACATAACAGGGTGAATGATGAATGCCAGACGTAATTCTACAAAGAGATATTTCCACCTGAGCCACCCATATGTACGTAGCATATGACCTCAACAGGAGGTAGGACCTGTCACCCCGACTGGGTACATACTGTGAGCAGGAACCTCTGATGGTCTTGAGCAAGGTAGCTCTCTAGCGACCTTAGTGAGGGTCACTAGTGAATACATACAAGATATGCTTAATTCTTACTTTGTAGATAACTATCCTATAAACTTCAAACAGTGATACTGTCTTATTATAGTAATAACATAAAACACATACTTTTTAGTGTAGTCACAAATTATTAAAATCTTTCTAGGTTCTTCTGGTGTGACTACTTCTGGAGTTGTTAATTGTTTATTGGTTTACTTATCAATTTACCTACTTATTTAAATTCTTATACCATTATCTGCCTGGTTGTTTGAACTACATATCATGAAAAGCAATGCACATTTCACAAGTGAGAGGGAGCAAACTGAAAAGATTTCCAGACATCCCTGTTTTTATGGAAGGCCTGGGTTCTTCTTTCCTTCTACACAAGCATTTCTTCCATTGTGTAGTGGGCATTCACATTGGAAATTACTTCCTCAATTTTTGGGGGTGTTTGAGAGCGCCATTCTCTTGCTAGTGATATGCGTGCTGCAAATAGTATATTAATAACAACCTTTCTCGTCAGGTGAGGAAAGTTTTCTATGCCCAGGCTGAGGAGGGAAAGTTCAGGGTTTAGTGTGATCATAGTATTTGTGATTGTATGAATGATGGAAGCTACTTCCTGCCAGAAAGGTTTTTTATCTTACAGCTCCATAAAATGTGTAGCAAGTTACCAGTGTTGTAGCAGTTCTGCCAGCAGAGTGGAGGAATGTTCGGATTCACTTTATTGATACATAGAGGTGTAAGATACCACCTATGCAGTACCTTCTGTGCCTTTTCCCAGTGATCTATGCATGCTGAAGATTTGCCATTGCTTTTTACAGCTAGATGCCATTGGTGCAATGGGTATCCTTTGTTTAGTTCCTGTTCCCACTTTCTCATATTGGGTACCTTAGTCTGCATGTATGGGGGGTAGCAAATTTGTAGAATAGAGATATTCCCTTGTGTTTCCCCGGGTTTTTGCTTAATAGATAGTGCCAAAGTATTTGGGGAATTTTTAGTGGTCTAGGAGTATTAGATTTAATGTAGTGCTTAATTTGAAACAATTGGTATCTTTCCAGTGCTTCCTGTCCCTGTAGGTCAGGTGTAAAGAAATGTTCCCCATTCCTTTTAAAAGTTTGGGTCGAGATGTTTGGGATCAAATATTCATACGTTGCTAATGGAATATGTATTTCTTGCATTGTTGTATCCGTAAAGGGTTGTCGTAGCATAGAGGACCATGCCGTTAAAGAGGCTTGTATAGTGGGGTACTGTGGTGTAGTAGGTCTATGATGTATACCGGGGGCTAATGCCAGTGCTGGGAGATTATGGCCGGGCCGGGGGTAATTTCTTGTTCTATTTCAGACCATTTATAGAATTCCCCTAGCAAAAGCTTTGTGTGCACACCATATCGTTGTTGTAGAGCATTCCCCATTGGCATTAAGTCTAAAATATTCTTTAAGTTTCTCCTTTATCTCAACTTTGATGTGGGGGCATGACAGAAGATAGGTATTGTTGCGCCATAGTGGTTTATGGCATGTTTTGTCATCCGCCTCTACCTCAATGGTTACGGGTGCATGGTCAGACCAAGTAATATTGAGTATATCAGCCTTTTTCACCTTCTGCAGGGTGTACATATCTGTTAGAAAGAAATCGATCCTAGAGTAGCTATTGTGCACTGTGGAGTAGTATGAGTAGTCCCTCTCGGTGGATCTAAGGCAGCGTCATGGATCAAAGAGTCTTTCTTCATGACTGCAGGATCCTAAAGAGGGCCTCTTCCTCAGAGCCACCGAGGAAGAATCAAGTACATCATTCATAATCATATTGAAATCCCCACATATTATAAGATTGCCCTTTTGTAAGGATTTAGCAAGTCTGACAACTTTACGGGCTAACATTTGGGGCATACAGGTTTACCAGTGTGTAGAGGACCCGGTCTATCTCTGCAACCAAAATAATAAAGCGTCCATGGGGGTCATTATGAATCTGTAATAAAGAAAAGGTTAGTGTGTCCTTGATAGCGATCAATACCCCATTTTTTTTTTAAATGTCATTGGCGGTGAACACTTTGGGGAATTTCTTGTGCGTGCATTTCGGAGGTTTGCTGCTAGCGAAGTGTGTTTCTTGTGCACACAGGATGTCACACTTCAGGTCCAGAACTGACTTCCACATGGCCCTGCGCTTATAGGGACTGTTTAAACCTCTCACATTGTGTGATACAATTTTAATGTTCATTCCATCCAATGAGTGCAAGCTGCTGCCATCTAGTGGTAGGAACCAATAAACAATATGCTCCTGAGTTGTTGAAGGGTATGTGTAGTATTTGAAGTAAAGTTCCTGAGGTAATTTTCAGAATATCAAAAAGAAAAGAAAAAACATGAACAAAAAACCAAGCTGAGTTATGCAGCAATATGGAACAGTCAAACAATAAAGTTTGCATAGAACAGGTCACAGGAGTCATCCTGTAATTGGAGAAGGGGGATAACTAGGGTTCACTTTAGCTGAACAACGGCTGCTTCTTGAACCTACACTTGAATGCAGGAGAGGTTTGGGAGATATCAGGGGTTAATGGTTCTGAGATTGGTACCGCACACTTATAAGAGCCATCAGCCGAGTCAATCGTGTATCAGAACTTTGCCTATCTGCCCCTTCTGTTTTGACGGTGATTGTTTCGTTTGTCATGTAAGGGATCAGGGTCTGCAGCTTCTCCATCCGGAGGTAGAAGACGCCATCTTTTGAGGAGCTCCATACCTTTTTCAAGTGAGTTGATTGTGTGTGATTCGTTATGCATTTCTAGCATCAGTTTAGCAGGGAATCCCCACTTATAAAGAATCTTATGGTTGCGTAAGATTTTTGTAATGGGGACTAAATTGTGCCTTGCCGTTAGTGTCGCTTGCGATAAATCTGCAAACAAAGCGATTCCGGTGAATGGATCAGGTAGTGTGGGGTGCTGTCTGGCAAATCACATCAATTGATCCTTTATGTGGTAAAAGTGGATTCTAGCGATAACATCCTTGGGGATTTGGTCAGGCAGGAATGAGGGCTTTGGCAATCTGTGGGCCCTGTCTATGATTACGTCGTTAGGACCCAGAGACGCTATCACCGTCGTCATGAGCTTTTGGAGGTACGCTGTGAGTTCTGCTGGTTTGATCGATTCAGAGATCCCTCTAAATTTAATATTGTTCCTGTGTGCCCTGTCTTCGATGTCTGCCATTTTTAGGCGCATGGATTTGATCTCATCTTTTACATCAAAGTGAGCATCCACCAGCTCATTGTGTGCTAGTGTGAATTCCTCCATTTTTTTTCCACATAAGTGATTCTGCTGCTGAACGCTGACAGTTCAGTTTTGGTAGTATGCATAAATGCAGACATGTCCTGCTGAAGGGCCCCCCTGAGAGTCATTAACATTTCCTTCATTGTGGTATCCAGGATGGGCTGCCCTGAAGTGGGGAAAGCATCTAGTTGCTGGCCATAAGGGGAGGATTCCTCCATTATGTCTCCCTCCGTCCCTGCCTTATCCTGATTCTCCTCCTCCACCCCAATCCTCCTTTTCTGTTTCACAGGGCTGTCAGAGGGTGAGGATGGTGGTGGATAGCATTTGGGATCAGACTCACCCAAGGATGGCGACGGATGGCTGCATGAGTGTGCAGGGGATGCTGAGTTTCTATCTTCAGAGCGGGCACCATCTTGGAAATCTCGGCCGGCCGTGAGGGGGTAGAAATCGGTCAGTTTTCTCGGTCCCTCTCTCGATTTTCTTTTGTTCATTGTGACCGCAGTGTTCCCCCTGTTCTCCCCTTACTGTGGATGTAGTTTGGGTCCGTGTAGGTTAGCTGTGAGCCGCGATATATAGGCCGTTGTGGCAGAGCGCTCTCCTCACACCACCATCCGCTCTGGCTGCCGGCTCCGCCCCCCCGGTTTATAAATTTAAAGGCCACAGACAAGACACCAAAATCACTTGTATCTACCATCCTTCCACTAAAGCTAAATTATAACACCCTCAAGTGATAGCTGGCACTTTTAGTGATTAATATAGCTCACTCTACAATCTAAACCAAGACCCAAACACCAACCAACCAAATACTGAACTGATTACAGAGTTCCCACAAAAGGTAAAACTACCCCAACTATCTCAGAAACATCTTGTAGCATTGGACTCCCTGTTCACCCCTCTAGAAATCCAAAAGACTATATAATCCTAACCTAGCAATAAATCACCTGCGCCGGATGGCTTCACAGAAGAGTACTACAAGGCATTCAAACTCACTCTAACTCTATATATGACTTATATCTACAACGCAGTGGCTGCCTCCTCGCCCTTTCCCCCCCGAGATGTTTAGGACCCTGATAATAACATTACCCAATCCAGGGAATGGAACCTGTAACGAGCCCCTTTCTCGCTCGGTTTCACTCTCCCGACACTCCTCTGCGGTTATAGAATCAGACTGTAGATCGTAACATCTGATGGTTCGGTCATCCGATGCTCCGGGACTAGAACTACAGCAATGTGCCGTTCTAATCCAGTTGTGTAGCTCAGAACAAACACCAGGCAGACTGTATGTAAGTTCAACCAGGAATCTCTTTTATTGAATAATACAGGCTCTTTTATACAGTAAAAGAGGAGGTGTATACCTCCTGCTCATATTACTCTAAACATATACCTGTGACCAGAAACCTAATTAACATGGGCTAATTAGCTAATCCCTTTCGACAGCCTAGATGACTCAGACATGATCTTTAGGCCAGACTGGCTGTCTTGTAGCTCAGAAAACCCAATCAACATTATCACAATAGCAGAGTTAATTAACACAAACAACAATGGGGATCTAATGACTCTTAGATCCCATACTAGAGACTTATTTACAATACACATTCTAGCAAGCAACAGACAGACAGGTGGCTGGAATTGACATCAGCATCTCCTAACAGTATTTGTCCCAGCATTATGAATCAGCCACTATTTCTAATATGGCAAATCCAGGGTCCCCAGAGTCTGTGTGTCCTGGGGGACCAGGACCCGAATCCACAGTAATACCGCCTCAAGGGTCCCCAGGCATACAGCTCACAAAGAGCAACGTTCCCCCAAATGCCAG
Organism: Lithobates clamitans; assembly: GCA_037952925.1. Lineage (NCBI taxonomy): Eukaryota > Metazoa > Chordata > Amphibia > Anura > Ranidae > Lithobates > Lithobates clamitans. Next base: position 1,267,686 of record JBBGZY010000244.1, on the reverse strand, counting down.
GGCCCACGATCGATCGGCTAGAGGCTAGCATTCAGTCCCCTCCAAAAGTCTCTCTCCCGGCTAGGTTTGTCACATTTCTCCCCTTTCGGCAGGAGACTAACACAGGAGGAGACCCCAGACGGTTGACTCCGAAGTTAGTCAGTAGTTCCAGTCCTCTAATGCCTGTACCCACACAGTACCCCAAACAAATTGTTCCAAACAAAGCATTACTCACCCAGCCAACCTCTGCCTCTTTCAGAGAACATATCTGCCGCTGGGGAGAGGCCTGGACTGACCCTTCTCCCTGGAGTCCTTTCTGCCGCTGGAGAGAAGACAGGGGGTCTGGGCTCACTCTGTCATGCTGTTGGGGATCTGGGCCAACTGCCCAGCATCCCTGGGGTATACAGGTGGAGACTGAAGTCCCATCCACCTTCACAGGAAATCCATCTTCTGTTAGTTGAGGGCAGAGGCCAGCAGTACTCGGCCCTGTTGCCAGCCCTTCTGCTGGAAACCCCACACCATCTGCTCCGGCTAACTGTTGGGGAGGGAGGCTGACTGCCCCACCTCCCTGGAACTCTGTAGTTGTTGTCGGTGCTGGGCAGAGGTTGGTAGCACTCTACCCTGTTGCCAGCACTTCTGCTGGGGACTCCGCATCCTCCGCTCCAGATAACCATTGGGGCAGGAGGCTGGCTTCCTCCACTCCCAAACTGTGTAACTGCCATTGGGGAGGTGAGCCGGTTGCTTCCTTTTCCATTCCCTCATCTGGATGTTGGGACGATATGTCTGTGGTACTGTCTCCCAGGTGCACAGATCTTTGCTGGGGAGGAAAGACCACTTCCTCCACCCTGGCCAACTGTTGGGAAGGGACGACGAACACCTCCTCTCCCTTCTCCCCCTGTATCCTGATCTGCTGCTGGGAAGTGACCACCTCCTTCTCACCCTGAGCCTCCGGAACCGCCGCAGGTGTAGGGCAGAGATCTTGGACCCTCTGTCCGGTTGCCAGCGCTTCAGCTGGGGAAGTTCCTTGTAACTTCACATATACTTCTGTTGGTGCGGGGCAGAGCACAGTGAAGTTTGGCCCTAATAACAGCTCTTCTTCTGCTGGAGGCTCACCGGGTTGTTCTTCCTCATCAGAAAAGTCTATCAAATCCCCTGTCTCTGCAACTGGTGTCTGGGGATAAAGGTTCACCATCTCCTCTCCGTGGAACCCAGAAGATGCTATCAGTGCTGGGCAGAGCACATTGAAGTTTGGCCCTAATAACAGCTCTTCTTCTGCTGGAGGCTCACCAGGTTGTTCTTCCTCAGCAGAAAAGTCTATCAAATTCCCTGTCTCTGCAACTGGTGTCTGGGAATAAAGGTTCACCATCTCCTCTCCGTGGAACCCAGAAGATGCTATCAGTGCTGGGCAGAGGTTAGCAGAGCTCTGTCCTGTTGTCAGTAGTTCAGGTTTGGGGACGGAAATCTTCAGATTTTCCACTGCCAACTCTCTGGCATGCTGCTGGACAGGCACATTCCTCCATCCAAGATCATCCAATGCAGAAACAGGTTCATCAAGGTCAGTCAGCACTTGCTGCATCCGCCATAAGACCTCCGCCTCCATAGCTTTGGGGGCAGGTTGGCAAAGCACATTGTTACTCTGCCACATTGTCAACTCTTCAGCCAGGATTTCAGAGTTGTCAACTGGTATTTCCTGATAGTCCCAGGCAAAGGGAGCACCACCCTGCTGCTGAGCAGAGTCTAACAGCTGTCTGTAGGCGATCTCCAGCTCCCATTCCTGAATGGCCAGAAACTCCAAAACTTCCTGTGCCCAGTGCACTTCTGAGAGATTCAGTCTTCGCTCTCTGTGCTCCATTATTTCCTCCAAACGCCACTCACGATCACTCCCAAAGTCAGGGTCCCTGGACAGCCTCCAGTACAACAATCCCAGGCCATCGTAGTCAAAGCCTTCCGTGGGGCTGTCATCCGCTGTCCATGGGCACACTTGGGCTACACACCACTGGAGGGCTCTGTAGCTCTCGTCTAACCTCTTTTCTGCCCAGATCAGCCTGCTTAACTCGACTGTCAACTCCTGGTTCGGCTGTTCCCCCAAAAACAGCATTCGCACTTCATACTGCGACCAGTACCTTACATGGATGGAGGGGAGAACTTTTCCCTGGTTTTGCTGCTCACGGGCTAGCGCTTCCTTCCAGATTTCGCAGCGGATAGAATCAAACCATCCTAGCAGGACCTGCTCTGATACTGGTCCTCTGTGCTGTATCTGCATCTCTCGCAACCTCCTTCTGAATTCCTCTTCCATGGTGGCTGGTATCTGTACCTCTCCTCTCCTGCTATCTGGACCTTGGATCCAGGTGATGGTTTGGATGTGTTCACGGCAAGGAAGCACGATCCCACCATTCCCTCCACGGCTCTCAAGTAAGTCTTTCAGCGTGGCTCTCCTGCAGGCTGGTTTGGAGTGTCCCAGTAACTGGAGAGCAAATCCCACGGCTGCCAACCAATGTAACAAGCCCCTTGCTCGCTTGGTTCCACTCTCCCAACACTCCTCTGCGGCTATAGATTCAGACTGCAGATCACAACATCTGATGGTTCGGTCATCCGATGCTCCGGGACTAGAACTACAGCTATGTGCCGTTCTAATCCAGTTGTGTAGCTCAGAACAAACACCAGGCAGGCTGTATGTAAGTTCAACCAGGAATCTCTTTTATTGAAAAATACAGGCTCTTTTATACAGTAAAAAAGGAGGTACATACCTCCTGCTCATATTACTCTGAACATACACCTGTGACCAGAAACCTAATTAACATGGGCTAATTAACTAATCCCTTTAGACAGCCTAGATGACTCAGACATGATCTTTAGGCCAGACTGGCCGTCTTGTAGCTCAGAAAACCCAATCAACATTATCACAATAGCAGAGTTAATTAACACAAACAACAATGGGGATCTAATGACTCTTAGATCCCATACTAGAGACTTATTTACAATACACATTCTAGCAGGCAACAGACAGACAGGTGGCTGGAATTGACATCAGCATCTCCTAACAGTATTTGTCCCAGCATTATGAATCAGCCACTATTTCTAATATGGCAAATCCAGGGTCCCCAGAGTCTGTGTGTCCTGGGGGACCAGGACCCGAATCCACAGTAATACCACCTCAAGGGTCCCCAGGCATACAGCTCACAAAGAGCACCGTTCCCCCAAATGCCAGGGCCCATGATCGATCGGCAAGAGGCTAGCATTCAGTACCCTCCAAAAGTCTCTCTCCCGGCTAGGTCTGTCACAGAACCCACCACACATCAAAACTTCAGACCCATTTCACCTCCTTAATAAGGACTTAAACATTTATGCTAAACTAATTGCTCAATACCTGATTGATATATTACCTCTCTTAATCAACCCAGACCAATCAAGTTTCACTAAAGGTTGACGAACCATGGATGCTACCCGCCAATTAATTAATATAATTCATCTGGCAGGGTAGCAGCGAACGCCTTCTCTCCTCCTAGAATTTGATGCAGAGAAGACGTTTGACATAATTCACTGGAATTATCGAGCACATGTAATGTCTGCCTTTGGCTTCTCTGGTCCAATATTCACTGTCATTATGGCCTTTTACAGCAACTCTTCAACCCAAGTATACTCATCAGGTATGTTATCTACCCCATTTTCAATCTCCAATGGAACTTGCTAAGGATGCCTCCTGTCTCCGTTAATCTTTAACTTAATAATGGAACCATTGGCATCATATATCCACTCACATCCACAAATCTCTGGTTTCCAAATTCAAAATACTGAGCATGTCATAAGTTTATTCGCGGATGACATAATTCTAATGCTAACTAATGTGAACTTCCCTGGCTTCAGTACATTCCGCCCTATCAATGTTCAACCGCTTATGCTATTACAAGGTGAATGAATCTAAATTATATATTTTAAGTCTGGGTATAAAAATAAAAGAAATAAAAATGACAGCAACTATTCCCATATGGGTGGCAACAAGAGGGTATTAAATATCTGGGGATCACACTAATCCCGGATGTAAAATCACTAGTAATGGCAAATTACTCATCTTTTTTTGGGCGTTCTCCGCTCAAAAATTCAAGATGTAACAAGGTCAGAGCTGTCTTGGACTGGGAAGCTGGCAGCCTTTAATATGGTCTTATTGCCACAATTACTCTATCTATTTAGGACTCTGTCCATTCCTGTGCCAGCATCTTTTTCAGGACAGCTCAATCTCTACTAAATAGATTTTTATGGCAAGGTAAAAAGGCTAGATGTGCATTTAGTAAACTCACAACCACAAGAAGAGCAGGAGGAATGGGACATGTAGTAAATAGGGATTACTATCTAGCAGCTCTTCTCACACAAATGAAAATGTGGTTCCACCAACCACAAAATAACATATGAGTGCTGTTGGAGAAATACCAAATACAGGGTGACAGCTTATACCATTATTTACTGGCTAGTCGCCTCCTTCATGGCAACAACACTAAGTTATCTCCTTCTATCAGAGCCAGGGTTTGAACATAACACACTTTATTACACACACCTTTAGATAGCACAAAGAGAACCACTATCCAGTTCCCTATTATGAGTCTTCCTTGGGTTACCCAATATAGCCTTCGCACAATGGGATGAAAAGGGATCATTGTGCGATGGCTATATCTCAACTCCCCTCCCTTTAGATTGTAAGTGTCACGAGCAGGGCCCTCCTGTGCCTTCTGTATTGAACTGTATTGTAATATCCCCCCTCTAGATTATAAAGCGCTGTGCAAACTGTTACATGTCTAATTTGTGGCGTAGTATAAGTGAATCTGATCTTGTTTTCAGCAAAGTGTGAAGCAGGACCCCATCTCCTTCCAAAGCAAGAATGGCAACTGTTATGTTGATATATTAAATTGGAGCGAGTGCAAAATCTGGTGCAGCTGTGCATGGTAGCCAATCAGAATCTAAATTCAGCCTGTTCAATTAAACTTTGACAAAAAAAATTGGAAGCTAATTGGTTTCTATGCAGAGCTGCTCTAGATTTTACACTCCCCAGTTTTAGTAAATCAATGTAACAACACTGAAAGGGGAAATGACTGCTGAACAGATTTTTTTTTTGGATGCTAGTTATAAAGAAAAATTATGAATTTACCAAGGGGTCTTAAAGGGAGTTTTGCATCTACTTACCTAATAGCAGATTTCACTAAGCAGGGGGTTGCAAGCCCTCCTTCTCTGGACCATCTTCATATACCACTGACTCAGTTTAACAGTTTAATTAACAAAATGCAAAATGCATACTTTACAGAGCTAACTGACCAGAGTCCTAGACCATGGCCTAAAAGTTTGGTTATATCAGAACTAATATATAGTTCCAAAACCTAGATCAAAGCCTGTACCTCAATTAATGATGGGCTATGCAAACTAGCTTGCTACTCAGAGCTGGCACAGTTTATTAAAGTGCTATGTTGACCCCTCCCTCCTAAATATCCTATTTAGAGGCAGCCAATTGGGTTGTCACATACTAGAATGGTTCTATAAAGCAGGTTTCCCATGGTGCAAAAACAGTGGGGGTTCAGATCACCCAATCCCCTGCGAACCCACTCCATATACATCACTGCAAACTGGGACCATATCCAGTCAGCACAAAAAGCAGGGGAGACCAAGAAGAATGATTGAATTCTTCCCCCTGCTGCTCTGCCCCTTCAGCCAAGATGGCACCAGCTATTCAGCTGCTACATCAAACCATGCAGCTGCAAAGGGAAATGAATGGCAGGGAATTTAAGAGAATGAACTCCATAGGAGCAATGTCACAGACATCCTCTTCTTCCACCAGGCCTGCTAAAGCAAGATTGAGGATGTCTATTCCTGAGGATACACCAGCAGAGGTGAGCCCTCCAGCACTAACAGTGACAGGGACTTACAGAACTCCATCACTGAATTCTACACACGTAATTAGCTAGTATTAGATACCACATTGAAAGAAATGCTGTTAGGGGCATTTCAGTCCAAAGCCAGGAACACAAAATCACCTAATTGGCTCATGACATAATATTGACCCTCTGCATGTTCAATACAATCTCTTTTACAAAATTAACAAAACTAAGTCTAACATACTAAGCATTAGGGATGAGCCGAACACCCCCCCAGTTCGGTTTGCAGCAGAACATGCAAACAGGCAAAAAATTAGTTCGAACACGCGAACACTGTTAAAGTCTATGGGACACAAACATGAAAAATCAAAAGTGCTAATTTTAAAGGCTTATATGCAAGTTATTGTCTTAAAAAGTGTTTGGGGGCCTGGGTCCTGCCCCAGGGGACATGTATCAATGCAAAAAAAAGTTTTAAAAACTGAAGTTTTTTCAGGAGCAGTGATTTTAATAATGCTTAAAGTGAAACAATAAAAGTATAATATTCCTTTAAATTTCATACCTGGGGGGTGTCTATAGTATGCCTGTAAATTGGCGCGTGTTTCCCGTGTTTAGAACAGTCTGGCAGCAAAATGACATTTCTAAAGGAAAAAAAGTCATTTAACCACTTGCTGACCGCCTCACGCTGATATACGTCAGCAGAATGGCACGGGCAGGCAGAATCACGTACCTGTACGTGATCTGCCTCCCGCGGGCCCCAGGCGGTCGGCGCTTATCCCCCGGCGATCGGAGGTGAGGAGGAGGCCATCCATTCGTGCCCCCCCCCCGCGATCGCTCCCAGCCAATGGGATCATTCCCCTGCCTCTGTATAGTACACAGAGGCAGAGGAAATGATGTCATCTCTCCTCGGCTCGGTATTTACCGTTCCGGCACCAAGGAGAGAAGACTGCAATGTGAGTGCACAAACACTACACACACAGTAGAACATGCCAGGGATACATTACACCCCCCAATCACCCCTCCCCCCCGTCACACTGACACCAAGCAGTTTTTTTTTCCTGATTACTGCATTGGTATCATTTTGTGACAGTTAGTGTGATAGGGCAGTTAGTGTAAGCCTTCTTTAGGTCTAGGGTACCCCCTAATCCCCCCTAATAAAGTTTTAACCCCTTGATCACCCCCCGTCGCCAGTGTCGCTAAGCGATTATTTTTCTGATCGCTGTATTAGTGTCGCTGGTGACGCTAGTTAGGGAGGTAAATATTTAGGTTCGCCGTCAGTGTTTTATAGCGTCAGGGACCCCCATATACTACCTAATAAATGTTTTAACCCCTTGATTGCCCCTCGTTAACCCTTTCACCACTGATCACCGTATAACCGTTACGGGTGATGCTGGTTAGTTCGTTTATTTTTTATAGTGTCAGGGCACCCGCCGTTTATTACCTAATAAAGGTTTAGTCCCCTGATCGCCCAACGGTGATAGGCACTGCCCCAGGCAGTGTCAGGTTAGCGCCAGTACCGCTAACACCCACGCAGCATACGCTTCCCTTAGTGGTATAGTATCTGAACGGATCAATATCTGATCCGATCAGATCTATACTAGCGTCCCCAGCAGTTTAGGGTTCCCAAAAATGCAGTGTTAGCGGGATCAGCCCAGATACCTGCTAGCACCTTTTGCCCCTCCGCCCGGCCCAGCCCAGCCCAGCCCACCCAAGTGCAGTATCGATCGATCACTGTCACTGTCAAAAGAGGATATCGACACAAACATCACTCAACCACCGAATTTCTTTATTTCCCCAATCACCATAGACACAACTAAAAACATCATCAGAAGCCTTTGAGACAGCACATCACCGAACGACATCATCCCCTCTAAACTGCTTAAAGAATGTTCCGACATCTTGGCCCCTATCCTAACACAGCTCATAAATCAATCATTCAAAGAAGGGACTGTGCCAACCTCCCTCAAGCAAGGCATCATCAAACCTCTGCTAAAGAAAGCCAATCTCGACCCTAAGGACCCTAACTGCCGCAGACCAATAACTAGCCTCAACGCCATCTCCAAGATCATGGAAAAAGCAGTAGTACAGCAGCTACAAAACCACCTGGACACACACCTCCTCCTGGACCCTCTGCAATCAGGCTTCCGCCCAGGCCATGGCACAGTAACAGCACTTCTCAAAATATGGGACGACGCCCTTGAAGCAGCAGACGACGGAGAACAGAGTCTCCTGGTACTGTTAGACCTCAGCGCAGCATTCGATACAGTGGACCACAATACTTTACTTGTCCGCCTCGCTGAAGTAGCAGGAGCTACAGGCTGCTCTAAAATGGTTTACATCCTTCTTAGAGAATCGCTCCCAGACAGTGAAACTAGGAACATTCACCTCGGAAACCCGGGCAGTCTCCTGCGGAGTCCCTCAAGGATCACCCTTGTCACCAGTACTATTCAACATATACATCCGCCCACTTCTCAATATCATCAGGAAAACCGATCTTTGCTTCCATTCATACGCTGACGACACCCAACTCTACCTTCGCATGAAGGGACAAAAAGACCTTCATCAGCAATTACAGAAATGCCTCACCTTAATAGATGACTGGATGACCACTAGCTCCCTCAAACTTAACGGATCAAAAACAGAGCTTCTTCTCCTACATGCCAACAAAAATTCCAAAATAAAGACTCCGTGGACACCTCCCACCATCCTTGGACAGACCATCTCCCCAAGCACCAAAGCCAAGAGTCTCGGAGTCATTTTTGACTCAGGAATGACAATGGATGCACAAATAGGATCAGTGGTGAGCGGATCCCACCATCTCCTCCGCCAACTACGTAGACTCATCCTCTTCATCCCAGAAGAGGACAAAGCGGCAGTTGTGGGAACAATCATCAATTCCCGACTCGACTACGCAAATTCGCTCTACGTAGGACTACCCCAATATCAGCTTACGCGCTTACAACTCATCCAAAACACGGCGGCAAGAGTGCTAACAGGAAAAAAAACCCTGGGAATCCATCTCCCCTCCCTAAAGAGCCTACACTGGCTAACCGTGAAGAATCGGATCACATTCAAGACCCTCTGCCTCACCCACAAATGCGTACAAGGAAACGCCCCACCATATCTCCGCGAGCAAATGAAACACTACACACCGAATCGCAGTCTTCGATCAGCTAACCAAAACCTCCTTACCATTCCCAAATACCGCTACAAAGCAAAGGGAGAACGAAGATTCGCAGTCCAAGGACCTCGACTATGGAATGCTCTTCCAACTAACATCCGCATGGAAGAAAACCACCAGGCCTTCAGAAAAAAACTAAAGACCTTCCTTTTCTGAGAAGCTGACATCAGAGAATGCATCCAGCGCCTTGAGGCGATTCAGTTTGCATTTGCAGCGCTTTACAAATCATTCATTTATTCATTCACTTACAAAACACTAAACGCATAACTGCAGCGTTCGCAGAGTCAGGCCTGATCCCTGCAATCACTAACAGTTTTTTTGGTAGCATTTTGGTGAACTGGCAAGCACCAGCCCCAGGCAGCGTCAGGTTAGCGCCAGTACCGCTAACACCCAGGCACGCACCGTACACCTCCCTTAGTGGTAAAGTATCTGAACGGATCAATATCTGATCCGATCAGATCTATACTAGCGTCCCCAGCAGTTTAGGGTTCCCAAAAACGCAGTGTTAGCGGAATCAGCCCAGATACCTGCTAGCACCTGCGTTTTGCCCCTCCGCCCGGCCCAGCCCAGCCCACCCAAGTGCAATATCGATCGATCACTGTCACTTACAAAACACTAAACGCATAACTGCAGCGTTCGCAGAGTCAGGCCTGATCCCTGCGATCGCTAACAGTTTTTTTGGGAGCATTTTGGTAAACTGGCAAGCACCAGCCCCAGGCAGCGTCAGGTTAGTCCAGTACCACTAACACCCATGATCGCACCGTACACCTCCCTTAGTGGTATAGTATCTGAACAGATCAATATCTGATCCGATCAGATCTATACTAGCGTCCCCAGCAGTTTAGGGTTCCCAAAAATGCAGTGTTAGCGGGATCAGCCCAGATACCTGCTAGCACCTGCATTTTGCCCCTCCGCCCGGCCCAGCCCAGCCCACCCAAGTGCAGTATCGATTGATCACTGTCACTTACAAAACACTAAACACATAACTGCAGCGTTCGCAGAGTCAGGCCTGATCCCTGCAATCGCTAACAGTTTTTTTGGTAGCGTTTTGGTGAACTGGCAAGCACCAGCGGCCTAGTACACCCTGGTCATAGTCAAACCAGCACTGCAGTAACACTTGGTGACGTTGCGAGTCCCATAAGTGCAGTTCAAGCTGGTGAGGTGGCAAGCACAAGTAGTGTCCCGTTGCCACCAAGAAGAAGACAAACAGGCCTGTCGTGCCCATAGTGCCCTTCCTGCTGCATTCGCCAATCCTAATTGGGAACCCACCACTTCTGCAGCGCCTGTACTTCCCCCATTCACATCCCCAACCAAATGCAGTTGGCTGCATGAGAGGCATTTTCTTTATGTCCTCCCGAGTACCCCTACACAACGAACCACCCCAAAAAAGATGTTGTGTCTGCAGCAAGCGCGGATATAGGCGTGACACCCGCTTTTATTGTCCCTCCTGTCCTGACAATCCTGGTCTTTGCATTGGTGAATGTTTTGAGCGCTACCATTCACTAGTTTAGTATTAGCGTAGGGTACAGCATTGCACAGACTAGGCACACTTTCACAGGGTCTCCCAAGATGCCATCGCATTTTGAGAGACCCGAACCTGGAACCGGTTACAGTTATAAAAGTTAGTTACAAAAAAAGTGTAAAAAACAAAAAAATATATAAAATGAAAAAAAAATAGTTGTCGTTTTATTGTTCTCTCTCTCTCTATTCTCTCTCTATTGTTCTGCTCTTTTTTACTGTATTCTATTCTGCAATGTTTTATTGTTAATATGTTTTATCATGTTTGCTTTTCAGGTATGCAATTTTTTATACTTTACCGTTTACTGTGTTTTATTGTTAACCATTTTTTTATCTTCAGCTACGCCATTCACGACTTTGAGTGGTTATACCAGAATGATGCCTGCAGGTTTAGGTATCATCTTGGTATCATTCTTTTCAGCCAGCGGTCGGCTTTCATGTAAAAGCAATCCTAGTGGCTAATTAGCCTCTAGACTGCTTTTACAAGCAGTGGGAGGGAATGCCCCCACCACCGTCTTCCGTGGTTTTCTCTGGCTCTCCTGTCTTAACAGGGAACCTGAGAATGCAGCCGGTGATTCAGCCAGCTGACCATAGAGCTGATCAGAGACCAGAGTGGCTCCAAACATCCCTATGGCCTAAGAAACCGGAAGCTACGAGCATTTCATGACTTAGATTTCGCCGGAAGTAAACAGCGCCATTGGGAAATTGGAAAAAGCATTTTATCACACCGATCTTGGTGTGGTCAGATGCTTTGAGGGCAGAGGAGAGATCTAGGGTCTAATAGACCCCAATTTTTCAAAAAAGAGTACCTGTCACTACCTATTGCTATCATAGAGGATATTTACATTCCCTGAGATAACAATAATAATGATGAAAAAAAAAAATGAAAGGAACAGTTTAAAAATAAGATAAAAAAGCAAAAAAAAAAAAAAAAAGCAAAAAAAAAAAAAAAAGCACCCCTGTCCCCCCCTGCTCTCGCGCTAAGGAGAAACGCAAGCGTCGGTCTGGCGTCAAATGTAAACAGCAATTGCACCATGCGTGTGAGGTATCACCGCGAAGGTCAGATCGAGAGCAGTAATTTTAGCAGTAGACCTCCTCCGTAAATCTAAAGTGGTAACTTGTAAAGGCTTTTAAAGGCTTTTAAAAATGTATTTATTTTGTTGCCACTGCACGTTTGTGCGCAATTTTAAAGCATGTCATATTTGGTATCCATGTACTCGGCCTAAGATCCTCTTTTCTATTTCATCAAACATTTGGGCAATATAATGTGTTTTAGTGCATTAAAATTTTAAAAAGTGTGTTTTTTCCCCAAAAAATGCGTTTGAAAAATCTTTGCGCAAATACTGTGTGAAAAAAAAAAATGAAACACCCACCATTTTAATCTGTAGGGCATTTGCTTTAAAAAAATATATAATGTTTGGGTGTTCAAAGTAATTTTCTTGCAAAAAAAAATAATTTTTTCATGTAAACAAAAAGTGTCAGAAAGGGCTTTGTCTTCAAGTGGTTAGAAGAGTGGGTGATGTGTGACATAAGCTTCTAAATGTTGTGCATAAAATGCCATGACAGTTCACCCCCCCAAATGACCCCATTTTGGAAAGTAGACACCCCAAGCTATTTGCTGAGAGGCATGTCGAGTCCATGGAATATTTTATATTGTGACACAAGTTGCGGGAAAGAGACAATTTTTTTTTTTTTTGCACAAAGTTGTCACTAAATGATATATTGCTCAAACATGCCTTGGGAATATGTGAAATTACACACCAAAATACATTCTGTTGCTTCTCCTGAGTTCGGGGATACCACATGTGTGAGACTTTTTGGGAGCCTAGCCGCGTACAGGACCCCGAAAGCCAAGCACCGCCTTCAGGCTTTCTAAGGGCGTAAATTTTTGATTTCACTCTTCACTGCCTATCACAGTTTCGGAGGCCATGGAATGCCCAGGTGGCACAAACACCCCCCAAATGACCCTATTTTGGAAAGTAGACACCCCAAGCTATTTGCTGAGAGGTATAGTGAGTATTTTGCAGACCTTGCTTTTTGTCACAAAGTTTTAAAAATTGAATAAAGAAAAAAAAAAAGTTTTTTCTTGCCTTTCTTCATTTTCAAAAACAAATGAGAGCTGCAAAATACTCACCGTGCCTCTCAGCAAATAGCTTAGGGTGTCTACTTTCCAAAATGGGGTCATTTGAGGGGGGGGGGGTTTGTGCCACCTGGGCATTCCATGGCCTCCGAAACTGTGATAGGCAGTGAAGAGTGAAATCAAAAATTTACACCCTTAGAAATCCTGAAGGCGGTGATTGGTTTTCGGGGCCACGTACGCGGCTAGGCTCCCAAAAAGTCCCACACATGTGGTATCCCCATACTCAGGAGAAGCAGCTAAATGTATTTTGGGTGCAATTCCACATATGCCCATGGCCTGTGTGAGCAATATATCATTTAGTGACAACTTTTTGTAATTTTTTTTTTTTGCCATTATTCAATCACTTGGGACAAAAAAATAATAATATTCAATGGGCTCAACATGCCTCTCAGCAATTTCCTTGGGGTGTCTACTTTCCAAAATGGGGTCATTGGGGGGGGGGTTGTACTGCCCTGCCATTTTAGCACCTCAAGAAATGACATAGGCAGTCATAAACTAAAAGCTGTGTAAATTCCAGAAAATGTACCCTAGCTTGTAGACGCTATAACTTTGTGCAAACCAATAAATATACGCTTATTGACATTTTTTTTTACCAAAGACATGTGGCCGAATACATTTTGGCCTAAATGTATGACTAAAATTGAGTTTTTTGGATTTTTTTATGACAAAAAGTAGAAAATATAATTTTTTTCAAAATTTTCGGGCTTTTTCCGTTTATAGCGCAAAAAATAAAAACCGCAGAGGTGATCAAATACCATCAAAAGAAAGCTCTATTTGTGGGAAGAAAAGTACGCAAATTTCCTTTGGGTACAGCATTGCATGACCACGCAATTAGCAGTTAAAGCGATGCAGTGCCAAATTGTAAAAAGTGCTGGTCAGGAAGGGGGTAAATCCTTCCGGGGCTGAAGTGGTTAGAAGTACTCACGGCTATAATGAATTGTCGGTCCTGGCAATATAGAGAGAGCATGCACCGAGGTGCATTGGGAGATGCTCCCTTGGACTTTTTTTTTTAATACATGTTTTTATTGAAAATTAGTACAGAATACATAGTGTGTCAGAAACAATACATGTGGCAGGCATGTCTGGTCCAGAACTCTGAATATCAGATGTACATACAGTAGTCACAAAGATATAAGTAACTAAATGAAACATCATGGGCTGAGGAGGCCTCCCGGAAGGGAGGGTCCTGGGGCCTGATAAAGAGCTGGAGGGTCTGTACACTTAGTTTTGACACTCATGTGGTGCAAATAAATGCTAGAGACTTTAAATAACTGAAAACAAAAAGAAACAAAAAGAAGAAAAAAAACATGGATATGCAACCACTAACATGTGGTACAGATCGGGTTACGGGAGACACATGTGGACTGGAATGGAATTGATGCCATAATCTTAAGGAGACCATGCTAACTAATAAAAGAGAATCCTGGGTGTTTAAGGAACCCATGATTTCCATTTCCGATCATAAACATGCAAAGTGTTGGTAAGTGTATGCAAAATTTTTTCCATAAGTTGAATGGCAGACATTCGTCGAAGGACCTGTTCCCAGGGGACCCCGGGTGTGCGCCAAAACAGAGCTATACACCAGTGGACCGCACTAAATAGTGTATGGGACAGTTTTTGGTCAGGGGGAGAGGTCCCAGGGATATCAGCGAAAAGTAAACCCATCTGATGGGTTATAGTAACCTGTACCCCTGCAATCTCTGCCACCTTGGCTGTAACCTTCTGCCAGAGGTCTCTCAGGGCCATACAACTCCAAAAAATATGTAGATGGGTCCCCTGTTCGAGACAACCCCTAAAGCAATTTTCAGAAACAGTGGGGAAGAATTTATGCAATTTAGCGGCGTTGTAATACCACCTTGTGTGTAGCTTCATCACTGTTTCTTTAACCGCTACGGACCTGGTACACTTATGTAGGTTTGTTATCCTATCTATCCACTCCTCGGGGATACCACCTGTCCAGTCTCTGTTTCCCACTGAATCATGGCAGAGGATTTCTCCGAGAGGTCTAAGCCACCCAGATAATTGTATATCAGTGAGATCATCCCTTTGTCTCTAGAAGTAGGGCCACAAAGATCTTCAAATGTGTCGACAGGTGAAGGGACTGGATTAAGAAAATGTGAGTTATAAAAATGTCTGATCTGAAGATATCTGTAAAACTCAGACCGGGGTAAAGAATGAGAAGTTTGTAAAGATAAAAAGGAGTGGAGCACCCCATCCCTTTGGAGAGAGCCGAGTGTGACCAGGTCCGCAGAAATCCATAGGGCAAAGGAATTAGGGTTGAGAAAAGCAGCGATAAATGAAGGGTTACCGACAAACAAGGCCCATTTTGGGTAAGGTGGGAGTAGGGAGAATTTCTTTTTGTACAGGGACCACAGGTGTAATTATTAGCCCACCACTGAATTAAGGAGGGAGATATCCTTTGGACGGATTGCTGGGGCCCATAATAAGCCAGGTAGAGAGTAAGGGGCTATGGAAGAATGCTCAAAACTGAGCCAGGGGATCCCAAGAGGGGGGACATGCCATTGAGCTAGCTGAATGGGTCTGGCTGAAAGGTAGTAGTGCCAAAGATTGGGAAGGCCCAATCCTCCCCGGGCTCGGGGTCTCTAAATCATCTGCTTACCTAATCTGGGTTTTTTATTGTACCATACAAATTTATTATTGTCTTTTTGGATGGAATCAATCGTTTGCCGAGACACATAATTTGGAAGGGCCCTAAAAAAAATAAAAGTTTGGGAACAATGGATATTTTAATCGCTTGGATCCTACCTAGAAAGGTGATATGGTAAGAATTCCACGCGATCAAAAGTTGTCTGATTCTGGTAAATGCTGGTGGTAGTAAGCTAAATATAATCTGTAGAGAGAAGGTGCCAATTTAATCCCTAAGTAAGACAGACACTGACCATCCATGGCAAAACCAAAGTTGGATTGAATTGTAGAGATAATATGTTGGGGGAAGTTTATAGGAAGGGCTGAGCATTTAGAAATGTTAACCCCTAAACCCGAAAGATCTTGGAAGATATGGAGGGTGGAAATCAGGTTGGGGATTGAGACTATCGGATCAGGAAGGAATAGGAGAAGATCGTCTGCATAAGGACTTAACTTGAACTCCTGGTCTCCTTTTATATAACCTTTGATATTAGGGTCTAAGCTAATGGACTGGGCCAGGGGTTCAATGGCGAGGGCAAATAAAAGTGGTGACAGGGGGCAACACTGCCTTGTCCCCTTGCCCAACCTGAAATAATCGGAGTTACAGCCCGGTAATCTAATCCAAGTGCGGGGTTGAGGATATAATGCTCGAAAGCCATGAACAAATGCTCCCATAAAGCCAAATTTTTTTAAGGTTAGTTCGAGGTATGGCCAGAGCACACTATTGAAGGCCTTATGGATGTCCAGGCTTAGAAATAGTACTTTACGGGAGTGTAGGTCAGCGTCCTGTATAATATTAGAAGCCAATCTGATATTGTCAGTGATTTGTCTAGTCGGGATGAATCCTGTTTGATTAGGTGAGACTAAGGAAGTAATGATTTGCGAAAGTCTGTCTGCCAAAATGCGCCCGAATATCTTTAGATCGGTGTTGATGGCAGAAATTGGCCTGTAATTTTGTGGTAAGGAGTGGTCCTTGTAGGGTTTAGGGATTAATGACATGTTCGCATGAAGCATATCATCTTGGAAAACATTACCTTTTAATATATGATTAAAGTTAGCCTGTAGATAAGGGGTCAGAAGCTGGAAGAATTTTTTGTAGTAACCATCTGGGCCTGGAGTTTTAGAAGGTTGCAGGGATTTAATGATCGTAGTAATGTCCTGGTCCAAGCAAGGGGCTGTGTTAGTTTGGGGAGAGGGATGTTATCAAGCCATGTATCAAGGGCAGGGTCAGGAGAGGAGGTGGGAGGAGAAAGCAGATTTTCATAAAATTTAGAAAAAATCTGAAGAACCTCAGTTGGGTGGGAGACCAAGCTCCCCTTAGGATTTCGTAACTTGTAAGTATGTGGGGGTTGGATGGATTGGTTGAGCTTTCTAGCAAACATAGCCGATGCCGCGTTACTGTGTAAGAGAAACTTAGCCTTCGACCATCTAAGAGCCTTTTCCGTCTGTTCTAAAAGGATTTTATCTAGTTCAAATCTAGTGTTATTAATTTGTTGTAAGAGATCAGTGGAGTGGTTCTGTGTGTGCAAATGGTATAACCTATCTAGCTCTGAAGTTAGTTTGGTAATATCAATCAGTTTTTGTTTTTTCCTTTCCGCAGCAATCTGGATTAAATGGCCTCTGATCACAACCTTATGGGCTGCCCAAAGGATGGGGGGCGAAACGTCTCCTACATTATTGGTGGCAAAATAGTCTTCTAGGTGTTTGGAGATCTGTGAGATTATGATAGGGTCAGTGAGGAGAGACTCAGTCAGTCTCCGCCCAGCCACAGTGGGTTTGAGACCTATGTGGGAAATCTCAAGGGATACCAACTGGTGATCCGACCATGGGCAGGAGTGAATGGCAGCAGCAGAAGAATTGGCTAGCAAAATAGGAGAACAAAACAGATAATCCAATCTGGAGTAGCTGTCATGAGGGTGGGAATAAAAAGTATACTCTCTAGCCCCCACATTATGTGCTCTCCATGAGTCTACTAAATTATGTGAGTGTAATAGTGATTTTAGAGTTTTGGGGAAGGCATTGCAGGTGCTGCCCATTCTGCTCCGATCCATGGCCGAATGCGCCACCAAGTTAAAATCTCCTCCCAATAGTAGATGAGGGGAGTTATATTTGTCTAACACTTCGAAAAAAGCCTTAAAAAATGATGCTTGAGAATCATTAGGTGCATATACGTTGGCTATTGTAACCCTCTTACCCAGTAAGGAGCCCTGCAGGATGATAAATCTCATTTTGACTTCCCAGGGCCACGGCCGCAATCTATGTCGATTGCCACCTCCAAGATGGCCGATGTCCGATATAGATATACATTACCACAACAAAAATGGCTGCTCGATTACTTCCGGTTCTACGATATAAGTATCATCCCTCTCAGGCCAATCCGGTTCCCCAGTTGAAGTCACGAGCGGTGACGTAACGCGTAGGGCGTGGCAGAGAGCTGACTACACCGGAAGTCACGTAAGGAGGCGCCTCGGACGCCGCTCCTTCCTGCTTTTGTGATTTTATTATTGTTTTTAAGTAAGAGACCAATTTGTTTTTATCCAATAAATGTTCTTTTGAAAATACTACACCATCAGAGGCCTCCTCTCTCCTCCTCCCCCTCCTCCCACCGGGTTGTCACAAGCCTAGGTGGAGATACTCCCAGTTTGTTTTGGCAGGTCCCTGACAGCAAGCAGAGGGGAACACAGACATCCTGTGACTTCTATTGTCACAACAAGGAAGGACCTGCATTGATGCCTGTTTTTTCCTGCTTTGAGGTGAGAGTCTAGAGAGCCTGGTTGAGCTGTCAGTTGTTGTATGAAGATCAACACTACCACTACTACCATCACAAGTTATGGACTCTATATTGTTTCCTATGTGAACTCTGGTTTATAGTCATATATTTGGTAGCATCTTTTTATCACGCTGTTTGCAGCTGCTGCACAGTTTTTTGCACTTTTGCACTTTTTTGCGATTTGGCTTTAGCCATCCATTTGAATTTGTTGATTTTACAGCACAGGTTTTACATATTTGCACTTATTCTTTGTGATACTTATTTTATCACATTTATTTATTTTTATCCAGTACCTGTTCATATTATTTATTTTTCACAGTGTATATTCACCAATTATTGTGTATTTTTATGATAGATTTTATGCGCGAATTCTTTTTATCTTTTATAGTTTGGGGAGAGGGATGTTATCAAGCCATGTATCAAGCGCAGGGTCAGGAGAGGAGGTGGGAGGAGAAAGCAGATTTTCATAAAATTTAGAAAAAATCTGAAGAACCTCAGTTGGGTGGGAGACCAAGCTCCCCTTAGGATTTCGTAACTTGTAAGTATGTGGGGGTTGGATGGATTGGTTGAGCTTTCTAGCAAACATAGCCGATGCCGCGTTACTGTGTAAGAGAAACTTAGCCTTCGACCATCTAAGAGCCTTTTCCGTCTGTTCTAAAAGGATTTTATCTAGTTCAAATCTAGTGTTATTAATGTGTTGTAAGAGATCAGTGGAGTGGTTCTGTGTGTGCAAATGGTATAACCTATCTAGCTCTGAAGTTAGTTTGGTAATATCAATCAGTTTTTGTTTTTTCCTTTCCGCAGCAATCTGGATTAAATGGCCTCTGATCACAACCTTATGGGCTGCCCAAAGGATGGGGGGCGAAACGTCTCCTACATTATTGGTGGCAAAATAGTCTTCTAGGTGTTTGGAGATCTGTGAGATTATGATAGGGTCAGTGAGGAGAGACTCAGTCAGTCTCCGCCCAGCCACAGTGGGTTTGAGACCTATGTGGGAAATCTCAAGGGATACCAACTGGTGATCCGACCATGGGCAGGAGTGAATGGCAGCAGCAGAAGAATTGGCTAGCAAAATAGGAGAACAAAACAGATAATCCAATCTGGAGTAGCTGTCATGAGGGTGGGAATAAAAAGTATACTCTCTAGCCCCCACATTATGTGCTCTCCATGAGTCTACTAAATTATGTGAGTGTAATAGTGATTTTAGAGTTTTGGGGAAGGCATTGCAGGTGCTGCCCATTCTGCTCCGATCCATGGCCGAATGCGCCACCAAGTTAAAATCTCCTCCCAATAGTAGATGAGGGGAGTTATATTTGTCTAACACTTCGAAAAAAGCCTTAAAAAATGATGCTTGAGAATCATTAGGTGCATATACGTTGGCTATTGTAACCCTCTTACCCAGTAAGGAGCCCTGCAGGATGATAAATCTGCTAGAGGGATCTTTGTATACAGTATGAGCTTAAAAAACTAGGTCTTTTTTGATAAATATTGCAACCCCTCGGGATCTAGAACTGAAAGTCGTGTAATACCCTTGACCGAAAGCTTTATCGAAATATGTGGGGTGATTGTTTTTGGAGAAGTGGGTCTCCTGTAGGAGAACGATGTCCGCCTGAAGGCTTTTATACATAGTAAAGGCCTTCTTCCGTTTATGTGGGGAGTTGAAACCCCTGACATTATGGGATATTAATTTAAGACCCATTGTAAGTGTAAAAGGGTACAAGGGCACAGATCAATTTGAGGTGATCCCGAGGGGTTGGTAGCCAACATCCTCCGCCTCGAAAGGCTGGGGATGTCAGGCTGCTGTACAGTTGTAAATACATTACAGAGTAAAACTAGCTTAGTGGCATTCATAGACAAGGTCCCGCAATCCAAAAACCATAAACTAAAAAACATAGAAACAATAGTGCAAAACATTGGGGTCAGGAGGGGAAAGCGCATCCTGACGAGAGGATACTATGCTTAACTGTAAAAGTAAAAACTTTTTAAACAGTAGGACACTAATGTCCAACACTCTTGATTGCCTGGATGAGGGAACAATCCTGGTCCCTCAAACTGTGTAGATCAGCAAGAGGGGGGGAACAACCAAGCAGGCACCACTGAACGTCGGCATTGCAGGGAACACGTGGGCAGAAAAAATGTGCATGGAGGTGCATACAGATTGTGGGAGGTCGAGGGATTCCAGTGTCACTAAAGTAGGAAGTTCTCTCTCACCCTTCCAGAGGAAGATCAGGTTGCACCTCAGCCGATCCAAAAAAGACCCGTATTCCATGTGAGAAATAAAATAGAAAATGAAAAACAACCAGCGGAAAAACAGGCACAAATGAAAAGAGGCATCTTAGGGAAGAGAGCCGGTGGTGGAAGCGAGAGTTGCAACTCTAAAATCTGCTATCTCTGCCTTCTTGCCTCTGTCCTTTGTGATCTCTCTGAGGAGATGGGGTGGCCCAGATGGCAGAAGGGCGAGGGGTAAACGGCATCCTAGGGAGGTCTTCTTTGGCCATGAGACCTATTTTCACTAGGAGTTCCTTTCCTTCCTGGATGGTGCAGACGGTGCACGTGGATCCATTATGGAAGACCTGGAGTTTAAAGGGAAACCCCCATCTGTATCTGATACTTGCTTCTTGGAGAGGGGTAGTGATTTCTTTAAACTTGTGACATTTGTCCAAGGTGGCTGGTGAGAGGTCTGGGTATATTTGAATTTTAGTGCCATCCGGCAAGATGTTAGGGGTGTTACGTGAGGCCCTAAGAATCTTTTCTTTCACTAGATAATCCTTGAGACATAAAATCATGTCCCTTGGGGGCCTTTCATCTGGAGGTTTAGGATGGGGGGGCTCTATGTAGCCTGTCACAGGCAAAGGCAGTCAGGGGTGATTCTGGGAGCAGGGACTGGAGAAGCTTGTAAACGGCAGGGGTTAACTCAGTAACCAACTCAGGGACCCCTCTGATTCTTAAATTGTTTCTCCGATTTCTGTTGTCCAGGTCCTCCAAATGGGCCTGGAGTTGGGTAACAGAATCTGAGAGGGCCTCATGATCTCTCCGAAGGTCAGTGTATGTGAGCTGCAGCTCATTATGCTTAGTCTCTAACAGATACGTTCTCCCACTCAGAACCGCTGTCTCATTCTGTAGTGTGTTAGTAGATTTGTGCAGCTCTGTCTGGAATTTCCCAGCGATTTTGTTATACATGGCTGTGAGGCTGTCATCCAGGTCTGCCTTTGTGAGTTGCAGAGTGTACTCATCGCCCCCAAACGAATGTGCAGGAGAGGCTGTCAGGCTGTGTGCAGGAGCTGAAGCACGCTGAGAGGCGGCGCCATCTTGGGAGTTCTCGGCCATCTCCCGGGCTCTGAGGAGATAGTTAGTTAGGGACCTTTTTGCCGGTTTCCCGCGACGGGACTTGTAGGAAGGCATGCACTGCTTGTTCCCCCGGGGGTGCAGGTAAGTTTGGGAGCAATTAGAAGCGTAATTGGCCCCGGGGAAGGCGTTAAGGTTCCCGTTGTGACAGGGCTCTGCTCAGAAGCGACCTTCCAGTTCCGCGCCGCGTATGCGCCCCCCGCCCCCTTGGACTTTTAATGGCAGAAATGAAGTATAGAGGGTCAAAAATGGATAAAAAGGCACAAAGGTGCCAACTTTATTATTGTACAAATAGTGGAAAATTAGAAAAAATATATATTGCATATAAACACAATGGGTTTAAAATGTGTTGTAGCAGTACATCAATTAATCAACATAGACACAAAATGGTTTAGTATGATAACCCAAGCTAGTGGTCAAAAAACACTGGCCACACCAAATCAAGGTCAGCAAACTAGACTTTTAGACATATACCCGACATGTTTTGGAAATTATTTTTGCATTGGTATACATTTTCCTTCTTCAGGGGTAATTTTAAAGTTGGGTAGTTATGTTCTTATCTGTAACATAAATATAGATGTATAATAGTATTTATATGACAACATCGAAAAGATATACCATCAACAACTTTTCTATGGATAATACAAACTAGCAGGACCAAAGGTACTTACATGTAGTAGATTCACTACAAGTTTGCAAAGTTAAAAGACAATACAAAAGAGTGGTGCATGCTGGCTGCATGGATCCATACATATACACGGAACAGGTGGTTAAAGTGTGTGTCCAAAACCCAGCTGTCAAGACGTGTTCACAAAAGGCGCCTGGCAACTGCCACAGCAGCAGAATATGCACTGTGGAAACAGTAATGAGAGAAGGAGGGTGAGTCCCTCTCTAAGCAAAGGTGCATAAATATATATGTGGTAGAATAATAGTAAAAACAGTGAATGGTGCAGCAAACAGCTGATCCATACTCAACCTGTTTGAAAGTAAAAAATAGTTACCTTAAAACTGAGGCTGTAAGCGATGCTGACACTGGATTAACAGCCGGTGAACTGACAGAGCCATCAGGCGTCAGTAATTACATACTGGGCTGTGTCCAGTGTGGGCCAATCAGAATTGCACCTATGCTGTCTCACTTAATCAGCTGTAATGGAAACAGATGACTGCGAGAGATTGGCGTCTTTTTGACATGAGGTGCGTGGCATAGCCACGCCCGCCGGGGCGTGATGACGTCACGCATCCCCGCGTCACTGGCGGGGAGGAATTCCTGACTCATGACACTGAGGACAACGAGGGGAATGCATGGTTGCTCCTCTCAGCACAAATGGCACAGAGATGGACAAGGTCCATCATTTAGCCAGCCTGCACTGTTGGAGCTTATCTGCCGCGAGCGCGCGTGCATAATAGCACATGGGTGCACGTGGTGACTCATGCACGCCCACCGTGACACTCTGGCGGGGCTATTTAAATCAGCTCCAGCACCCAGACTGGTTGCTGGTTTGTCTTCAGCTCCTGTTGCTTCCTGCTTCCTGTTTCCTGTTTCCTGTTGATGCTTACCTGATCTCCTGTTGTGACCCGGACTGCTCTTACCACGCTGCCTCTCTCCTGGATTGACCCCCGGCCTGACTTAACGGACTTCCTCTGCTTGATACCAGTGTTTGACCCCTGGCCTGATTAACGGACTTCCTCTGCTTGATACCAGTGTTTGACCCCCGGCCTGATTAACGGACTTCCTCTGCTTGATACCACTGTTTGACCCCCGGCCTGTTCTATGGACTTGTCTTGCTTATTGCCTGTGTTTGACCCTCTGCTTGCTTACAGTTTGTCTGCTCCACCCAGCAACGGGACTTCCACCGGTTCCTGGACTCCTGCATCCCCAGACCCGGCTCTGTAGTTTCCCACAAGGGACCCATACCTGCTGGTGGCCCGTGCTCCTTAGTGCCACCCATTCCCTGTTTCATCTCCAGGGGACGGGGTGCGCATAGTGGCAAGGGCAAACCGCTCTTGGCATCTCGGCCTCGGTAAGTACTTACCTGACAGTACAAACCAGCCAAATGTCTGAGGCAGACAGAGCGTGTTTCCCTTTAGAGATCCTGTGCCAGCAGGTCTCAGCCCTCACTGACGCAGTCCAGAAGCTACAAGAGGGCTATACCCAAATTGACAGCCACCTTCAGCAACTATCCAGTTCGCCTCTACCTGCAGTCGCAGCTCCCCCACCTACTAGTGGGGCCTCCGCCCCTCAGCCCACTGCAAGCTCAACGGTAGTTATGGCGCTCCCTGAGCCCAGGGTCCCTACACCTGAGCGCTTCTCAGGGGATCGTAAAAAATACAGAGCCTTCAAGAATGCCTGCGCACTCTATCTGGCCCTCCAGCCCAGGACTTTTTCTTCTGATGCAGTAAAAGTGGGGTTTGTTATCTCCCTTCTAGCTGAGGAGCCACAAGCTTGGGCTCACAGTCTGATGGAACAAAGGAGCCCTGTCTTGAATTCTATTGATACCTTCTTTGAAAGCATGGCTCAACTTTATGACGATCCACAACGCACTGCTACCGCTGAAGCAACCCTTCATAACCACTCCCAAGGAAAGAGGCCCATAGAGGATTACACAGTGGAATTCCGCAAGTGGGCAGCCGACACAGGTTGGAATGAGCCTGCTTTGAGGTACCAATACCGTCAAGGTCTGTCTGAGGTCCTTAAGGATAAACTGGCAAGGATAGAAACCCCAGCCTCTCTAGAGAAACTAATCCAATCAGCCACCAAGCTGGATAGGCGTTTACGTGAGCGACGCACAGAACGTTTTCAAGGGCTACGACCTAGTTGGACCCCCTTCAGGCCAATGCCTATACATACTCCACCTCCTACTGCTGCTACCTCCTCGGCTCCTGAAGCCGAGCCCATGCAGCTCGGGCTGGTCCGTGCTCCCCTGACTCCTGAAGAAAGGCAACGCAGACACCAATCCAATCTGTGTCTGTACTGTGGAGGTTCCGATCATTTCCTCTGCAGCTGTCCAGTGAGGCCTAGTAAGTCATACCCGCAAGAGACTGTGAATTACCGATCCATGGGTATACCCAAGACTTATGTTTCTCTCCTTATTTCTCTACAGCTACCGGAAGAGGAAACCCATCTGCCAGCAATAATTGATTCCGGAGCTTGTAGCTGCTTCCTAGACATCTCGCTGGCCCAAAATCTACATGTCCCTCTTCAGGCTAAGGCTCAAAGTCTCCTGGTACATTTGGCTGATGGGTCTCTTCCAAGTTCTGGACCCATCACCCGAGAAACGAAGCCCATCCTTACCTCCACCGACTCAGGCCATCAAGAGTTTCTACGATTTGACCTTATCCATTCACCTATCTTTCCTGTAATCTTAGGCCTGCCCTGGCTCCAGGCGCATGAACCTCAAATTAACTGGAAGACCAAGGAAGTATCCTTCTCCTCTCAATACTGCTCCCAGAACTGCTTCACCCCAGCTCCTGGTATTTGCTCAGCCATTTCACCCGTGCCTGACAATCTCCAACACGTCCCTTCAGAAT
This sequence comes from Lithobates clamitans, assembly GCA_037952925.1. NCBI lineage: Eukaryota > Metazoa > Chordata > Amphibia > Anura > Ranidae > Lithobates > Lithobates clamitans. The sequence goes on along the minus strand of JBBGZY010000244.1, from coordinate 1,242,727 downwards.
ATCTTGAGTTCCGGGATGTATTTGACAAACAGAAGGTGGACTGCCTACCGCCTCACTGGCCCTACGATTGCCCCATTGACCTCCTTCCTGGCTCAGAAGTCCCGTTTGGCCGCATTTTTTCACTGTCAGAAACCGAACTGAAGGTCCTGAAAGATTATATTGATGAACACTTAGAAAAACGCTTCATCCGTCCTTCCTCTTCGCCAGCCAGAGCTGGTATCTTTTTCGTAGAGAAGAAAGATGGGTCCTTAAGGCCGTGTGTGGATTACAGGCAACTAAATAACATAACGGTAAAGAACCGTTACCCACTACCACTCATTCCCGAATTGTTCCAACGATTTCAGTCGGCCCAGATCTTCTCTAAACTGGATCTTCGTGGTGCTTACAATCTCATCAGGATTCGGCCCGGGGATGAGTGGAAGACCGCCTTTAGGTCCAGGTTTGGCCATTATGAGTACCTGGTGATGCCTTTTGGGTTATGCAACGCCCCGGCCACTTTCCAACATCTAATAATGACATCTTCTGAGAATACCTTGACGATTTCTTAGTCGTCTACTTAGATGATATCCTCATCTTCTCTGCCACCATTGAGCTTCACCAAGTCCATGTTAAAAAAGTCCTTACCATACTCAGGAATCATAAATTATACCTCAAGGCTGAGAAATGCGAATTTGAGATGACTGTGGTGCAGTTTCTGGGATTCATCATTTCCACCAATGGGGTCGCAATGGACCCACAAAAGGTCAAGGCAATTCAAGAATGGCCGGCTTCATCAGATAAAAAAGGGGTACAGCGGTTCATCGGGCTTTGTCATGAGAGGGTTTACCCATTGGTGACGCTATCGGTCTCTTGGATCGCAGTACCAGTGTCCACCAGCGGGTGTCTTCCAACACCTGGGACCTGTAGTAAAAGGTCTCTCCTGCTGGTGGCACTGTTGCATCCTTGGGCCGTAGTACCGGTGTCCACCAGCGGGTGCACTCCGGCAGTGTGGAGCAAACAGCACCCTCTGCGCTCAGCTGTAACATGAGGCCAATTACTACAGCCTTATAAAGGCTTGCCTTGGTATCTTTCACCCTGCGTCCTGACCTTGCTGTCTGTATCCTGACCGTGAACCTGTTTCTGTCCTGATCTGATCTGATCCCTATCCTATCTGATCCCTATCCCTATCCCTAGCCCATCCTGTACTTGTCCTTCCTGATTCCCTTTGATCCTTGCCCTGCAGCCTATCCGTCCATCCTCTCCCTGTCCTGCTGGTTTCCCGTCCTTACCAATCTGCTGACCTCCCTGTGTATGACCTTGGCCTGGCTTTGTTTACAATTCCGGTATCTCCATTTACTTGTATATACTATTTGTTGTTTGTGGGTCTGTGGTTGGTTTTGCACTGTTCATATTTCTCTTGCTTGTCACTTATTTAATAAACACCATTATTTTTTCACTTACATGCGTTTCTGGTTTCCTCTGTGCAGTCCACACAGTCTGGTCTACTAATCCTCTGACAGTATACCAAGGCCATCCCTGACCAGACGTGGCTGCATTGAGGAAACCATCCTGGTTTGTCAGGTATGCTAATATGGATTTCAATGAAATAATTTATTATTCTCTGCTAGCAGAAAAGGATGGTGAATTTTGTCGCCAGATTTTAAAAGGGTGGACTAGTGACCAGCTGATGGAAACTATCCGATCAGCTCATTCCCTAGTGGATCAGGGGTATATGTTCAGCCCCTGATCCAGTTATGTGCAAAACCAGCCCTGTAATGCATTCCCGAAGGAAGTGATAATTTTTTGCCCCCCTTCAATTATGGCCAAGTTGAATCCCTGGTTTGGTTGTTAGAGGATGATCCAGCCTATTTCATGGAACATTATTCCTCCTGTTCACAGCAGGTGTTGTCTAATTGCATCGAGTCGGTGCAATCCTTGGTTAGTCAGGCTGTGTGTGAATCAGCGTTTGTTCAACCTGTGCTGCAGGCATGGTCAGATCTACTGTCTTTAGCTAAGCCACAATATTCCAGCCCTGCCATTAATCATCTGCCTTCCCAAAAATCTATCTCTCCGTCGCCTATGGCAACCTCAGCTATAGCCCAGTTTAATCAGCCCCCTACCAAATACTACTTCCTAGTCTCCAAGTGTAGCACCTATCCTGCCTTCAATCCACCTGTCTCTTCTCCACCTGTAACAGTCCCACAAAACCCTCCTCCAGCTACAGTTCATTGGTCTTCCTTCTGCCCAGCTACTTTCTTTTCTTATGACCCGGATGTAGTGATATGATAATATTGTATAGTATAGTATTACCGTGGGTATGATAATTAATTAGTAAGTACTCTTCCGCAGCAACCCAATTCTTCCAGAGAGATGCACTTTATTGACTTCCAACACAGAACAAAGTCCAAAGTCCACAGATGACAAAAAAATCCGACAGAGTATATAATTCAGAATCCCATTTCTTTCTAGGTCTGCGTGTCCATACACAGACAAGCCTCACTTAAAACTATAGACTGAACACCGTGTTATATTCACTAGATATTGAATGGCTGAGCAATTTGATTGGCCGTCTCCATTCAGACCTTTTATATACTTTAATCTTTCAGACAGACAACAACTCCCAGCCGTGAACAGCTGCAGTCATAAACCGCCCCAATTTGCACTCCTGCATATCAACATCAACAAGTCCCCTTAGGCTGGGTTCACACTATACTACACGACAGTAGTACGACTTTCAGGCTGGGTTCACACTGGTCCGACAAACGCTCCGACATTGGGAGCTCATGTCGCATGACGTGTGAAATTTAATGTTTCCCTATGGGAGCCGTCCTAACTGGTCCGACACAAGTCGTTCCGACTTTAGAAATGCTCCCTGTACTACTTTGGTCCGACTTTGATCCTACTTCAGCCTATTGACTATCATTGAAGTCGGATCAAAGTCGGATTGCCGTCTCGCATGATCCGACTTCGGCACGCGACTTGTGCTCAGATGATCTTGAGGGGGAACTCCGCGCCAAATTTTAGATAAAAATCCGGCAAAATTAGCAAAAGAGCGGCAAAAGAGCAGAAGAGAGCGGAGAAGCCCGCCAGAAGATCCGGAGAGCGTGGAGAAGAACCGGAGAGACCCCCGAAGTCGGAAGAAGACCCCCGGAGCTGTCTAATAAAATGCTTTAAAAATCTGTGTAGTGTTTTTTTTTAAATTGACACTTTTTCCCTAGGTGAATGGGTAGGGGTACGATGTACCCCATACTCATTCACATAGGGTGGGGGGCCGGGATCTGGGGGCCCCCTTATTAAAGGGGGCTCCCGGATTCCGATAAGCCCCCCGCCCGCAGACCCCGACAACCAACGGCCAGGGTTGTCGGGAAGAGGCCCTTGTCCTCATCAACATGGGGACAAGGTGCTTTGGGGTGGGGGGGCCGCAGTGCGCCCCCCTCCCCCAAGGCAACAACCCCCCCATGTTGAGGGCATGCGGCCTGGTACGGTTCAGGAGGGGGGGGGCGCTCGCTCGTCCCCACCCCCATTCCTGTCCGGCCGGGCTGCGTGCTCGGATAAGGGTCTGGTATGGATTGGGGGGACCCCCCCACGCCGCTTTTTCGGCGTAGGGGGTTCCCCTCAAGGTCCATACCAGACCCAAGGGCCTGGTATGCTCTTGGAGGGGGAACCCATGCCAGATTTTTATTTAAAATTTGGCGCGGAGTTCCCCCTAAAGATTCATACCAAACACAGTGCCGGCCATTGGCGAGGATCCAAGTCGGATCCCCGTTCATTGAAAGTTGGACACATGCCGGCTTCATGTCGCAGGGCAAAGTCGGATCCAAAGTAGGACGGCTGTCGTGTCGCACCAGTGTGAACCCAGCCTCATCCTACTTTGCTCTGCGACATCAGTCCTACATTGGTCCTACATTGATCCTACATTGGTCCTACATTCATCCGACTTTCATGAACAGGATACTACTTTGATCCGACTTTTCAGATAGTATACTTGTCCTTCGACCAATTAAGGCTGGGTTCACACTATACTACACGACAGTAGTACGACTTTCATCCTACTTTTCTCTGCGACATCAGTCCTACATTGGTCCTACATTGATCCTACATTGGCCCTACATCCATCCGACTTTCATGAACAGGATACTACTTTGATCCGACTTTTCAGATAGTACACTTGTCCTTTGACCAATCAAAACTAACACACAATGGGAGGGGTCACATCAGGGGGCAGGAAATAACACAATGTCGGATGCCAAAGTCGGATGGTTAGGACAAGGATCCGACTTTGATCCTACTTCAATGATAGTCAATGGGCTGAAGTAGGATCAAAGTCGGACCAAAGTAGTACAGGGAGCATTTCTAAAGTCGGAACGACTTGTGTCGGACCAGTTAGGATGGCTCCCATAGGGAAACATTGAATTTCATACGTCATGCGACATGAGATCCCAATGTCGGAGTGTTTGTCGGACCAGTGTGAACCCAGCCTAAGGCTGGGTTCACACTGGTGCGACATGACAGCCGTCCTACTTTGGATCCGACTTTGCCCTGCGACATGAAGCCGGCATGTGTCCGACTTTCAATGAACGGGGATCCGACTTGGATCCCCGCCAATGCTCGGCATTGTGTTTGGTATGAATCTTGAGGGGGAACTCCGCGCCAAATTTTAAATAAAAAACCGGCATGGGTTCCCCCTCCAAGAGCATACCAGGCCCTTGGGTCTGGTATGGACCTTAAGGGGAACCCCCTACGCTGAAAAAACGGCGTGGGGGGTCGCCCCCAATCCATACCAGACCCTTATCCGAGCACGCAGCCCGGCCGGACAGGAATGGGGTGGGGACGAGCGAGCGCCCCCCCCCCCTCCTGAACCGTACCAGGCCGCATGCCCTCAACATGGGGGGGCTGGTGCCTTGGGGGAGGGGGCGCGCTGCGGCCCCCCACCCCAAAGCACCTTGTCCCCATGTTGATGAGGACAAGGGCCTCTTCCCGACAACCCTGGCCGTTGGTTGTCGGGGTCTGCGGGCGGGGACTTATCGGAATCCGGGAGCCCCCTTTAATAAGGGGGCCCCCAGATCCCGGCCCCCCACCCTATGTGAATGAGTATGGGGTACAGCGTACCCCTACCCATTCACCTAGGAAAAAAGTGTCAATTTAAAAAAAAACACTACACAGATTTTTAAAGCATTTTATTAGACAGCTCCGCGGGTCTTCTTCCGACTTCGGGGGTCTCTCCGGTTCTTCTCCACGCTCTCCGGATCTTCTGCCGGGCTCCTCCGCTCTCTTCTGCTCTTTTGCCGCTCTTTTGCTAAAGCGGAGGAGCCTGGTCTTCAATCTTCTGCCTTCTGCCCTCTTCTCCCGATGTTGACACGACGCTCTCTGGGGCTAGAATGCTCTCTGTGCGCTCTGCTCTGATTTATATAGGCGGTGACCCCGCCCCCTTAAGCCGTCACAGTCCCTGGGCATGCTGGGACTATGACGGCATAAGGGGGCGTGGTCATCGGGTGATGACCACGCCCCCTAAAACGTCACAGTCCCAGCATGCCCAGGGACTGTGACGGCTTAAGGGGGCGGGGTCACCGCCTATATAATTCAGAGCAGAGCGCACAGAGAGCATTCTAGCCCCAGAGAGCGTCGTGTCAACATCGGGAGAAGAGGGCAGAAGGCAGAAGATTGAAGACCAGGCTCCTCCGCTTTAGCAAAAGAGCGGCAAAAGAGCAGAAGAGAGCGGAGGAGCCCGGCAGAAGATCCGGAGAGCGTGGAGAAGAACCGGAGAGACCCCCGAAGTCGGAACAAGACCCGCGGAGCTGTCTAATAAAATGCTTTAAAAATCTGTGTAGTGTTTTTTTTTAAATTGACACTTTTTTCCTAGGTGAATGGGTAGGGGTACGCTGTACCCCATACTCATTCACATAGGGTGGGGGGCCGGGATCTGGGGGCCCCCTTATTAAAGGGGGCTCCCGGATTCCGATAAGTCCCCGCCCGCAGACCCCGACAACCAACGGCCAGGGTTGTCGGGAAGAGGCCCTTGTCCTCATCAACATGGGGACAAGGTGCTTTGGGGTGGGGGGCCGCAGCGCGCCCCCTCCCCCAAGGCACCAGCCCCAACATGTTGAGGGCATGCGGCCTGGTACGGTTCAGGAGGGGGGGGGCGCTCGCTCGTCCCCACCCCATTCCTGTCCGGCCGGGCTGCGTGCTCGGATAAGGGTCTGGTATGGATTGGGGGCGACCCCCCACGCCGTTTTTTCGGCGTAGGGGGTTCCCCTTAAGGTCCATACCAGACCCAAGGGCCTGGTATGCTCTTGGAGTGGGAACCCATGCCGGTTTTTTATTTAAAATTTGGCGCGGAGTTCCCCCTCAAGATCATCTGAGCACAAGTCGCGTGCCGAAGTCGGATCATGCAAGATGGCAATCCGACTTTGATCCGACTTCAATGATAGTCAATAGGCTGAAGTAGGATCAAAGTCGGACCAAAGTAGTACAGGGAGCATTTCTAAAGTCGGAACGACTTGTGTCGGACCAGTTAGGACGGCTCCCATAGGGAAACATTAAATTTCACACGTCATGCGACATGAGCTCCCAATGTCGGAGCGTTTGTCGGACCAGTGTGAACCCAGCCTAAAACTAACACACAATGGGAGGGGCTACAGCAGGGGGCAGGAAATAACGCAATGTTGGATGTCTTGGGGTGAATCTTGAGGGGGAACTCCGCGCCAAATTTTAAATAAAAAACCGGCGTGGGTCCCCCCCAGGAGCATACCAGGCCCTTGAGTCTGGTATGGACCTTGAGGGGAACCCCCTACGCTGAAAAAACGGCGTGGGGGTCCCCCCCAATCCATACCAGACCCTTATCCGAGCACGCAGCCCGGCCAGTCAGAAATGGGGGTGGGGACGAGCGAGCGCCCCCCCTCCTGAACCGTACCAGGCCGCATGCCCTCAACATGGGGGGTTGGTGCCTTGGGGGAGGGGGGTGCCCTGCGGCCCCCCCACCCCAAAGCACCCTGTCCCCTACGTACAAAGTCGGGTTCCGAAGTCGGATCATGCGAGACGGCGATCCGACTTTGATCCGACTTCAATGATAGTCAATAGGCTGAAGTAGGATCAAAGTCGGACCAAAGTAGTACAGGGAGCATTTCTAAAGTCGGAACGACTTGTGTCGGACCAGTTAGGATGGCTCCCATAGGGAAACATTGGATTTCACACGTCATGCGACATGAGCTCCCAATGTCGGAGCGTTTGTCGGACCAGTGTGAACCCATTCTTAGATATGTGTAATTAGATTAGATTAACAGATACCACCTGAACACCCTTTGATATGTTCAAATAGACTTGCATAAGATTAACACATAAAAGGGTCTTCAGCTGTCCCCTTGCTATGTTAAAATTCAGTTGGACAAATCAACCATTGCCAATTGAATTCTGGCCTGGTCAATATTGACTGTATGTGTACATACATATAATAATGTCCCACATAAATCGGTGAACATATTACAACACCTGCACCTACGTACAAAGCTGCAGTGGCTAAACCAAAAACGAAACAAAAGTTCTTCCCGACCCACACCATCCTGCCAGTAACCCAACCTGCCTCCACACCAACCAACCTGTTCCAGCCTGCGTTCATGCCAGTTGAACTTGATGACCCACCTAAACCTGCCAAACCTCTGCCTGCTATCCAACCCGAAGTCTCGGTGCCCACTTTCCAGTCTGATGTGCCTGCTATCCAGTTTGACGTGCCTGCCTCCCAGTCTGATGTCTCGATGCTTGCCTTCCAGCCAGATGTCTCGGTGCCTGCCTTCCAGCTTGATGTCTCTGCCTTCCAGTCTGATGTGCCCACCTTCCAGTCTAATATGCCTGCTTTCCAGTCTGATGTCCTGATGCCTGCCTTCCAGCCTCAAGTCTCGGTGCCCGCTTTTCTGTCTGATGTCTTCATGCCTGCCTTTCAGCTTGATGTCTCAAAGCTTGCCTTTCAGCCTTACGTCTCGGTGTCTGCTCTTCCACCTGATGTCTCGATACCTGCCTTCCAGCCTGATGTGCCTGCCTTCCAACCTGATGTGCCAGCTTCCCAGCCTGATGTGCCAGCTTCCCAGTCTGATGTGCCAGCTTCCCAGTCTGATGTGCCATTTCCCCAGTCTGATGTCTCAGTGCCTGCCTTCCAGCCTGATGTCTTGAAGCTTGCCTTCCAGCCTGATGTCTCGAAGCTTGCCTTCCAGCCTGATGTGCCTGCCTTCCAGCCTGATGTGCCTGCCTTCCAGCCTGATGTGCCAGCTTCCCAGCCTGATGTGCCAGCTTGCCAGTCTGATGTGCCAGCTTCCCAGTCTGATGTCTCAGTGCCTGCCTTCCAGCCTGATGCCTCGAAGCTTGCCTTCCAGCCCGATGTCTCGAAGCTTGCCTTTCAACCTGATGTCTCGGTGCCTGCCTTCCAGCCTGATGTGCCAGCTTCCCAATTTGATGTGCCAGCTTCCCAGTCTGATGTGCCAGCTTGCCAGTCTGATGTGCCAGCTTCCCAGTCTGATGTGCCAGCTCCCCAGTCTGATGTCTCAGTGCTTGCCTTCCAGCCCGATGTCTCGAAGCTTGCCTTTCAGCCTGATGTCTCGGTGCCTGCCTTCCAGCCTGATGTGCCAGCTTCCCAGTTTGATGTGCCAGCTTCCCAGTTTGATGTGCCAGCTTCCCAGTCTGTTGTCTCAGTGCCTGCCTTCCAGCCTGATGTCTCGAAGCTTCCCTTTCAGCCTGATGTCTCGAAGCTTGCCTTCCAGCCTGATGTGCCTGCCTTCCAGCCTGATGTGCCTGCCTTCCAGCCTGATGTGCCTGCCTTCCAGCCTGATGTGCCAGCTTCCCAGCCTGATGTGCCAGCTTGCCAGTCTGATGTGCCAGCTTCCCAGTTTGATGTGCCAGCTTCCCAGTCTGATGTCTCAGTGCCTGCCTTCCAGCCTGATGCCTCGAAGCTTGCCTTCCAGCCCGATGTCTCGAAGCTTGCCTTTCAACCTGATGTCTCGGTGCCTGCCTTCCAGCCTGATGTGCCAGCTTCCCAATTTGATGTGCCAGCTTCCCAGTCTGATGTGCCAGCTTGCCAGTCTGATGTGCCAGCTTCCCAGTCTGATGTGCCAGCTCCCCAGTCTGATGTCTCAGTGCTTGCCTTCCAGCCCGATGTCTCGAAGCTTGCCTTTCAGCCTGATGTCTCGGTGCCTGCCTTCCAGCCTGATGTGCCAGCTTCCCAGTTTGATGTGCCAGCTTCCCAGTTTGATGTGCCAGCTTCCCAGTCTGTTGTCTCAGTGCCTGCCTTCCAGCCTGATGTCTCGAAGCTTCCCTTTCAGCCTGATGTCTCGAAGCTTGCCTTCCAGCCTGATGTGCCTGCCTTCCAGCCTGATGTGCCTGCCTTCCAGCCTGATGTGCCAGCTTGCCAGCCTGATGTGCCAGCTTGCCAGTCTGATGTGCCAGCTTCCCAGTTTGATGTGCCAGCTTCCTAGTCTGATGTCTCAGTGCCTGCCTTCCAGCCTGATGCCTCGAAGCTTGCCTTCCAGCCCGATGTCTCGAAGCTTGCCTTTCAACCTGATGTCTCGGTGCCTGCCTTCCAGCCTGATGTGCCAGCTTCCCAGTCTGATGTGCCAGCTTCCCAGTCTGATGTGCCAGCTTGCCAGTCTGATGTGCCAGCTTCCCAGTCTGATGTCTCAGTGCCTGCCTTCCAGTCTGATGCCTCGAAGCTTGCCTTACAGCCCGATGTCTCGAAGCTTGCCTTTCAGCCTGATGTCTCGGTGCCTGCCTTCCAGCCTGATGTGCCAGCTTCCCAGTTTGATGTGCCAGCTTCCCAGTTTGATGTGCCAGCTTCCCAGTCTGTTGGCTCAGTGCCTGCCTTCCAGCCTGATGTCTCGAAGCTTCCCTTTCAGCCTGATGTCTCGAAGCTTCCCTTTCAGCCTGATGTCTCGAAGCTTGCCTTGCAGCCTGATGTGCCTGCCTTCCAGCCTGATGTGCCTGCCTTCCAGCCTGATGTGCCAGCTTGCCAGCCTGATGTGCCAGCTTGCCAGTCTGATGTGCCAGCTTCCCAGTTTGATGTGCCAGCTTCCCAGTCTGATGTCTCAGTGCCTGCCTTCCAGCCTGATGCCTCGAAGCTTGCCTTCCAGCCCGATGTCTCGAAGCTTGCCTTTCAACCTGATGTCTCGGTGCCTGCCTTCCAGCCTGACGTGCCAGCTTCCCAGTCTGATGTGCCAGCTTCCCAGTCTGATGTGCCAGCTTCCCAGTCTGATGTCTCAGTGCCTGCCTTCCAGTCTGATACCTCGAAGCTTGCCTTACAGCCCGATGTCTTGAAGCTTGCCTTTCAGCCTGATGTCTCGGTGCCTGCCTTCCAGCCTGATGTGCCAGCTTCCCAGTTTGATGTGCCAGCTTCCCAGTTTGATGTGCCAGCTTCCCAGTCTGATGTGCCAGCTTCCCAGTCAGAAAAGAGAGGGCGCATCGGCCTTGTGCATTATCTTTAAAAAGGCAAGATGTGCAGCCAGCAGCGGTCTGCATGTCTTGTCCATAGGTCTGGAGACTGCTACCATCATTTGACTATTATGCGTGATTTTTATCTACCCTTGTGAGTAGTACTTTTACGTTTTCTGTTTTAATAAACCTTTTTAAAGATAATGCACAAGGCCGGTGCGCCCTCTCTTTTCTGTTTTTTGTCTGTATGTTAGGATTTCCCTATCCTTGAGGGCAGCAAGGCTGAAAGCTACCATCCATCGGAAAACTTGGAACTGTCGGGCTTATACATTTATGCGCAAGAGTTTTTGTTTTGTTCTGTTGTCTCAGTGCCTGCCTTCCAGCCTGATGTCTCTAAGCTTGCCTTCCAGCCTGATGTTTCGATGCCTGCCTTCCAGCCTGGTGTGCCAGCTTCCCAGTCTGATGTGCCAGCTTCTCAGTCTGATGTGCCCGCTTTCCAGCCTATTGTCCTAGTGCCTGCCTTCCAGCCTGATGTCTCAGTGCCAGCTTCCCAGACTGATGTGCCAGCTTCCCAGACTGATGTGCCAGCTTCCCAGACTGATGTGCCAGCTTCCCAGACTGATGTGCCTGCTGCCCAGCCTGAAGTGCCCGTGCCTGCTGTCCAGCCTGAAGTGCCCATGCCTGTTGCCCAGCCTGATGTGCCTGCTGCCCAGCTCAAAGTGCCCGTGCCTGCTGCCCAGCCTGAAGTGCCTGTGCCTGCTGCCTAGCCTGAAGTGCCTGTGCCTGCTGCACAGCCTAAAGTGTCCATGCCTGCTACCCAGCTCGAAGTGCCTGCTGCTAAGCTCAAGTGCCCCTGCCCGCTGCCCAGCCTGATGTGCCTGCTGCCCAACTCGAAGTGCCCGCTGCCCAGCTCAAAGTGCACGTGCCTGCTGCCCAGCTCGAAGTGCCTGTGCCTGCTGCCCAGCTCGAAGTGCCTGCTGCCCAGCTTGAAGTGCCCGTGCCTGCTGCCCAGTTCGAAGTGCCCGCTGCCCAGCTTGGTGTATTCCTGCCCACTGTCATCTCGGATGTGCCCGCTGTCTGCTCGGATGTGCCCGCTGTCTACTCGGATGTGCAGACAATTGGACAATTTCATCTTGTTGGAGCATCCAGAGGCCGCTCCTTTGAGGGGGGGTACTGTCATGACAGGGTTTACCCGTTGGTGGCGCTATCGGTCTCTTGGATCGCAGTACCAGTGTCCACCAGCAGGTGTCTTCCAACACCTGGGACCTGTAGTAAGAAGTCTCTCCTGCTGGTGGCACTGTTGCATCCTTGGGCCATAGTACTGGTGTCCACCAGCGGGTGCACTCCGGCAGTGTGGAGCAAACAGCACCCTCTGCGCTCAGCTGTAACATGAGGTCAATTACCACAGCCTTATAAGTACCCGACAAGCCCTCACAGGGTTGCCTTCATATCTTTCGCCATGCGCCCTGACCTTGCTTCCTGTATCCTGACCGTGAACTTGTTTCTGTCCTGATCTGATCCGATCCCTATCCCTAGCCCATCCTGTACTTGTCCCTCCTGATTCCCTTTGATCCCTGCCCTGCAGCATATCCGTCCATCCTCTCCCTGTCCTGCTGGTTTCCCGTCCTTACCCATCTGCTGACCTCCCTTTGTATGACCTTGGCCTGGCTTTGTTTACGATTCTGGTATCTCCATTTACTTGTATATACTATTTGTTGTTTGTGGGTCTGTGGTTGGTTTTGCACTGTTTATATTTCTCTTACTTGTCACTTATTTAATAAACACCATTATTTCTTCACTTGCATGCGTTTCTGGTTTCCTCTGTGCAGTCCACACAGTCTGGTCTACTAATCCTCTGACAGGTTTGCTAACTTCTATAGAAGGTTTATTAGTGGCTTTTCATCCATTGTGGCACCTATCACTCAACTTACCCATCAACACGACCGTTTCCAATGGTCAAAGCAAGCACAGGAAGCCTTTACCAAGCTTAAAACCTTGTTTGTTTCTGCACCAATCTTACAACATCCTGATCCGGCTTTACCATTTGTGTTAGAAGTGGATGCTTCAGAAACTGCTACAGGAGCCATTCTCTCCCAGAGACATGGGCCCAAGGCCATTCTTCACCCTGTAGCTTTTGCATCCCGGAAACTGAGTCCACTAGGACTCAATTACGATGTAGGTGACAGGGAGCTGCTGACCATCAAGTTCGCCTTAGAAGAGTGGAGGTATCTGTTGGACGGGGCGTCTCATCCTGTTATGATCTTCACCGATCATAAGAATGTAGAGTATCTCAGGACAGCAAAACGTCTGAGGCCCAGACAAGCCCGCTGGGCCCTCTTCTTCTCTAGATTTAACTTTCATATATCCTACAGACCGGGCTCTAAGAACGGAAAAGCGGATGCGCTCTCTCAGATGTTCTCTGAGACTCCTCAGATCACTGTGCCTAGTACCATCCTTTCTCCGCAAAACTTCCTTGGAGTCACCCAATCTGATCTAATGACTTCCATCAAATCCTCATCTAGCCGCCTTTCCGCTCCTGAAACACATGCTTTTAAAAAACATGATGAGCTGCTCTGGGCCAAAGAGAAAATTTTTGTTCCACAGGATGTAATGCCTCTAGCCCTCAAAACATTCCATGATCACAGATTCGCAGGCCACTTCGGAACAAGGTAGACTATTGAACTGATCTCCCATTCTTTTTGGTGGCCGGGGTGGAGACAGGATTGTAAAGACTATGTCTCTTCTTGTTTACCTTGCCAACGCAATAAGGGTCTAAACACCAAATCTTGGGGTCTACTCAAACCCTTGCCCATCCCGGAACGACCATGGGCGGAAGTGTCAATGGACTTTATTGTGGACTTACCTGCTTCGGCGGGGTTTACCACCATCTTGGTCGTAGTTGATCGCCTCTCCAAGATGACACATTCCCTACCCATGGTGGGCACCCCCTCTGCTTCTGATACGGCTAATATCTTCCTCAAGGAAATAATCAGACTCCATGGTATGCCCAAGAGCATCGTCTCTGACAGGGGTGTTCAATTTACCTCCAAGCTTTGGAAAGAGCTTTGCAAGACCCTGGAAATTAAAATGTGCCTCACCTCTGCGTACCATCCTCAGAGCAATGGCCAGACAGAGAGGACAAATCAAACCTTGGAGCAGTACCTCCGATGTTTTTGTTCTGGTTCACAGGATGATTGGGCGACTCTCCTACCATATGCGGAGTTCGCCTATAACAACTCTGTTTACTCCGCAACAAACCAAACACCCTTCTGGGCAATTTTGGATTCCATCCTCCCTTCCTCCCTAACATCCTCCCTGAAATGTCTGTTCCTGCCGTACAAGACCGGATAGGCTCTATTCAATCTAACTTCCAAAGGATCCAAGACACTCTACGGAAAGCTCAGGTCAATTATAAGAAACAGTATGACCGAGGAAGGAAGGAAAATCCAATCTTCAAAGTGGGTGAGGAAGTTTGGTTGGCAACCACAAATCTCAGATTACCTCTGCCCTCACGGAAACTGGGGCCAAAGTTCATCGGGCCTTTTAAAATCAAGAAGATGGTCAACCCCGTGGCATTTGAGCTGGCACTACCAACATCTTATAGAATACACCCAGTTTTCCATGCATCCCTGCTTAAGCCTGTGGTGGCCAGCCCTTTCCCTGGGAGGAAGGAACTTCCTCCTCCACCTGTTGAAGTGGATGGGGAGAACGAATTTGAAGTGGAGTCTGTTTTGAGTTGCAGGAAGAGGGGCAGACAGCTCCAATATCTAATTCGGTGGAAGGGGTACCCTCCTGAAGAGAATTCCTGGGAGCCTGCTAGGAATCTCCATGCCCCACGTTTAATCCAAGCTTTTCATTGGGAATATCCTGAATTGATGTCTAGTCTGGGCGTCCGGAGTCCGCCCCTTGGGGGAGCACTGTCAGAGAAGGGTCCTCTCCAGTCACATTCATCCTGTCCCTGGGCACGTGCGCGCTGGATTGGCGCTTCGGCGCATGCGTGCGCGTGGCCAGATGGGGCGGCGAGCGCGCATGTGCGATAGCACACGGGTGCGTGCGGTGACTCATGCACGCCCACCGTGACACTCTGACGGGGCTATTTAAATCAGCTCCAGCACCCAGACTGGTTGCTGGTTTGTCTTCAGCTCCTGTTGCTTCCTGTTTCCTGTTGATGCTCACCTGATCTCCTGTTGTGACCCGGACTGCTCTTACCACACTGCCTCTCTCCTGGATTGACCCCCGGCCTGAATAACAGACTTCCTCTGCTTGATACCAGTGTTTGACCTCTGGCCTGTTCTATGGACTTGTCTTGCTTATTGCCTGTGTTTGACCCTCTGCTTTCTTACAGTTTGTCTGCTCCACCCAGCAACGGGACTTCCACCGGTTCCTGGACTCCTGCATCCCCAGACCCAGCTCTGCAGTTTCCCACAAGGGACCCATACCTGCTGGTGGCCCATGCTCCTTAGTGCCACCCATTCCCTGTTTCATCCCCAGGGGACGGGGTGCGCATAGTGGCAAGGGCGAACTGCTCTCTGCATCTCGGCCTTGGTAAGTACTTATCTGACACACCTAGTGGATGGATGGAATAACAGCCAGGATGTTTACAATAATACAATATAAAACCTGGAAGAAATGATCTGAAAATAAATGCTTCATTCAACCCAGCCGGTTGGGTGGCCTGTAGGTTAAAAATCCACCTAGATTCGCACTGGAGGAGGCGCTTGTTGAGGTCGCCTCCCCTAGGGCAAAAGTGCACTCGATCTAATGCCAGAAAGAATACCTTTGGTAGTGATGTACTGCTACAATACATTTTAAACCCATTGTGTTTATATGCAATATATATTTTTTCTACTTTTTCTACTATTTGTACAATAATAAAATTGGCACCTTTGTGCCTTTTTATCCATTTTAACCCTCTATACTTCATTTCTGCCATTAAAAGTCCAAGGGGGCGTCTTCCCACAGCACCTTGGTGCATTCTCTCTCTATGATGCTATTTAGGATGTTGGCAGTATTAATACACCATTGTCAAATTAGGGTACTCACCGAGGCCAAGATGCAGAGAGCGGTTCACTCTTGCCACTAAGCGCACCCCTGAAGATGGTACAGAGGGTGAATTGCACAAAGAGGCACAAGCTACCAGCAGGATGGGCAGGTCTTGCGTGCAGGTCAGCGAGGAGCTGGATAGGTGTTGGACCCAGCGGGTCAGTAGAAGAATAAAGTCCAGGACAGGCTGGAAGCCAGGGTACAAGTCTGAGAGAAATCCAAGAGCAGGCTGAGGGTCAAACACGGGAGATGATAGAGTAATCCAAAAGCAGGCAGAAGGTCAAGGCACTGGAGACTGGAGACAAATCCGGGTCACAGGCTAAGGGTCAAGGCACAGGAGACAGAAGGCAAAATCCCAGGCTGAGGGTCAAACACCAGAGGTAAACAGAGTCCGTTAAACAAGCCAGGGGTCAGGTCCAGGAGAGAATCAGAGTAGGTCAAGGCAATCCGGGTCACAACAGGTAAACGATCAGCAGGAAACAGGAACAAGATCACAGGGAAGCTGAAAGACCAACCAGCAATTTGCTGAACAGCCAGGCAGCCTTTATAGGCCGGCAGTGGATGCACATTGTGCGCATGCGCGCGCGCCGTTCAGCTGAACCGCGAACGTGCGCGCGCCGAAGCGCCGTTCCGCCGTGCATGCACACAGGGAAATGGCGAAGCTGACAAGATTGATTCTGGTTTCTTCCCTGACAACCATTTAATTCCCTAAAGTTTCCCTTTTCGGTCCTGACAATACACATAAAAGTTCATTGATAAAAATGGCATGGGATTTCCCCACAGGGGAACCCCGAACCAAAATAAAAAAAAAAAAATGCGCGGGTGTCCACCCAAATTCCATACCAGGCCCTTCAGGTCTGGTATGGATATTAAGGGGAACCCTGCACCAGAATTTTAAAAAAAATGGCGTGGGGGTCCCCCTCAAAATCCATACCAGAGCCGCGCCAAAATTTAAAAAAAATGGCATGGGGTCCCCCCAAAAGTCCATACCAGAACCATATCCGAGCACACAACCTGGCAGGCCGCAGGAAAAGAGGGGGGACGAGAGAGTGCCCCCCCTGAACCGTACCAGGCCACATGCCCTCAACATTGGGAGGGTGCTTTGGGGTAGCCCCCCAAAGCGCCTTGTCCCCATGTTGATGGGGAGAAGGGCCTCATCCCCACAACCCTTGCCTAGTGGTTGTGGGGGTCTGTGGGCAGGGGGCTTATCGTAATCTGGAAGCCCCCTTTAACAAGGGGACCCTCAGATCCCGGCCCCCCTGTATGAAATGGTAATGGGTACAAAAAAAAGCTGCACGCTGCCTACGATCTGCCTCCATGGGATGCACCCGCCTTAATGAACGGCCACTCAGGTGACAGCTCTTTTTTAACTGAGGGCGGGGCCACACCATGACGTTGCCGGGTGACTCCGCCCACCTCTGATGCACAGGGACATCCCTATGGCTTCCCTGTAGCATCAGAGGTGGGCGGTGCCAATTTTGGCACGGGGTTCCCCTTAATATCCATACCAGACCTGAAGGGCCTGGTATGGAATATGGGGGGACCCCCATGCATTTTTTTAAAAAATTTGGCTCGGGGTTCCCCTTTGGGAGTATCCCATGCCGTGTGTATTGCAGGGACAGATAATTCATTATAGCCGCGAGTACTTTTAAATGACTTTTTTTCCTTTAGAAATGTCATTTTGCTCTCGGACTGTTCTAAACATGCGCCACTTTACAGGCATACTATAGACACCCCCCAGGTATGAAAAGGAAAAGGGTATAAAGGAAAATTACACTTTTATTGTTTCACTTTAAGCATTATTAAAATCACTGCTCCCGAAAAAACAACTGTTTTTAAAACTTCTTTTTGCATTGATACATGTCTCCTGGGGCAGGACCTACAGTAGGTACCCAAACACTTTTTATGACAATACCATGCATATAAGCCTTTAAAATTTTCACTTTTGATTTCTCACATAGACTTTTAAAAGGTGTTCCGCGGCTTTTGAATTTGCCGCGAACACCCCAAATTGTTCGCTATTTGGCGAACAGTCGAACACCCGATGTTCGAGTCGAACTTACGAGCATCGGCCTCATCCCTACTAAGCATCAGCATCAACAAAGTGAAAATATCTCCACTACAAAAACAGTTACCCTTTTCCTGGTCCCAAGCTTCTATGACATACCTAGGGCTTCAGTAGGGATGGGAGAATGCCTGTTCATCCATTTGCGGAACACCTGAATTTGCAGGGTGTTCATCCAGATGAACACCCTGCAATGCACTGAGTGCTGCAATCAGAGCGCAGTGTAAGCTGGTTGTTAAGGAGCATCCTTAACAACAGATGAGTCATCAGCTGTCAATGGGTTTCTCCACTGACAGCTAAATGAAAAAAAATATGTGGATGTCAGAAGGGGCGGTGCCACCAAGTGACGTAGCCAAGTGTTCCTGCCCCTTGCCTATATAAGAAATGTCAAAGCGCAGAGCGAGCATACTGCGGGAAGCCTCCCAGGAGGTGAGAGAGTTTTTATTTTTTTCAATTTTTCAGGTCCAGGCGTCGTGAATGACAATGGATTTACACTATTTTTTTGTTTTTTATTTTTTCATAAAGGACTTGTCAAAAACTGTTTCTTGTGCTTATTACTTTTTCACACTTTTTTGATGAATGGGTAGGGGTACGATGTACCTGATACCCATTCACATGGGGGGTGGGATCTGGGGGCCCCCTGTTAAAAGGGGCTTCTGGATTCGGATAAGCCCCCACCCACGGACCCCAACAACCATAGCCCAGTGTAGTCACGAACAGCCCCCTGCCCCAAAGCACCCCCCCATGCTGAGGGCACGTGGCCTTGTTTGGGTCAGGGGTGCACTCACTCGTCCTCTCCCCTTTTCTGACCTGCCAGGCTGCATGCTCAGATAAGGGACAGGTATAGATTTTGGGGGACTCCACTTTGTTTTTTTTTTTAAATATTGGTGCAGGGCTCCCCTTAAAATGAATAACTGGGGGGGGACGTGGCCGAAAGCCGATCGAGACACCCTCTATGGCCACAGCAAACGGCTCAATTGACTCACCAGATCTCCAGGAACATGTCCAAGTGGAGGAATGAACGTTCGGTTCCACTGAAACGCACAGAGTTCTACCCTGGCAAGAATGACTCCCAAAATGGCGCCGGCAGACATGCGGCTGTATCCTGCGGCGGCCCGTCCTTCACTCAGTAACAGCCGAATGCAGCAGAAGCTGCTATCTCTTCTTCCCACTTATCTGGGAGCGGTTCCCTAGTCTCCACTCCATCCACGAGCCCAGCTAAATCAAAACTGAAGCTGTCACAGGACACAGCACAGGATGCTGAGGGAAACCATAATACATCAGCTCCCCCTATGTGCCCAGTTAAAGATGACTCTATTGCTGCATATCCCGCTACCAACCAGCCAGTGCTGGACACTACCTTAGGAGATATGCTTCTCACTTTACAAACCTCCATCCACTCTGATATCTCCAAAATGATGCACCAATTTACCTCAGAAATATTGTGTATGGGAGAGAGAGCCTCCTCCATTGAAGCCAAAATGGGAGAAGTGACTACCTGCTTTAATACCTTAGTGGATGCACAGAGTGAGGGGGCTGAGGATATGGAGTGGATGAAAGCCAAAATTTCAGATTTAGAGGACCGTTCCAGACGGGACAACTTAAAAATAAGAGGCATACCAGAGTCAGTCCAACCATCTGCACTGAAAGAATACTTCATACAGTTGATGTCAGCTTTTCACCCTGACACCGCTCCAGGAGAATTAATCATTGATTGCATACACCGGCTGCCAAAACCGTCCTACCTGCCAGATAATGTCCCAAGAGACACTATTGTCAGAATTCATTTTTTCCATGTTAAGGAAAATCTGATACGTGCTACACGCAATCACTCTGAATATCCCTAGCCTTATACGGATTTGGCTTTCTACTCTGATTTATCTAAATATACTATGCTACAGTGTAAAAACCTAGCCACTATTACAAAACCTCTACGGAACCACCAAATACAATACAAGTGGGGACATCCAGTTAAGCTGATCATCACAAAGGATAACAAATTCCACTATGTCTGCACCCTGGATGAAGGCCTTTCACTGCTGTGACAATGGCACATCCTGGAACCACTGGAACAAAGGCAGCATAATCGAAACCAAAGCACTCGCACCACCGGAGACTGGGATGATTATGATCCCCCAGACGACATGAACACCTGATTCTCTTAAGGCTGGCTTACGCACAGGCCCTAGATTGCCTGCCCGAGCCCAGCTCATCAGCCTTAACCCCCAGTTTAAGTTGTGGCGTAGACCGCTCAGGCTAGAGTTCTGCCTCCTCTCTTTTTATATTTTCCTTCCCCCTGGAAACACTATACTCTTGTTAATTGATTGTTATTAGTTCTTACAGTCTCCTACGTAACTCTCTTTATTCACCAGCCAAGCTTCTTCCTACAACACTTGTCAAGTTCTGGACTTTGCAAGGGACCTATAAGAACAGCTCCACAAAACGTAAGTCCTCCAATATATTTCCTAGTACCTGCATACCCCACCAACACAAAAAAAAAAAACACCTCCAGCTCGCTTCCACCCTAACAGCTCTAGCTATTCCCAACTATATACTTACAACACTTTTATTGACAACACAACTAATACAATATGCCGATCAGAATAACTTCACTGAATGTAAAGTGCTTAAACCACCCAGGGAAGAGATATTCCCTCTGGTCCGAAGCACGCAAACTCCACAACGACTTACTGTGTCTCCAAGAGACTAATTTTTGTCAAGATAAGGTGCCAACGATGTCACACAAAAACTTCCTACATGTTTTCTTTTTGGGGACTTTAACTTGGCTCCGGACCCTTCCATTGATGTTAAAGGATCCTCTCCTAAAAAACGCAGACAGCCTACACTGACTCCTTTATTGCAACTTAGTGGCTTATTCAACATATGGAGATGCCAACATGCCATGGAACAAGATTATACGTTTTTTTCCAAACCACACTGCACCTACTCAAGAATTGACCTGTTTGTAGGAGATCAACAACTTCTGCAAGACACCGTTGAGACAAAAATTCACACCATAACATGATCAGACCAAGCACCCATCTCCATATGCATAGTAGACAAGACCTCCTTCGCCACCAACTGGAGAAACGATCCATACCTAATGTCAATACCCGCCAACACAACCCTCATACAAGATCGTCTGACAGAATATTTTGACATTAATATGTGTACAGTTAGCAACCCTGCTACTTTATGGACAGCCCACAAGGCGTTTATTTGTGGTGTACTAATTCAACTGAGTGCACAAATAAAGCATCAAAGGACATGGCAGCTAACAGAACTATTGCACAAAATTGAACAATTAGAAGAGATGAACAAAGCCACCCCCACACAATTCACCAGTGGTAAAATCCTTCTGGCCAGGAACGATCGTAGAACCTTCCTTAACGACGAACATGCTAAGATATTATTAAAATTATGCTCTACCTTCTATACAGCTGGTAATAAAGCTGGTAAATTGTTAGCAAACCATATCAAATGAAAAAGAACTAAAATTAAAATCCCCTATATCTTACACCCCACTACAAGAGACAAAGTATATCACCCCAAAGATGATAACTTGAAAGATGACCCCCACACAACACAACCCACTGAATCTGACTTCCTCTGAACAACTGACATCTCTTAATGCTCCATTCTCCATCAAAGAAGTCTCCCAAGCTATATCTACTCTCCCCAAAGGTAAATCCCCTGGTCCAGATGGCTTCTCTCTGCCGAATATTACAAATTATTCAAAGAAACCATAGCTCCCCGCTGCTGCTGTCAATTCCCGAATGAAATACTTTCTGCTAAATGTTGTAACCTTGCCCAAACCATGGTAAGGAGACGGTTACCCCCTCTAATTTCCATTCTATCTCTTTATTAAACACTGACCTTAAATTATATGCTAGACTAATAGCCCAGAGATTAGCTCCCATTATGCCCCACCTCATACACCCCGACCAGGTCGGGTTCACTCTAGGCAGGCAAGCCCTGGATGCCACACGAAAAATTATAAATCTCCTACATTATACAGAAAAGCACAATAGATCAACCCTATTCATTGCCTTAGATGCTGAAAAGGAATTTGATAGGATTCACTGGGGTTATTTGAAACATACTCTCACTAAATTTGGATTTCAAGGCAACATTATATCGGCCATTCTAGCCCTATACTCCAACCCCACCACCCGAGTCCTCTCAGATGGGGTCTTTTTAGACCCATTCACTATAACCAATGGAACGAGGCAAGGGTGTCCCCTGTCCCCACTGATTTTTACATTACTGATGGAACCACTAGCTCAAAAAATCTGCTCCTCCAAAGCCATATCAGGAGTCAATAATTTAAACCCACTTTATTTGCAGATGACATAATCCTTGGCCAATCACAGCGCCGTCTGTGAAGAGAGCCGTAATTGGCCAAAGCCAGGGTGGCTTTGGCCAATTATGGCTCAGGGGGTTTAGTACACGCCCCACACTATATAAGGCCACCTGCACGTCGGCCCTGTGTAGTGTGTTCCGGCGTTGAGAGAGAGAGAGACAGTGTCATTTGATTTAAGTTAGAGTAGGCAGGCGAGTCAGTTAGCTGCACTTACAGTGTATTGTGTATATATATGCATCCTAGGTGTTGTGTATGTGTGTGTGTATATATATATATATATATATACACCTGAAGAAAATTGGTGGTGTTCTTCTAATCTTATTAGTACCGCAGGCAGCTGTTGTATTTACAAGTTAGTGTAGTGCGTCCTCTACACAGTGTGCACCTAAAGCTACCTGAAGACAATTGCTGTTGTTCTGCACCTATTAATACCACAGGCAGTATTTATAGTTAGTGTACTGTGTCCTCTGCACAGTGTGCACCTAAAGCTACCTGAAGAAAATTGGTGGTGTTCTTCTAAACCTATTAGTACCACACGCAGGCAGCTACAGTATTTACAGATTTTTTTTTTAAATTGTTTATGTATTAAGTATATTCAAGAATATAGGAACAGTGTACACATTCACATAAAGAAGTCAGCAAAAGGAGTATAATCTTAGTGAAAATACTTGTAACATATTATGCATCAAGGAAAGTAACATAAAGTGTCAAATGATTATCAGACATTACATACACATCATGGTGAGGAAGAAAGAAATTAATTATTGAAACAATTGCAATGTTGAGCTAATTGGCGTTATTTTACTTGTATGACAGAGGAGTCTGCCCTTTCAACACATTAACTCAGGACTACCTGTGGGTTCATTATGTTATATTCGGAGGAGTCCCAATTCCCCCATATAGTGTCAAATCTGGAGAGAGAATCATCAATTACAGCTGTGATACATTCTGCTGACGTCTGTGATGGCCCACAAAAATTGTGTAAAGGTAGGGGGGTATTGGCTAACCAACATTGGGGTATAACCCGTTTAGCTGCTAATAAAATGAAAGCCATCAGTTTCCTGAAGGGTTTAGGCATATTCAGAAGAGGTAAGCCTAGTAAAAGATGTATAGGTTGGTGGGGTACAGGTATACACAGGACCTTCTCCAGAAGGGCATGAATCTGTGACCAGTATGGCATGATCAGAGGACATTCCCAAAATATGTGATAGTGGGTGCCTAAAAATGAGCCACATCTCCAGCACTGCCCAGAGGTTGTCAGTTTCTGTCTAATTAGAAATTCTGGGGTCCTGTACCAGAACATCAGTATTTTTTATAGGCTGTTTCCTTCTGTGTCACACATCTAGATACCTTAGATGTACCCTCCCAAATTTCCTTCTATTCATTTAACCACTTCAGCCCCGGAAGGATTTACCCCTTTCCTGACCAGAGCACTTTTTACAATATGGCACTGCGTCGCTTTAACTGCTAATTGTGCGGTCATGCAATGCTGTACCCAAACGAAATTTACGTCCTTTTCTTCCCACAAGTAGAGCTTTCTTTTGATGGTATTTGATCACCTCTGCCGTTTTTATTTTTTGCGCTATACACAGAAAAAGACCGAAAATTTTGAAAAAAAAATTATATTTTCTACTTTTTGTTCTAAAAAAAATCCAATAAACTCAATTTTAGTCATACATTTAGGCCAAAATGTATTCAGCCACATGTCTTTGGTAAAAAAAAATGTCAATAAGTGTATATTTATTGGTTTGCGCAAAAGTTATAGCGCCTACAAACTAGGGTACATTTTCTGGAATTTACACAGCCTTTAATTTATGACTGCCTATGTCGTTTCTTGAGGTGCTAAAATGGCAGGGCAGTACAAAACCCCCACAAGTGACCCCATTTTGGAAAGTAGACACCCCAAGGAAATTGCTGAGAGGCATGTTGAGCCCATTGAATATTCATTTTTTTTGTCCCAAGTGATTGAATAATGACAAAAAAAAAAAAAATTACAAAAAGTTGTCACTAAATGATATATTGCTCACACAGGCCATGGGCATATGTAAATTTGCTCCCCAAAATACATTTAGCTGCTTCTCCTGAGTATGGGGATACCACATGTGTGGGACTTTTTGGGAGCCTAGCCGCGCACGGGGCCCTGAAAACCAATCACTGCCTTCAGGATTTCTAAGGGCGTAAATTTTTGATTTTACTCCTCACTACCTATCACAGTTTTGAAGGCCATAAAATGCCCAGATGGCATAAACCCCCCCCAAATGACCCCATTTTGGAAAGTAGACACCCCAAGCTATTTGCTTTAAGGCATGTTGAGTCCATGGAATATTTTATATTTTGACACAAGTTGCGGGAAAGTGACACATTTTTTTTTTTTTTTGCACAAAGTTGTCACTAAATTATATATTGCTCACACAGGCCATGGGCATATGTGGAATTGCACCCCAAAATACATTTAGCTGCTTCTCGAAAACCAATCACCGCCTTCAGGATTTCTAAGGGTGTAAATTTTTGATTTCACTAATCACTGCCTATCACAGTTTCGCAGGCCATGGAATGCCCAGGTGGCACAACCCCCCCCCCCCAAATGACCCCATTTTTGAAAGTAGACACCCCAAGCTATTTGCTGAGAGGCATGGTGAGTATTTTGCAGCTCTCATTCATTTTTGAAAATGAAGAAAGACAAGAAAAATTTTTTTTTTTCTTTTTTCAATTTTCATAACTTTCTGACAAAAAGTAAGGTCTGCAAAATACTCACTATACCGCTCAGCAAATAGCTTGGGGTGTCTACTTTCCAAAATGGGGTCATTTGGTTTTTTTTTGCCACCTGGGCATTCCAATGGCCTCCGAAACTGTGATAGGCAGTGAAGAGTGAAATCAAAAATTTACGCCCTTAGAAAGCCTGAAGGCGGTGCTTGGTTTTCGGGGTCCCGTACGCGGCTACGCTCCCAAAAAGTCTCACACATGTGGTATCCCCATACTCAGGAGAAGCAACAGAATGTATTTTGGGGTGTAATTTCACATATTCCCATGGCATGTTTGAGCAATATATCATTTAGTGACAACTTTGTGCAAAAAAAAAAAAAAATTGTCTCTTTCTCGCAACTTGTGTCACAATATAAAATATATGGGGTCATTTGGGGGAGTTTTGAACTGTGCTGGCATTTTATGCACAACACTTAGAAGCTTATGTCACACATCACCCACTCTTCTAACCACTTGAAGACAAAGCCCTTTGTGACACTTTTTGATTACATGAAAAAAAATATTTTTTTTTGCAAGAAAATTACTTTGAACCCCCACACATTAAAGCAAATGCCCTACAGATTAAAATGGTGGGTGTTTAATTTTTTTTTTCACACAGTATTTGCGCAGCGATTTTTCAAACGCATTTTTTGGGGAAAAACACACTTTTTTAAATTTTAATGCACTAAAACACACTATATTACCCAAATGTTTGATGAAATAAAAAAGATGATCTTAGGCCGAGTACATGGATACCAAACATGACATGCTTTAAAATTGCGCACAAACGTAGTGGCGACAAACTAAATACATTTTTAAAAGCCTTTAAAAGCCTTTACAGGTTACCACTTTAGATTTACAGAGGAGGTCTACTGCTAAAATTACTGCCCTCGATCTGACCTTCGCGGTGATACCTCACATGCATGGTGCAATTGCTGTTTACATTTGACGCCAAACCGACGCTTGCGTTCGCCTTAGCGCGAGAGCAGGGGGGACAGGGGTGCTTTTTTTATTTATTTTTTTTTTCCTTATTATTTTTTTGCTTTTTTATCTTATTTTTAAACTGTTTTTTCATTTTTTTTTTAAATCATTTTTATTGTTATCTCAGGGAATGTAAATATCCCCTATGATAGCAATAGGTAGTGACAGGTACTCTTTTTTTAAAAAATTGGGGTCTATTAGACCCTAGATTTCTCCTCTGCCCTCAAAGCATCTGACCACACCAAGATCAGTGTGATCAGTGTGATAAAATGCTTTCCCAATTTCCCAATGGCGCTGTTTACATCCGGCGAAGTCTTAAAATGCTCGTAGCTTCCGGTTTCTTAGGCCATAGAGATGTTTGGAGCCACTCTGGTCTATGATCAGCTCTATGGTCAGCTGGCTGAATCACCGGCTGCATTCTCAGGTTCCCTGTTGAGACAGGAGAGCCAGAGAAAAACACGGAAGACGGTGGGGGGGGCATTCCCTCCCACGGCTTGTAAAAGCAGTCTAGAGGCTAATTAGCCGCTAGGATTGCTTTTACATGAAAGCCGACCGCTGGCTGAAAAGAATGATACCAAGATGATACCTAAACCTGCAGGCATCATTCTAGTATAATCACTCAAAGTCGTGAATGGCATACCTGAAGACAAAAAAATGGTTAACAATAAAGCACAGTAAACGGTAAAGTATAAAAAATTGCATACCTGAAAAGCAAACATGATAAAACATAATAACAATAAAACATTGCAGAATAGAATACAGTAAAAAAGAGCAGAACAATAGAGAGAATAGAGAGAGAGAGAGAGAACAATAAAACGACAACTATTTTTTTTTTTATC
This sequence comes from Lithobates clamitans, assembly GCA_037952925.1. Lineage (NCBI taxonomy): Eukaryota > Metazoa > Chordata > Amphibia > Anura > Ranidae > Lithobates > Lithobates clamitans. The sequence goes on along the minus strand of JBBGZY010000244.1, from coordinate 1,216,311 downwards.
TTATATTTTTGTTTGTGTTTTTTTTTTTTTTTTACACTTTTTTTTGTAACTGTAACTTTTATAACTGTAACCGATTCCAGGTTCGGGTCTCTCAAAATGCGATGGCATCTTGGGAGACCCTGTGAAAGTGTGCCTAGTCTGTGGAATGCTGTACCCTACGCTAATACTCAACTAGTGAATGGTAGCGTTCAAAACATTCACCAATGCAAAGACCAGGATTGTCAGGACAGGAGGGACAATAATAGCGGGTGTCACGCCTATATCCGCGCTTGCTGCAGACACAACATCTTTTTTGAGGGGGTTCGTTGGGTAGGGGTACTCGGAAGGACATAAAGAAAATGCCTCTCATGCAGCCGATTGCATTTGGTTGGGGATGTGAATAGGGGAATGACGGGCGCTGCAGAAGTGGTGGGTTCCCAATTAGGATTGGCGAATGCAGCAGGAAGGGCACTATGGGCACGACGGGCCTGTGTTTGTCTTTTTGGTGGCAGCGGGACACTATTTGTGCTTGCCACCTCACCAGCTTGAACTGCACTTATGGGACTTGCCACGTCACCAAGTGTTACCGCAGTGCTGGTTTGACTACGACCGGGGTGTACTAGGCCGCTGGTGCTTGCCAGTTCACCAAAACGCTACCAAAAAAACTGTTAGCGATCGCAGGGATCAGGCCTGACTCTGCGAATGCTGCAGTTATGCGTTTAGTGTTTTGTAAGTGACAGTGATCAATCGATACTGCACTTGGGTGGGATGGGCTGGGCCGGGCCAGGCGGAGGGGCAAAACGCAGGTGCTAGCAGGTATCTGGGCTGATCCCGCTAACACTGCAGTTTTGGGAACCCTAAACTGCTGGGGACGCCAGTATAGATCGGATCAGATATTGATCCGTTCAGATACTATACCACTAAGGGAGGTGTACGGTGCGTGTGTGGGTGTTAGCGGTACTGGCGCTAATCTGACGCTGCCTGGGGCTGGTACTTGCCAGTTCACCAAAATGCTACCAAAAAAACTGTTAGCGATCGCAGGGATCAGGCCTGACTCTGCGAACGCTGCAGTTATGCGTTTAGTGTTTTGTAAGTGACAGTGATCAATCGATACTGCACTTGGGTGGGCTGGGCTGGGCCGGGCGGAGGGGCAAAACGCAGGTGCTAGCAGGTATCTGGGCTGATCCCGCTAACACTGCATTTTTGGGAACCCTAAACTGCTGGGGACGCTAGTATAGATCTGATCGGATCAGATATTGATGCGTTCAGATACTATACCACTAAGGGAGGTGTATGGTGCGTGCGTGGGTGTTAGCGGTACTGGCGCTAATCTGACGCTGCCTGGGGCGACGCATATCACCGGCGGGCGATCAGGGGGCTAAACCTTTATTCAGTAATAAACGGCGGGTGCCCTGACACTATAAAAAATAAACGAACTAACCAGCGTCACCCGTAACGGTTATACGGTAATCAGTGGTGAAAGGGTTAACTAGGGGGCAATCAAGGGGTTAAAACATTTATTAGGTAGTATATGGGGGTCCTTGTCGCTATAAAATGCTGACGGAGAACCTAAATATTTTCGTCCCTAACTAGCGGAACCAGTGACACTAATACAGCGATCAGAAAAATGATCGCTTAGCGACACTGGCGACAGGGGGTGATCAAGGGGTTAAAACTTTATTAGGGGGGTTAGGGGGGTATCCTAGACCTACAGGGGGCTTACACTAACTGCCCTACCACTTCTAACTGTCACAAACTGACAACATGCAGTAATCAGAAAAAAAAAAAAAAACACTGCTTGGTGTCAGTGTGACAGGGAGGGGAGAGGGGTAATTGGGGGGGATCGGGGGGCGATCGGGGGGGGTTCGGGGGTGTAAAGTATGCCTGGCGTGTTCTACTGTGTGTGTGTTGTGCACTCACATGTCTTCTCTCCTCGGCGCCGTAACGGAAACTGCCGAGCCGAGGAGAGATGACATCACATCCTCTGCCTCTGTGTACTATACAGAGGCAGGGGATGTTTCTCATTGGCTGGGAGCGATCGCGAGGGGGGGCACGATCGGATGGCCTCCCCCTCATCTCTAAACGCTCCCAGACAAATGCCGACCGCCGCTGGCACCGGAGGGGTCCAATCGGACCCCCCGCCCGCAGGAAGGCAATCACGTACCAGGTACGTGATTTTGCCTGCCCGTGCCGTTCTGTTCACGTATATAGGCGTGAGGTAGTCGGCAAGTGGTTAATAAAATAGGTCTGTTTAAGATGTAGGACCATTTCCACATATAGGCGTGAGTTTGCTCCGTGATGGGGGAAGCAGCATGCAGAATCTTATAAATGGTAGATATTAGGTGAGGTTCGTAAGGATCTCTGGAGCACACCAGTTCAAATTCAGTAGATATGTTTAGAGTCAGTTGTGGGGCTTTGGTGGGAAAAAAAATGCTTAATTTGTAGGAAGGAATAGAAGAGATTTTTCGGGACTTTGTATTTAGATTGTAGATCAGGGAAAGTGAGGAGTTTACGTGTCACTGGGTGAACCAGATGACGTAGCTAAAAAATACCGGCTTTTGGCCATGGCAACATGGCATCGTGGGAAAGACTGTCAGGGATATCCTGATTAAAGATAATATTTATTAAAGGAGAGCATGGAGATGAAAGCGCATATTTACTAGAACAGCTTTACAGTGTAAATAACATTGGATTCAAACTGACTCTATGCAATTGAGAGGTAAATTTGTCCGAGGATGGCCATAGCATGCAAGATGGGTGTGCAGGTACTGTAGAGCTCATTTTTATTTCAGACCATCTATTAGGGATGCATCTAGACATCAAAGAGGCTATGGCTCTCAGATGTGTAGCATAGTAATACTTAATTATATCAGGTGTCCCCAAACCTCCTCCAGCTCGAGTTGCAAGAAGTACTGAACTGGCTATCCTATGAGACTTGTTATTCCATATAAAGTTCAGGAAATTTCTTTGGAGTAACTTTAATTGGGACATTGGGATCATTACTGGGAGGGTCTCAAAGAGATAGAGGAGCTTAGGGAGCACTGACATTTTGAGGACATTTATCCTTCCAAGGAGGGATAGGGGAAGCTTTGTCCATTTCTTCAATAATTTGTTAATCTCTATAAACATAGGGGGAAAATTGGCCTGAAAGAGCATAGAATATGAGGAGGTCAGGTGGACACTGAGGTACCTAAGTGAATGAGGGCACCAACGATATTTGAAGTTTTCTTGTAAAGTTGAGAGCATAGCTGTCGAGAGGTTAATAGGGAGGGCTTCAGTCTTGGTCGGGTTTATTTTAAAGCCTGAAATATTTCCAAATTGATTTAGGGTTGCATGGAGTGAGGGGAGTGAGATATGGGGATGGGTCAGTGTTAATAGGATGTCATCAGCGAATAAGGACAGCTTGTATTCCCAATGTCTCAGCGCCATCCCCCATGTCCGGATGGGAATGAATGGCTTCGGCCAAGGCCTCTAGACTGAGAATGAAAAGCAAAGGGGATAAGGGGCACCCCTGTCGGGTACTGTTACCTAAGGAGAATGGCGGAGAGACATGGGAAGCCAATTGTACCTGGGAAGTGGGCGTGGAATAAAGTGCTTTCAGAGCGTGTATAAAGGGGCCAGAGAATCCATATCTAGCCAAAATAGCGAACATGAATGACCAGTTTAGGCGGTCGAATGCCTTTTGGGCATCTAAACTAAGGACTAAGGACACTATAGGGTGTCTTGGTTTTAGTCAATAGGTCAATAAGATCAATAGTTTGTCTTGTGTTGTCTCCTGCACGTCTAGTGGGGACAAATCCCACCTGGTCCTTATGTATGAATGAGGGGAGGAGTAAAGAGAGTCTGTTAGCTAAGATTTTGGTAAAAATTTTATAGTCAGAGTTTAAGAGAGCAATGGGGTGATAGTTGTCCGGTAATGATAAATCTTTGTTTCGGGATAACTGTAATAAAAGTGTGAAGAAATTGGGAGTGGGGAATAACCCCTGACATCAGGGAGGTAAACAAGCTAATCATATGGGGCATTAGAACCGATAGGAAGCTTTTAAAATATGAATAAGGAAGTCTGTCGGGCCCGGGGGATTTGTGGTAGGAAGTTGGTTTATAACAGCAGTAACTTCTTCAACAGAAATGGGTGCATTGAGCCCCGAGCGGTCTTCAGGGGAGAGTGTAGGGAGGTTAGGGATGCAATGAAAATATCATATTTTTCTTAGGTGAACTGGTAATCTTGGTCTGTAGCTAAACAGTTATAGAGTTTTCGGTAAAAATCACAGAAGACGTTGGGCATGTTTTGAGGGCAGTAAGTGGGTTTACCGTCGGGTTGTAATATAAAGCCAGGGATAGAGGCAGTGGGCCTTGGTTTTAATTTATTAACCAACATTCTGTGGGGCCTGTTAGCAAATTCATAACATTTTTGCTTGTACCAAAGCAAGAATTGATAAAAAGACAGCGCTTGCAAGTGAATATATTCTAAACTAATTTATATGTTGCAGCTGCTAGGTGAAAAGTGCTAATACTTTAATAATGTTATAAAGAAGAAGACCTGCGCTAGCAACTCACCAAGTGGATAACTAAAAAAATATTTTTGTTTTCCTACCAAACCACATATCATAAATGATTATTATACAAAACATATTGCGTGAAAATATATATAAATGTACAAAACTGTGCACAAGCACACTGCCACCACTAGGTCACCAGAGGTGGATTCAGAGACGTGAGTGAAAGATGATCTATACCAATCACATAAAACCAGATCACTTACACTGAGACTGAAATTGATCATATAATCCTGAATTAATAAGGTAAATCTGTGTATAAACAAAAAAACACAAGAACAACATAAAGTCTATTGAGTCACCCAGTTCCTTCACATGAGGACACTCTACAGACTTCAGGCTTGTTGATTCATATGGTACGCTTGAATGGCAAATAGGCTGGTGCTGGTGATGTTTTAAGAGGAGAACTTCGGATCACAAAACTCACATTCCACCCAAGGGAGAAAAGATAAATATATAGCATAAAACCTATGGTACCGTGAGATCACCTGCGCATAAAAGCGCTACTCACGGAACCGATGTGCAGAGCAGGCATTCAGAATAAGGGCCGGTGTTCGCTGCTGGACGGCGTGCGTTCCACCAACACCAGGAAGTGATGTCACTGGTTCTCGTGTGGGCGAGCGTGGGCCGGATGTTGCGTCGACGCGTTTCGCCCCTCCACCAGGGCGTTATCAAAGACTTAACATCCAGCTCAGGCCGTGAGTAATTTATACTGCGCTCGATGAGTGACAGCCAGTTACGGCCAATGGGTGAAGGATCACTCATTACTTCCTATGTCATCATATCCTGCTGCACTTGGGAAAAAACTTTAATCAGAGACCGGAGACATAACAACTCCGATCCCCATGACAACAAATATACAAATATGTACAACCTATATAGGACATCACATTGACTCTTATTGTCCCATATAAACATTTCCAGCAGGATATTTAAATACAAAATGCTTACAAGATATTAATATTTGATTTTGCTTCCTATAAACATATCTTTAATAAAAATAAATATATAATATTAGAAATTGAATGGACTATTGAAAAATTTTTTAAAAAATTTTCCAAAAAAATTCCTCAAGGCTTGGACCATCTTGGAAAATGAGGTTAAAAAAAATGAGGTTTTTCTATCCAACTGGTAGCTCCATTTATCCTTTTTAGTAGTTTTTATATATATATTTTTGTGGGTCCTTCTTCATATTTAGAATGGCCCACTAATATGTATATACAACGGAATTGAAATCCTTCTGGCATGAACTCAGCTATTACTTATATTTGATTCCTAATTTTTATTTAATCAGCCATATTTATATATTTTTTTATTTTACAATTTTTAATTCTTGATATCTATTAGTTAACCTCATTTTCCAAGATGGTCCAAGCCTTGAGGAATTTTTTTGGAAAATTTTTTAAAAAATTTTTCAATAGTCCATTCAATTTCTAATATTATATATTTATTTTTATTAAAGATATGTTTATAGGAAGCAAAATCAAATATTAATATCTTGTAAGCATTTTGTATTTAAATATCCTGCTGGAAATGTTTATATGGGACAATAAGAGTCAATGTGATGTCCTATATAGGTTGTACATATTTGTATATTTGTTGTCATGGGGATCGGAGTTGTTATGTCTCCGGTCTCTGATTAAAGTTTTTTCCCAAGTGCAACAGGATATGATGACATAGGAAGTAATGAGTGATCCTTCACCCATTGGCCGTAACTGGCTGTCACTCATCGAGCGCAGTATAAATTACTCACGGCCTGAGCTGGATGTTAAGTCTTTGATAACGCCCTGGGGGAGGGGCAAAACGCGTCGACGCAACATCCGGCCCACGCTCGCCCACACGAGAACCAGTGACATCACTTCCTGGTGTTGGTGGAACGCACGCCGTCCAGCAGCGAACACCGGCCCTTATTCTGAATGCCTGCTCTGCACATCGGTTCCGTGAGTAGCGCTTTTATGCGCAGGTGATCTCACGGTACCATAGGTTTTATGCTATATATTTATCTTTTCTCCCTTGGGTGGAATGTGAGTTTTGTGATCCGAAGTTCTCCTCTTAAAACATCACCAGCACCAGCCTATTTGCCATTCAAGCGTACCATATGAATCAACAAGCCTGAAGTCTGTAGAGTGTCCTCATGTGAAGGAACTGGGTGACTCAATAGACTTTATGTTGTTCTTGTGTTTTTTTGTTTATACACAGATTTACCTTATTAATTCAGGATTATATGATCAATTTCAGTCTCAGTGTAAGTGATCTGGTTTTATGTGATTGATATAGATCATCTTTCACTCACGTCTCTGAATCCACCTCTGTACCAAAGCAAGGACTTAGCAAATTTATTCAAGTCTAAAGATTTAATGCGGTTGCGCAATGAGACCACAGACCTGAGGTGCGCCACCATGGGAAGGTTGAGGAGAGATTCCACTGCTTTGGATAATGCATTTAAAAGTGATGAACTTTGGAGGGCTTGGTCTCGTTTAAGACGAGAGCCCGAGGAGATGCACTCACCTCTGAAGAAGGCCTTATGGGCCTCCCACAGAGTGGATGCCCCAGAAACCGAACCCTCATTGAGTTCAAAAAATTTGGTCGGTTTTTCTGTAGATGAAGGTGAATGTCAGGTATTTTAAGAAGAGTCTCATTAAGATGCCAATGACATGCCCTAGGCGTAGGTTTGGTTATGAGAAGATCTAGTACTATGGGGGCGTGATCCGACCAAGTGATTGTGTTAATTTCTGAGTTAACAACATATGACAATAAGGGCGCAGAGACAAAGAAATGATCCAGTCTCATATATAACTTGTGAGGGGGCGAATAAAATGTAAATTGTTTGGCTGTAGGATGCTTCACCCTCCAAGTGTCAAAACGATTGTGAGCCCGGATGAGTTTTCTAGAAGATGTAGCCAATTTTTGGACCTGGGGAGGTGGGGGATGTGCAAAGAGGGCAAAACTGTCAGTTACATGCATAAATTAAAATCGCACCCAATGACCATGAAGGGTTGAGAAAAGGATTGAAGTTTCTCAAAAAATGCCTCAAGAAATCCAATCTGTCCCGTATTGGGTGCATACACATTGGCAGGCAGTTCAGGAGAACAAAACGGCCCTGGGGGTCTAGATAGGTCGATTTGATACGTATGGTAGAATTACGTTTCAGTAGTATGGCCACTCCTCCAGCTCTCCTGGAGGGCTCGGAGGCTATATAGGCGGTGGGGAAGTATTTGGAAGCGAACCTAAATGAGCCCTCTGCCTTGAAATGTGTCTCCTGAACAATGACCACTTCTGCCTTAGAGGCTTTAAACTCTTTCAACGCTAGCCAGCGTTTGCGAATGGAAGCCAAACCTTTAACATTGCATGAAAATATACTTACAGCCATAGCTCAGCTGTGTGAGTGAAGCATACATTACATTCAAACACTGGTAAAGATATATGTATTATGATGTATAAAACATATCAACTAAAACATCGTTGACAACCATATGACAATGTTGTGGAAGTTTAGAAACATAACTGTATTTTGAATATGGACCAAAAAAGGATCCCACATATAAAAAAAGAACATCAAAAACAATAAAAAGAAAAACAAAAATAAAAACGAAGAAAATAGGATCCAGGATAGGATCAAAAAGGATCCTTAATAAAAAGAAAAAAAAAGAAAAATATAGACCAATTAGGTATAAGGCCTGAGGAACAAGAGTACCTCCGGTCCCGGTTCAAGACCATGTGGCAGTCCACAAGATCAGTCACGTAGGCCCCCGCCCGATCCGAACAGCAGATAAAGAAGTAAAGCAGGGAACTGTCAACATGTAATTTTTGTATGAAAATGTAGGAAACAGGTATATGTGCGTGGTACATCAAGGGTAGAAATTTGACTCTGAGCCCAGAGTCTCGAGACACATAAGTCAAAAATGGGACCTATGTGTAAAGATGAGGCAAGAGGACATTTTAGAAATCACTCTCAGGTAGGGCCTTTGAATGGTGCAGCTCTTTGAGGAGTGGCTGGTGTCTTCCGTAGAGATCTATGTCTGTAAGTCCTCATCCGGTAAAGGAGGGAGGCCCAGGTTCTTGATAAAAGTCGGAACGGGAAGCCCCAATGATATGGGACTTGGTTTTGCTGCAAGTGGGAGGTGACTGGGCATAGGGCATGGAGTTTAGCCAGGGTGATGGGCGATAGATCACTAAAGATCTGGATTTTTGTGCCTTTAAATCCAACCCGTGATCTGTTACGGGTAGCATTGGTCAAGGCCTCTTTGCTTTCGTAAAAATGAAAGCATGTGATGATGTCCCTGGGGTTAGCACCTGGAGGAGGTTTAGGAGCCAGTGATCTATGCGCTCTATCAAGGTGCCAGTCTATGTCAGGGATATGGGGTGCCAGCATAACAAAGATGGCAAGGAGATAAGGCCGGCTTTCTTTATCTGGTATGGATTCAGGGACTCGACAGATACGCAGGTTCTGGCAGCGTTCTCTATTTTCAAGGTCCTCCTTCTGCATTTGTAATTGTGAGACTGCATTTTTCAAGCCGGCATTTTCTTCCTCCAGGACATGGACATATTGTACCATGTCGTCAAATTTAGTTTCCAGATTAGCTGTACGTTCACCCAGCTAATCAATCTCACCTCTAAGCTTATGAGCAAGCTTATTCACTTCTCTGGCAATGTTGTGGGTGATGCTGTGGAGCAGTGCCTGCGGCTTGGTGTCTAATACTTCCACAGTTACTGGTAGTGACATTGCGGGGGGGTCAGGTGGGTGTGGGTGCTGTGGGGAAACTTCAGCAAACAGAGAGGGGTTGACCAGCGGGAAGTTGTCTGTCAGGTTCATGGCCGCCCCCGGAGTACTTGAGGCTGGAGATTGCGGCCTACGTAGGTATTTATCCATAGACTGGGCGGGCCAGAGCAGGGCCTGTGGAGCGTGCTTCAAATATATGTTTTGCTGGTCCCCAGTCTTACCCATGCACCGATCGTAGGGCAGCTGTGGGGTTCCCTAGGCAGATGGTGCATCTCCCGGAGCTTGAAAAGCTGGCATTGTGGAGCGGAAGGCTCAGATGTGCAGGCATTTTCTTCCTCCAGGACATGGACATATTGTACCATGTCGTCAAATTTAGTTTCCAGATTAGCTGTACGTTCACCCAGCTAATCAATCTCACCTCTAAGCTTATGAGCAAGCTTATTCACTTCTCTGGCAATGTTGTGGGTGATGCTGTGGAGCAGTGCCTGCAGCTTGGTGTTTTATACTTCCACAGTTACTGGTAGTGACATTGCGGGGGGGTCAGGTGGGTGTGGGTGCTGTGGGGAAACTTCAGCAAACAGAGAGGGGTTGACCAGCGGGAAGTTGTCTGTCAGGTTCATGGCCACCCCGGAGTACTTGGGGCTGGGGATTGCGGCCTACGTAGGTATTTATCCATAGACTGGGTGGGCCAGAGCAGGGCCTGTGGAGCGTGCTTCAAATATATGTTTTGCTGGTCCCCAGTCTTACCCATGCACCGATCGTAGGGCAGCTGTGGGGTTCCCTAGGCAGATGGTGCATCTCCCGGAGCTTGAAAAGCTGGCATTGTGGAGCGGAAGGCTCAGATGTGCAGGCGGAGACAGGAGCTCAGATCTTAGACGTCCTCCATCTTTGCAAGCCGCACATGCGCCCCACAGTATTTACAGTTAGTGTACTGCGTCCTCTGCACAGTGTGCACCTAAAGCTACCTGAAGACAATTGCTGTTGTTCTGCTCCTATTAATACCACAGGCAGGCAGCTACAGTATTTACAGTTAGTGTACTGTGTCCTCTGCACACTCTGCACCTAAAGCTACCTGAAGAAAATTGGTGGTGTTCTTCTGATCCTATTAATACTGCAGGCAGCTGTAGTATTTACAAGTTAGTGTAGTGCATCCTCTGCACAGTGTGCGCCTAAAGCTACCTGAAGACAATTGCTGTTGTTCTGCTCCTATTATTACCACAGACAGGCAGCTACAGTATTTATAGTTAGTTTACTGTGCCCTCTGAACAGTGTGCACCTAAAGCTACCTGAAGAAAATTGGAGGGGTTCTTCTGAACCTATTAGTACCACAGGCAGGCAGTTGATTCTGCTAGCTGCAGTATCAGTATATATATACATCCCAGCTTTGTGAAGCTACATCTCACTGCAGGCCATTAGTATGTCTGGAAGGCTAACAAGGAGAGGCAGACAGTCACAAGCCAATAAAAGAGGGCAAGCAGGGTCTGTGTCTAGAGGCAACAGTGCTGGTCATGGAGACAGTGCATCCTCATCAGCACGTGGCCGTGGGACACGCTTGTCCTTTTTTTTGGCAGCTGGACATGTTGAGCCGCAACATGTGGAAGACTTGGTAGAGTGGATGACCAAGCCGTCCTCATCCTCCTCATCCTCTCTCACCCAGGCTCAGGGTACTTTGTCTGGCAAAGCAGCTGCCAACGTGGCCTCTTCCCTCGGCTCAATGGCATCAGTCACTCCTTCCCTAGCCTCACCATGCTCCAGGAGGATGCCCAGCGTTTTGAAGGCTCCGATGATGGTACCCAGCTAGAGGAAGGCAGTAACGTGATCCCAGAGAGAGGGGGGTGCCCAAGAAGGACAGCAATCTGGCAGTCATGTTCTCCCAGCTGCAGCATACTGCCAGCTTTGCTCCAGTGATGAGGAGGGAGGGGATGATGAGGTCACTGACTCCATAGGAGAGAGGAGGAGGAGGAGGCACATCTCCAACAAGGCAGGATGCCCTCCAGGGGCCAGCTTAAGGGCAGCACACTGACTGCATCACACCACAGAGCTCCGCATGTGCAGGGCACTGCTGTCTCTGCACGTTATTCCAAAAGTTCTTTAGTGTGGGCCTTTTTTTAGATGAGTGCATCAGGTCCCACCACTGCTATTTGCAACATATGTCTCAAGCGTATCTTGCGTGGCCAAAACATCACCCACTTGGGCACCACATGCTTGACCAGACATATGTTGACCTGCCATGCAGTTCATTGGCAAGCGTACCTAAAAGACCCACACCAAAAAACAAAGCGGACCTCTCCTTGCTCCTCATCAGCTGGGATCTCCAACCCCACTATACCTTCAGTCCTCTCTGAAACCTGCACTGAGAGGAATGAAGGTGTAGATTTAGGTGTGTCACAGCCAAGTACTTGTGGGCAATCTGCTATCGGTACACCAAAGTCAGATTGTACCAGGCAAATTTCCTTGCCCCAGCTGCTGCACCACCGAAAGAAGTTTGCTCCTAGCCATCCACATGCCCAGCGTTTGAATGCTAGCTTGGCTAAATTGCTAGCACTTCAACTGCTGCCTTTTCAGTTGGTAGACTGTGCCCCTTCCGTGAGTTTGTGGAATGTGCGGTTCCTCAGTAGCAGGTTCCCAAACGCCACTTTTTCTCACAGAAAACGATTCTGCAACGTCTTGGCCTCGCTGGACAGGGCAGTCAGTGGTAAGGTGCATATTACCGCTGACTCATGGTCCATGGACAGGGACGTTACCTATCTTTCACCGCACACTGCGTGACTCTTCTGGCAGCTGGGAAGGATGCAGGACAGGGTGCAGTAGTGTTGGAGATTGTTCCGCCACCACGCCTCCAAAATTCTACTAGTGGTGATTCTGCCACACCTCTCTCCTCCACCCCCTCCTCTTCTTCTTCCTTCATGGCCTCTTCCTGTGCTGATTTGTCCTCGGAACCAGCGGTGCTCCGTAGGCATTCAAGGGGCTATGCAAGCACGCAGGCAAAAAGATGCAGGGGCGGTGCTTGAGCTGGTGTGCTTGGGGGACAGGAGCCACACTGGGGCAGAGATTCTGTCAGCTCTGCAGCGGCAAGTTCAGAGGTGGTTGATGCCACGCCAGCTTAAGGCAGGTATGGTGGTTTGCGATAATGGCACCAACCTCCTCTCCGCCCTGCGACAGGGACAACTGATCCATGTGCCCTGTTTGGCTCATATCCTTAACTTGGTGGTGCAGCAGTACTTGGGCAGGTACCCGGGCTTACAGGATGTTCTGAGGCAGGCCAGGAAAGTCTGTGTGCATTTCTGCAGGTCATATAATGCCAGTGCTTGGCTGGCTGACCTCCAAAAGAAATTGAACCTGCCCAAGAACTGCCTAATCTGTGACATGCCCACCAGGTGGAACTCAACGTTGCCCATGCTGCAGCAGCTGCACACGCAGCAGAGGGCCATTAATTAGTACCTATGTGACTATGGCACCAGGACAGGGTCAGGGGAGCTTGTTTTTTTCCCCACGCCAGTGGGATATTATCAGGGATGCATGCACAGTCCTGTCATCATTTGAGGAGGCCACGAAGATGGTGAGCAGTGACAGTGCATGCATCAGTGACACTGTCCCTCTTGTCCACCTGTTGGAGCACACACTGCATGGAATAATGGACAGGACCCTTGAGGCAGAACAGAGGGAGGAAGAGGAGGACTTCCTTAGCTCTCAAGGCCCTCTTTATCCAGACAGTGTTCCTGCTTGCCCGCCGATCACACAGGAAGAGGAGGAGGAGGAGGAGGATTGTGTCAGCATGGAGGTGAAGCCTGGCACTCAGCATCAGCAGCAGTCTTCAAGGGATCATTTATAGTCCCAAGAAACCCATGGATTTGTACGTGGCTGGGAGGAGGTGGCTGCGGATCATGTCGTCCTTAGTGACCCAGAGGACTCTGGACCGAATGCCTCAGCAAACCTACGCTAAATGGCCTCCCTGATCCTGCAAAGCCTGCAGAAGGATCCTCGTATTCATGGTATCAAGGGGAGGGATGATTACTGGCTGGCAACCCTCCTTGATCCGCGTTACAAGGGTAAGGTTGTGGACCTTATCTTGCCGTCACAGAGGGAGCAGAGGATAAAACATCTTCGAGAGGTCTTGCAGAAAGGTCTGTGCAACGCGTTTCCAGAGCCTGGGAGGTTACAATTTCCTGGTCCTCCTGGACAACATGTTGCTGAGGCTTCGGTCAGTCACAGAAAGAGCGGTGGCCATCTGACCAATGCGTTCAGACAATCCACAGCCCCAAGGTCTAATCTGTTCCAGCAACCATCGCCAGCGTCTGATTCACATAGTGCAGGATTACCTAGGGGCAAGATCAGATTTGGACACCTTTCCCACCAAAATCCTCTGGGTTACTGGGTCTTGAGGATGGATAACTGGCCAGAGCTTGCACAGTATGCAATTGAGCTACTGGCCTGCCCTGCATCCAGCGTTCTTTCGGAACGCACATTCAGTGCTGCTGGTGGCTTTGTAACCGATCACAGGGTGCGCCTGTCCACCGAATCAGTCAATTGGCTGACCTTTATAAAAATGAATCAGTCTTGGATCAACAGCTACCAAGGACCTGATGCTGATGTAACCGATTGATTTTTTTTTTAATGTGAGATCCTGTCAAGACAACCAATGCTGATGCTGAGTGACTATCCTGTTATGCTGAGTCACAATCCTCTTTCTCCTCAATTTTCATGCTGATAGCTTGTAAGAACATTTTTGGTTCTGGGCACCGCCACCAGTGGCCAAGGCCCAATTTTTCTGCCCCTGTTTACCAGGGGCATGAAATTACAATTTTTGATGCAATACTTTTCAGAAGGGCTCATTCCTGTGCTCCAACTATAGTATCTGTGAGGGGTTGCAGTGTTGTGGCACCAGCACCAGTGCCCAAGCGCTCCTGCGCTCCAACTATAGTATCTGTGAGGGGTTGCAGTGTTGTGGCACCAGCACCAGTGCCCAAGGCCCAATTTTTCAGCCACTGTTTAACAGGGGCGTATAATTACAATTTTTGATTCAATACTTTGCAGCAGGGCTCATTCCTGCGCTCCAACTAGAGTATCTGTGAGGGGTTGCAGTGTTGTGGCACCAGCACCAGTGCCCAAGGCCCAAATTTTCAGCCCCTGTTTAACAGGGGCGTGTAATTACAATTTTTGATGCAATACTTTGCAGCAGAGCTCATTCCTGCGCTCCAACTACAGTATCTGTGAGGGGTTGCAGTGTTGTGGCACCAGCACCAGTGCCCAAGGCCCAAATTTTCAGCCCCTGTTTAACAGGGGCATGCAATTACAATTTTTGATGCAATACTTTTCAGCAGGGCTCATTCCTGCACTCCAACTAGAGCATCTGTGATAGGTTGCAGTGTTGTGGCACCAGCACCAGTGCCCAAGGCCCAAATTTTCAGCCCCTGTTTAACAGGGGCGTGTAATTACAATTTTTGATGCAATACTTTGCAGCAGGGCTCATTCCTGCACTCCAACTATAGCATCTGTGAGGGGTTGCAGTGTTGTGGCACCAGTGCCTAAGGCCCAATTTTTCTGCCCCTGTTCAACAGTGACATGTACTTACAATTCTTGATCTAATATTTCACAGCAGGGCCCATTCCAGCGCCCACCAAGAGTAACTGTGAGGGCTTACAGTGTTGTGGCAACACCACCACCAAAGGCCCAATTTTTCTACCACTGTTCAACAATGGCATGTAATTACAATTCTTGATCTAATATTTCACAGCAGGGCCTGTTCCAGCGCCCACCAAGAGTAACTGTGAGGACTTACAGTGTTGTGGCACCAGCACCACCACCACCACCAAAGGCCCAATTTTTTTACCACTGTTCAACAATGGCATGTAATTACAATTCTTGATCTAATATTTCACAGCAGGGCCCGCTCCTGCACCCACCAAGAGTAACTGTGAGGACTTACAGTGTTGTGGCACCAGCACCACCACCACCACCAAAGGCCCAATTTTTTTACCACTGTTCAACAATGGCATGTAATTACAATTCTTGATCTAATATTTCACAGCAGGGCCCGCTCCTGCACCCACCAAAAGTAACTGTGAGGGCTTACAGTGTTGTGGCAACACCGAACACCTAAGGCCCTAATTTCTGCAGAGTATATAGGGCAGGCCTCTACTTTCAAACATCAAACTTACAAACCACTCCTACTTGCAAACGGAAGGAGACAACAGGAAGTGAGATGAAATCTACCCCTAGGAAGGGAAATTCTCTCCTGTAAGAGTTAATATGGGAAAAACGTGTCTCCTCTTCACTGATGCTTTATCACCAATACTTGTTTCACTAAAACCCCCAAATTTTACAAAAATATTTGTCATTGGGACAGAAAGTGAGGTGAAATCTTCTGAAGAGATGCACAGACAGCAAAACAAATGTTACAGGAGTGATAACCCTTCCCTATGTTTTCCAAAAAGCTTAAAAATAGATTTTTTGGCTGGAGCTACACTTTAAAAATGTACCAGTTCAAAATTACAAACATATTCTACTTAAAAACAAACCTACAGTCCCTGTCTTGTTTGCACCACCTGTATACTGCTGTTCAAAGTATATAGGGCCTGGGGGGGGCCTTTACTTTTTTAAATTTGGGAGCGGGGTTCCCCTTAATATCCATACAAGACCCAAAGGGCCTAGTAATGGACTGGGGGGTGGGGGGTACCCATGCCGTTTGTCTCACTGATTTTCATCCATATTCCCGGAACCCAACATTACATTAAAGCCGCAAGCAGTTTTAAATGACTTTTGTTCCTTTAAAAATGTCATTTTGTGCAGGGACTGTTCTAAGCACGGGAAACACGCGCCACTTTACAGGCATACTATAGACACCCCCCAGGTACAATATTTAAAGGAATATTTCACTTTTTTTCACTTTAAGCATCATTAAAATCACTGCTCCCGAAAAAACTGACATTTTTAAAACTTTTTTTTGCATTGATACATGTCCCCTGGAGCAGGACCCGGGTCCCCAAACCCTTTTTAGGACAATAACTTGCATATTAGCCTTAAAAATTAGCACTTTTGATTTCAAACGTTTGAGTCCCATAGACTTTAATGGGGTTCTAAAGTTTGCGCAAACTTTCGGTCCGTTCTCAGATTCTGGTGCAAACCGAATCGGGGGGTGTTAGGCTCATCCCTACTCCCTTCTAGCTCAAAATTCTGTTGAACTCTGGAACAATCCTTCATCCGGAAAGGGAAATTGAGTTTCCTATTAATGGCCTTATCCTTCTTTGAAACATAAATATAAGATATTTCACTCCATCATATCAGCGACACTAAAGACACAGACCTGATTCCTAGGCTCTATGGTATCTTCAATTCCTATAACTCAACCCCAGATACAGTTGGAAATTTTTCTGTTTCTAATACTGGGTTTGTCTCTAAAACACAAGTGTCGTAGCCACTTTCTTAAACTTGCTGATATAATAGATGGTAGCAAAAACTTCCCTTTTAAGCATCTGTGGAAGGTCTTCCAAATATCAGCCTCAGGTTATTTTACTGTACATACGCCCAGATTGCCTTTGTACTTGCAAACCATTCCCATACCTACTTTTACCATGCCTGAAAAGGTGTGGAGGTACTGAGCCTCAGATACATGTCCCTCCAAAGGCTTTACTCTGTTGTACACCCTCATCCAATTTAAAGATACATTTACTAAAATGTCTTCATTAGTGAAATGGAAAGGGGAATTAAATGCGACCTTTACTGGAGCCCGGTGGCTAAGTGCCATCAACATAATTTTAGATACACTATGTCATGAACCTTGGAATACTGGATTGTCATGAAGCTTGGAATACTGAAGTATTTCTCCTTTGATTCTATTACACAGTGGGGGGTCTTCTGCCCTGTCTTAAGGCTAATCCCCTCCAGACGACTCCATGGTCTGGAAGGAAGGCATTGTTCTGTGTTTGACCATTTGTTTATGTGCTTTAATTACCCCCTGAGGCTTCTCTGTGTCATTACACATATCAGTCCTCATATTCAAGCTATCGGACTAATCTCTGCTGACCCTTTTTAAGTCCTCATTTGCATAGACAAGAGGACCTGAGTGAAGACTAGAGTGTACTTTACAATTGACCAATAGGAAAGTGGTTGTTGGGGCTGGGTGTTCAAACTGCTGTGTATAAAAGTGTGTTGTGTGCATCAATAAAAGTGAGATTCCTGTTTGAACTTACATTTAGCCTGCCTGGTGTTTGTCCTGAGCTATCACAACTGGATTCGAACGGCACATAGCTGTAGTTCAATTCCCGGAGCATCGGATGACCGAACCATCAGACGTTGCGTTCTACAATCTGATTCAATAGCCACAGAGGAGTGTCGAGAGAGTGGAACCGAGCGAGCAAGGGCTCGTTACATTTGTGGCAGCGGTGGGATTACTATGTGAGTTACCAGCAGAAGTACTTTTGGGGAACGATTTGGGGCATTTAACTTCCTCTTATGCCCCAGAGGCCGCAATGGCCGTGCCCCCTCTACGTCAGAGCCAACTTCAAGGCAACTCCACTCCTATGGGGACCCAGGTTAGACCAAATCCTCCTACGTTACCCCGATTTGACAACCCTGTGTCCTGGGATTCTCCCTCCGACATTAGGCAAGAGACTCAGACTGACCCAACATTAGCTGGTTATCGGGACAGGGCGGGCAAGGATCCAGGGGGGTTGGGGGAAGACAGAATAGAGTGGGAGGGGGGGTTTCTTTATCGTTACACTGAGGGAATGGGCACCGGGAAACATCAGGGTCCCCACAAACAGCTAGTTGTACCCCAGAAATACAGACATGAGCTATTGCAGCTGGCTCATGACATCCCCGTGGCCGGACATTTAGGGATAGCTAAGACCCGGAGTCGGTTGTCTCATGCGTTGTTCTGGCCCGGGTTACATGCTGATGTGCGAGAATACTGCCGGACCTGTGAAACTTGTCAGAAAGTAGGGAAGACAGGGGATCACCCAAAAGCCTCGCTGCAACCCCTGCCGATCATTAGAGAGGCCATTCCCTTATCCAATATCCAGGCTGATACAGTAGCAGATGCCTTTCTGTGGGTATTCACTAGAGTTGGGTTTCCCCAGGAGACATTGTCCGATCAGGGTACCCAGTTCACAGCCGAGCTGACGCAGCAGCTCTGGGGTCTCTGTGGGATTAAACCCCTCCAGAGCGCCCCCTACCACCCTCAGACTAACGGCTGTGTGAGAGATTTAATGGGACCCCGAAGCAGCTGCTTCGGGCCTTCGTGGAGAGTAGGAAGGATTGGGAGAAATATCTTCCCCATCTACTGTTCGCCTATAGAGAGGTACCCCAAGAGTCCACGGGGTTTTCCCCATTTGCGCCGTTGTATGGGCGAAGGGTTAGGGGGCCCTTAAACTTAGTGAGGGCCCAGTAGGAGGGGGTAGAGGATCCAGAAGGCCTCCCCATCCTTAGTTATGTCTTGAACTCAGGGAGCGCCTGCGGGAACTTACCCATCTAGTCCATGAGAATATGCAATCGGCCCAGAGTCAGCAGAAGGTTTGGTATGATCGGTCTGTGAGGAATCGCACCTTTTATATCGGACAGAAAGTCCTGGTACTAAAACCCCTGAAGCAAAATAAATTACAGGACTCCTGGCAGGGCCCCTATCAGGTGGTAAAACAGCTGTGCGATACCACCTACATGGTTGCCAGCTGTGCAGACACAAAAATTAAAAGGACGTTCCACATTAATATGATGAAGGCCTATCATGAGAGGACTGAGGCCGTAGACGCCATATGCGCTCCTGCCACCGGGGACTCTGAATAACTACCGATGCTGGAGCTTCCCGTAATCAGTAACTGCTCCAGGGGTGTGGAAGATATACGGCTAGGAGATAGATTAGGATCCCAAGAACGAGAACAGGCCAGAGAATTACTCCAGGACTGGTGGGAGATGTTCTTGGCACTCCCTGGGTACACTCACATAGCTGTGCACAAGGTAGAGACCCCCGGGCAGAAGCCCCTGAGACAACCAGCCTATCGGATTCCCAGAGCAGTGCAAGAAGGATTGAGAGAGGAGATCAGGGAGATGGTCGAATTAGGTGTGATCGAACCATCGGCAAGCCCCTGGGCTTCCCCTGCAGTATTAGTCCCAAAACGGGATGGCACGACCCGATTTTGTGTGGACTATAGGCGACTGAATGACTGTACTGTGACAAATGCCTACTCTATGTCCCGAGTGGACGAATTGCTGGACAAAATAGCTCAGGGACATTATCTGATGACTATTGACTTATGTAAGGGATACTGGCAGATTCCCTTGGAAGCGGAAGCAATTCCAAAGTCGGCCTTCATCACCCCGTTCGGCCTTTACCGGTTTTGAGTAATGTCATTCGGAATGAAGAATGCTCCGGCTACCTTCCAGCGGATGATGGATGAACTCCTTGATGGTCTGCAAGATTTTGCATGCGCATATCTTGACGACATCGCAATCTATAGCCAGACATGGGAGGAACATCTTAGACACCTAGAAATAGTGCTAGATAGGATCCGAGCCGCTAACCTGACCCTGAAGCCAGACAAATGTAATATTGGCATATCTGAGGTGCAATATCTGGGACATAGAGTGGGATGTGGGAAGCAGAGGCCAGAACCTGCAAAAATCGAGGCCGTCCTAAACTGGCCAGTTCCCAGAACCAAGACCCAGGTACTTGCGTTTTTAGGGACAGCAGGGTACTACAGGAAGTTTGTATGTTTGTACCCTACTATAGTGACATAGCCAAACCCTTGACGGACCTGACCAAAAAGACTCTCCCTAGACAGGTCCTGTGGTCCCCGGAGTGCAAAAACAGCATTTCATCAGCTAAAAACCGCCCTAACGCAAGCTCCCATACTGGCGGCACCCGATCCTAACAAACGCTTTGTCATTCATACAGATGCCTCTATGTTCGGACTGGGAGCCGTACTAAGTCAAGTTGGCGATGACGGGAAAGAGCACACAGTGGCATATCTCAGCCGCAAGTTGTTACCCCGTGAAGTTGGATATGCTGCCGTGGAAAAAGAGTGTTTGGCCTTAGTCTGGGCTTTAAAGAAATTGCAGCCCTATGTGTATGGACGCTCTTTTACCATCATGACGGACCACAATCCCTTGATATGGCTTAACCGGGTGGCGGGAGAGAACGGCCGATTACTAAGGTGGAGCCTGGCTTTGCAACCGTACAATTTCACCATACAATATCGGCCAGGGCCTCAAAACAGGAATACGGATGGGTTATCCCGGCAGACGGACCTGGAACCTTAAGACTACTTTTCCAACATCCTCGAGTTGACCCGTTCGGGGTCTCACTGTGGCTGTTGGACTGTTTCCCAGGGGGGAGTATTATCATGAACCTTGGAATACTGGATTGTCATGAAGCTTGGAATACTGAAGTATTTCTCTTTTGATTCTATTACACAGTGGATGGTCTTCTGCCCTGTCTTAAGGCTAACCCCCTCCAGACGGCTCCATGGTCTGGAAGGAAAGCATTGTTCTGTGTTTGACCATTTGTTTATGTACTTTAATTATCCCCTGGGGCTTCTCTGTGTCATTATACATATCAGTCCTCCAATTCAAGCTATCGGACCAATCTCTGCTGACCCTGTTTTAAGTCCTCATTTGCATGGACAAGAGGACCTGAGTGAAGACTAGAGTGTACTTTACAATGGACCAATAGGAAAGTGGTTGTTGGGGCTGGGTGTTCAAACTGCTGTGTATAAAAGTGTGTTGTGTGCATCAATAAAAGTGAGATTCCTATTTGAACTTACATACAGCCTGCCTGGTGTTTGTTCTGAGCTATCACAACTAGTTCGATTCCCGGAGCATTGGATGACCGAACCATCAGACGTTGCGATCTGTAATCTGATTCAATAGTCACAGAGGAGTGTCGGGAGAGTGGAACCGAGCGAGCAGGGGCTCGTTACACACTAAATGTGTACATTTTTAGGAACTCTCTCAATAGATGGCACTTGACCCCTTCTTGAATAATTAAATTCTCTTCATCAAAAGATGAAATATGCTGGTGTGGCTGCTCACAGGTGGGAAAGTTGTACCATATATACTCTATAAAGAGTTACTGCAGTGTGATATTCCGACTAACCTTGCTCTGTCTCTTCGAAGCATGAATGCAAACAGTTTTGTTTATCGTACATCACAGGACACATAACCGGTTATTATAATAATAACTATTTGGGTTATACGCCACCTATAGGTGAATGGACACTGGTAGATCAATCAGATCAAACAGGAAGTACTCCCCTATATAACCCCTCCTACACAGAAGGTACCCACGTTTTTTGCCAGTGTCTGTAAGGTGGTGGTCACTGATGTAATACATGTGTTCTGGGAGCAAACTTGGAGGTCTGGAGGATTCTATTTAGAATCATGGACTTTATTCGGATCCATTCAAAAGAGCTGTCAGCCAAAATGGATGGTACCCAAGCCTCATTGGAAAGGCGAGAAGATTCCTCAAGGTTTGCCTGTAATACAGCCTTACAGTGCTGGACCCTGTGTAATGGAACCCTGTGCAGTGTTTGTTCTGACCAAGGTGTTTTCCTACAGGGTGCTGTACAGGCCCAGGGGCTTGCATGTTGCAGTTTCTCTTAAAAAAAAAAAAAAGAGGTCTGATTTTTCTCCCGGTGGCCACTCACTGGGGGCAGTGTGCTCTTGGTCATGCTCTGTGTACTTCTCAGGAGTATTGGGCTGCAGTGTCTCCTCCAGCCACTGGAGGGTGTGGGTTCATTCAACTTGGCCTAATCCTGTATAGACAGGAAGTAAAAGGATAGCCATTTTCTGGTGGACCATGTGAGCTGAAGGATCAGCAAGGCCTCTGAAGCATAACTTCAGCCATGACTACATAAGAGCTATATGACCAGATAAGTCATAATTATATACTGCATAAAGGTATTCTTGTATACTTACTGCTTAATCCTGGGTGCTTATACAGCTATCTGTCAATACACCCCTGCATGGGCATTGTTACACTCCTTATACTGAAGACATAAGTAGTTGTGTCTCCAGTATAGTGTGCACTGTTCTGAAGCAGCATAGAGGCTGCATTGGATGCATATGTGCTTGGCTAATCATGCAAAATTAGTATGGGGCCTGGTGCAGTTAAGCAGGTGCATGCTTGCAAACTGACTTAAATGCATGTTTGGAAAAACACATGTTTTGTTTAAATGCATTGTTACTAAAACACATGTTTGCAATGCATAGTTGCTAAACTATACCTGCATGTTTGCATACCTAGGTATCTACATAACGGCCTACCTGGGTACCTGCATACTTGCATACCTACTGGGTTGTATAGTGGTAGACCACTGTTGTTTTAAGCCTACATCCTTGGGGAACTGCATACTAACACTTTGGCTACATTATTTACCTGGTAGACCAGCTAAATGACTTCAGAAGGGAGAGGCGGCCGGGTGAGGCAGGTGCACCGCCCTCAGGTCCAGTGATCTCATGGTGTTCACGTCTCCTGTTAGACCAATGGCATCAGGGGTATCTGAGCCACTGTGGCACCTGATCTCGGATCAAGCCTGGCTAGGAACTGCGATGGGTAACTGTCCGGGTATACCAGGGGCTGTAAGCTTGTTCCCTCCTAAGTGAGTGAGGCATCGGAGGCTGCTGTGTTTGAGAGTATCGCAAACCAGAAGATTTTAGGGCAGTCTGAGGTGGTTCGCTCTATCTTCAGTCGGCAGAAACCTGGTAGGTTAATTACACCTCTTGGAACTGTCTGGGTCTGCCACAGAGTTGTCAGTCTTTTGGCTTGCATTGGCACTTGGAGCAGAAGTTATGGGCTCATTATTGTAAATCAATTAAATGGAAGCGGTTCCAAAACCAAATATGGGCATGAGGTCTATCTTGAGATCTCAAGCTGCTGGGCATCCTTCTGTTTCAGATAGGCTCGGTCTGTTCAGTGGTGAATTCTCTGCAAGAGGTAGATTTCAGGGTCCATAGTTATCAGTAAACACATATCTTCATGTGTCGGTTTGTTTCCAGGCTCATCAAAGATTTCTGTAATTGCAGTGGAAAGTCGTCTTTTTTTATTTTTTGTGAATTGGGCTGGCCACGGCTCCTGAGGGTTCCCAAAGCTCCTAACCCCAGTGGTGGACTTGCTGGGGGTGACAATCTCTGTATACCGCAATAATCTTTCCTCAGAAAGCAGTTGATTCCAGGGTTTCCTTCGATACATTTCTGCACGAGGACGTTGCATCTAGGTTGAAGCATGTTCCCTACATACAGTCATACTCCAGGTCTTTTGTAGAGGATCATTCTCTCTGTCTGGAACTTGAAGATCCAGGCATTGGAGTGCTGGAGGGCTCTGTTCTCAGGGTTTTGCAGAGCTAAAATTGGTGGTTGATGGTTCGGAATCTCGAAAAGGTGAAATTCTTCCTTTCAGGGGTTTAGAAGATAACCACTGATGCCAGTCTCTCCAGTTGGTTTGAAGGTGGCTAGCGTTCAGTGGACTTGGTCTCCATAGGAGAGAATACTGCCCATTAATATCTTGTAACTTTTGGCCAGTACATCTTGCTCTGGATTATAGGACACACCAGTTGTAAGTTTAATCTAGAAATGCCTCTGCAGGGGCATATACTCTATATGAACCACCAGGGCGGCACCAGGAGTCATGCGGCTCAGGAAAGTGCACCGCATTCTGTCTGGGACAGCACAACAAGTGCTGTCTCTATCTCCAGTGCATATTCCAGGTATAGAATAATGGCAGGTGGTACTCTGCAGGTGGATCTACTAGATTCCAAGTTCTACAACAAGTTGGAACAGGTTATGTCCGGGACAAGAGTCACACTGGCAATAGTAACACTGGTGGTAACACTGATAATAGTGTTAGCCGAATTAGAGAGCTTGGTACACTGACATAGCAAGTCTTTCAGGGGCGCTCCTTGGACACTCCCCAGTCCAGCGGAACCTAATGGTCTTGAGTCCTGTATCTCTGCACTGCTGAGCCCCTGAAAGCCAGCTTCAGGGAACTTCAATTACAGGACTTGGACATATTTTATGCCTGGGGTTATGCCTTGCTTCAATAACCATAAAACGAAGTTGGGCCACAGTGTGTTTCATTTCCACAAAGCTAATTGGAGCTGAGTCAGTTTATCATGTATAGAGTACGTATGCCTAGCTATGCGGTCTTTCACTTTCTGTGTGGTTTCCCTGACATACAGGAGACCACACGGACATTAAATGATAGACAACAGAGGATGACTGGCATGTATGGGATACCTTGATGGGGATGATTACCTTTGATCATAGAACTACATTGAATACAGTTAAGACAAGGATATGATCCATTATTAGGGGGACCTAAAAATGTCCTTGTAACTTTAGTGTTCTGCCAATATTTATCAGATTTAACCAATCTGCTATATATCATTCTCCCTTTATGAAATGAAGGCATAGGGGAACACTGGAATTCATCAATTTGTGGATAATTATCCCTCAGGATTGACCAATGTTTTTTTAATGATGTTATGTATTCGTACAGAGTGTGTATGGTACTGTGTAATGAATGGTAATGTTCTACCCATATCCTTTCTACCACTTTTGTCTATCATCTCTTTTCCCACTCTTTTCTCACTCTCCCAATCACCTGTCTGGGATAACCCCTTCCTACCAGTTTATCCTCCATCTCATCAAGCCATTTTTCTCTTTGCGCTGGATCACTAACTATTCTTTTAACATGGGTTAACTGACTCTTAGGAATAGATTTAAACACCCCGGGGGGATGAAAACTTTTATGGTATAGTAACTGATTACGATCAGTCAGTTTTACATATAGATCACTCTTTAAAATGCCCTCATCAATCCTTAAGCATGTATCCAAAAATGGCATCTTATCCTGGCTATAACCGATATTAATTCTAAACCTGGCACTAGGAGATTAAGATATATATGAAACAGTGATAGGGTATCAATGTCGACCCCCCCCCACTGCAAACACGTCATCAATGAAACAAAACCAACACTTGCACACATTCAGTCACTCTTAAAGAGAAAATTACCATACCATAACAATTTAAGTTGTTGGGAATATGGTCTCTCAGGGTTTGATCTTCCAAAAACAATTTAATATCCTAATCAACCTTTTTTATATACAGTGTATATATATAAAGTGGGTGTGTAAAGGCAGGTGTCCCAATACTCCAATACTTTTGACAATATAGTGTATATAATATAATATTATATATATATATATATATATATATATATATATATATATATATATATATATATATATATATATACACATTTATTAATTTATATATACACACACACACATATATATACAGTATCTCACAAATATGGGCACACCCCTCACATTTTTGTAAATATTTTATTCTATCTTTTCATGTGACAACACTGAAGAAATTACACTTTGCTACAATATAAAGTAGTGAGTGTACAGCTTGTATAACAGTGTGAATTTTCTGTCCCTCAAAATTACTCAACACACAGCCATTAATGTCCAAACCGCTGGCAACAAAAGTGAGTACACGCCTAAGTGAAAATGTCTAAATTGGGCCCAAAGTATCAATATTTTGTGTGGCCACCATTATTTTCCAGCACTGCCTTAACCCTCTTGGGCATGGAGTTCACCAGAGCTTCACAGGTTGGAACTGGGGGCCTCTTCTGCTCCTCCATGACGGCATCATGGAGCTGGTGGATGTTAGAGACCTTGCGCTCCTCCACCTTCCATTTGAGGATGCCCCACAGATGCTTAATAGGGTTTAGGTCTGGAGACATGCTTGGCCAGTCCATCACCTTTACCCTCAGCTTCTTTAGCAAGGCAGTGGTCATCTTGGAGGAGTGTTTGGAGTCGTTATCATGTTGGAATACTGCCCTGCGGCCCAGTCTCCAAAAGGAGGAGATCATGCTCTGCTTAAGTATGTCACAGTACATGTTGTCATTCATGGTTCCCTCAATGAACTATAGCTCCCCAGTGCCAGCAGCACTCATGCAGCCCCAGACCATGACACTCCCACCACCATGCTTGACTGTTGGCAAGACACACTTGTCTTTGTACTCATCACACATGCTTGACACCATCTGAACCAAATAAGTTTATCTTGGTATCATCAGACCACAGGACATGGTTCCAGTAATCCATATCCTTAGTCTGCTTGTCTTCAGCAAACTGTTTGCGGGCTTTCTTGTGCATAATCTTTAGAAGAGGCTTCCTTCTGGGATGACAGCCATGCAGACCAATTTGATGCAGTGTGTGGCATAAGGTCTGAGCACTTACAGGCTGACTCCCACCCCTTCAACCCCTGCAAGAATCCACTCATAAGTCTTCCCAAAAACAACCTCTGGATATGATGCTGAGCACGTGCACTCAACTCAACCTCTTTGGTCGACCATGGCGAGGCATGTTCCGAGTGAAACCTGTCCTGTTAAACCACTGTATGTCCTTTGCCACCATGCTGCAGCTCAGTTTCAGGGTCTCGGCAATCTTCTTATCACCTAGGCCATCTTTATGTAGAGCAACAATTCTTTTTTTCAGATCCTCAGAGAGTTCTTTACCATTAGGTGCCATGTTGAACTTCCAGTGACCAGTATGAGAGGGTGAGATTGATAACACCAAATTTAACACACCTGCTCCCCATTCACAGCTGAGACCTTGTAACACTAACGAGTCACATGACAGGGAGGGAAAATGGCTAATCGGGCCTAATTTGACATTTTCACTTAGAGGTGTACTCACTTTTGTTGCCAGCGGTTTAGACATTAATGGTTGTGTGTTAAGTTATTTTGAGAGGACAGCAAATTTACACAGTTATACAAGCTGTACACTCACTACTTCACATTGTAGCAAAGTGTAATTTATTCAGTGTTGTCACATGAAAATATATAATAAAATATTTACAAAAATGTGAGGGGTGTACAATATATATAAACATGTATATATGCACGCTGTGAATTGCTGGGCAATCTTCTGGGATCTGTGACATGTCCCAGAAGATTGCAGGGAGGGAGGGAGGGAGGGAGGGGGGAGAGGTGATCTTCCTTCCGGTGTCGTGCCGCCAGGGGAGTAGGTGGGAGCTGGGTGCCTCTAAAAATAGGGTACCCCCACCAAAGAAAATAGTCATGCCAGCACTTAACCAGCACTTAAAGCGGTCACCAGCACTTAAAGCGGAAGTTCCATTTTTGGGTGGAACTCCGCTTTAACAATAGTAACAAAACACCAGGACATTAATTTATATACAATGGCATAGAAAACAGAAAAAAGGAGCACTGTAATAGGTTTTGTCATTGCTTATCAGTATCAATTCATATAAATCAAAATATGTGAATAAATCATCTCAAGCATAAGAGATACATTTGTAGAAAGCAGTTCATTTGCAGCTATTGCACATTACATTTTCAAGGTTGCCATACAGAAAGAAAAAAAAATTCATTTTTATAATTTAAGTTGAAAACAATATTACATTCCCCTTCTGTCACTTTTTTATTTATACCATGATACAGTGGCAGCAAAATTGGACAGTTGGCCTGAAATTGCAGTATGTATGACATTGATTCCACCGACTTCCTAATAATTATCTGATTCATATGGTAGTTTATGCTTATGTTAGTGAATGTGATTGAGGAACAATTGCATTTAATTTGTATTTGCATTTATTTTCCAGTCACAGATTTGCACATCACCCTACTTAACCTGCAGATAAGGGGTTCTGGTAGGTGTTCCAAACTACACTCAAGATGAGGTCTTTTTAATGCTTTGTAGAGGAGAAAGAGTATGTTTCTCTGACTCTTAAGTCTACACACCTTTTATTACAAGAAATTACTTTTCGTTCTCTGGAAACTGCTATACAGTACGGTACTGTTCTATACAGCACTATACAATGCTATACTAAGCTATACAATACTATACAGTGTTTACTGTAGATTTCAAAGTGGTGAGATACGAGATGCTGGATAGATGTTGAATGGCACTGAAACCAGCATAAGAGTCTTGTATAGGTACATAAGGCAGCTGCAGCATGGTGTCTTTTGTATGGCTTCTTTCCTAGCCAAGCACCTGGCTACACAAGTGAAACATTTTTCAGTGTCATTACTCCTGGTTTTTAGGTAGCCTGCATGTGCTTGAGTCCTAACAAACAGTGACTCATTTCAGCAATGCACATTCAGCTGTTAGTTGG
Source organism: Lithobates clamitans (assembly GCA_037952925.1). Taxonomy (NCBI): domain Eukaryota; kingdom Metazoa; phylum Chordata; class Amphibia; order Anura; family Ranidae; genus Lithobates; species Lithobates clamitans. The sequence goes on along the minus strand of JBBGZY010000244.1, from coordinate 1,187,914 downwards.
GGATGCCCAGCTGAGAGGTGAATGTACAAAGGGAGAGTGTAAAAAAAAATGGCGTAATGCCCCCCAAAAAAACATTATGCCTGGCCAAATTCATACAAGACCTCCCTCTAAATCCATCGCCATTCACATTGTCCAGTGATACAGTTCCACATCGCGATGCCCGACAGCTGACAACCCGCTAAAGGAAAAAAACCTGCCACTCGCTGAATCCTTTCCTTGACTCCCACTGAATGCCATATTCATTTTCTTTCTACCACAATGTAAACAAAGGGGCAGGGTCCTTCAATATGACCGTATTGACCATAAATGGACATCATTGGGCACCCCTGTGATATCATTGACAAAATATGATTGTGTCCATATATGGTCAATGACTTCCCCTTGCTTACATTGTGGCAGCCATACCTGTAGACGTCATTCTGCAGGAGTCAAGTGATGGGTTCTTTTGGCAGATAAGTGCCCAGCCATCATTGTGATTGATGTGGATCTTTGGGAGAAGATGACATGATTGATAAAGAATTTACATTGTGGGATTTTTGTATTATTATTAAAGGACCACAATCACTAGGTCATGGTTGAGAAAAAAAAGGCTCTTGCAGTCATCAACATGGGAATAAGGTGCATTGCCAGTCCTTCCTGGCAAGGTACCTCACCCATGTTAAGGACATGTTGGATAGTATGGTTCAGTCAAGCTACATGTTTAGATAAGATTCTGGCATGGAATTTAAGCAGGGACCCACGCCTTTTTATTTCTAGCTTTTTTTCATGGAGCCCTTTTTAAATTCCATACCCGACCAGAAGGGCCTGGTATGAATTTTGGCTGAACCCCATTTTTTTATTTTATTTTTACACTAGCTCTTCATTTACATTCAACTGTCAGTCGAGAATCCCTAGGATACAGCTAAATGAGCAGGGCAGGGATGAATCACTGGTTGTTAGGACTCTGGCAGGTGCCAGCTCCCTGGTAACCAGCAGTCCTAAGCTGAAAGCTGTCACATTTATCAGTGGTAATAGTACTGCTACTAAATGTTTCACTTCACACTGCTGTTCTTAAAGTATAATGTTAGGCTTTTGGTCTTTTTTAACACTTATGGTCGAATGTCCATATGGCTATTTTCTCCTAGGACTGAATGATAGTGAAAGTTCCATTTGCCCAGCAAAAGGCAACAAATAGAAACTGAAATCACCCACATATTTCACACATTACAGGTATTTTTCATTACTTGTGCAAATTATGAGACATTTGCAAGGCAATTAATTATCTAAAAGTATCACTTAATATGCTTTATGCAGAAAAATACAGGCAAAAAAAAATCCTTGATAAAATTCTCAAAGCTTTTAGGTGATATGGTATATTGTGAATGCTTTGAAAATTAGTTATTACATAAACCTACAACAAAGAAAAAAAAAACCTGTTTGAGGATAGTTTGAGCTAAACATAGATGCCAGGAAAGTTGGAAATGTATTTGGTTTTCTCAAAACAAGCTTGAAACTGAACTGCAAGTCAGTGATTTTGAGATTCCCAGAATGTTTGAACTAAAACTTCTGAAAGAATTGTTAACAAGGGGAAGCATAAGAATTGCCAATATCTATACACTTTAGCAGCTTATTAAAAACTTGTTTAATTTACAATAGTCGTGCAACTTTTAGTTTGTGCCCATTTTTGTTTGTAATGTTCTTAATTTATGTCCAGTTAAACTTTTACATTCAACACAATGGGGGTTATTTACTAAAGGCAACTCCACTTTGCACTACAAGTGCAAAGTGCACTTGAAATTGCACTGAAAGTGCACTTGGAAGTACAGTCACTGTAGATCTGAGGGGGACATGCAAGGCAAATAAAAAAACAGCATTTTAGCTTGCACATGATCAGATAATAAAATCAGCAGAGCTTCCCCTCGTTTCAGATCTACCCCTCAGATTTACAGTGACTGCACTTCCAAGTGCACTTTAAGTGCAATTTCAAGTGCACTTTGCACTTGTAGTTTGCACTTATGCAAAGTGGATTTGCCTTTCGTAAATAACCCCCAATATGTATACGGTATATAAAAATCAATTTCTACAATATTACTATTAAATTGCCACACATTACACTCAATTCCAAAATGTAATATAATGCAGCCCACCAGTGGTTGGTTATACTGTATTTTGTACTTGTATTAGTTTTCTCTTTCTGTGCTTTTTTCCCTCTACAGTATGTTCACCTGGTAATGCTGCAACTAACATACTTCCTTGTCCCTTCATAGATGCACTTAATTCTCTACTGTATTTATAGAGGTAGCCATGGTTGTCACATAGGCTAGACTTGTCTACGTGTCTACTTTTGTCCTTTCCACTTATATGGTATTTGATGGGATTAGTAGCTTACACAAGAAAAAGAAAATATGTATTTTATGTTTTTTTCCTCCCATGAGGGGCTACAAGGGCACTTCTGGCAAGAGCAACATGTATTGCTGAAACTTTTCTGAATACAAACAAGTGGCCACTGCCCCCACATATAACTGATCTATTGCAGCAAGGAGCAGTGGAAGGGCTTCATATGTCAAACAAATACAAGGAGATTTCCAAGCTCAAACTTACCAACCAGCCAGAGACCAACCAAATTGACCTGTCTAACAATATGCATTAAGAACAGGGGTTTAGTCTGCACGCATTTGCAAATACATGCGTAAGCTACAGGCTTTTCTTTAGTCCCTAATAGGGATGAGCCCGATGTTCGAGTTGAACGTAAGTTCGACTCGAACATCGGGCGTTCGCCCGGTTCACCAAACATCGAACAATATGAGGCGTTCGCGGCAAATTCGAAAGCTGCGAAACACTGTTAAAATCTATGGGACACTAACATGAAAAACTAAAAGTGCTCACTTTAAAGGATTATATGCAAGTTATTGCCATAAAAAGTGTTTGGGGACCCGGATCCTGCCCCAGGGTATATGTATCAATGCAAAAAAAAGTTTTAAAAAATCAATTTTTTCAGGAGCAGTGATTTTAATAATGCTTAAAGTGAAATAATAAAAATAAAATATTCCTTTAAATATCATTCCTGGGGGGTCTCCCTAGTATGCCTGTAAAGTAGCACATCTTTCCCATGTTTATAACAGTACCACAGCAAAACGACATTTCTAAAGGAAAAAAAAATCATTTAAAACGGCTCGCAGCTGTAATGTATTGTCAGGTCCCGGCAATAAAAATAAAAATCGTTGAAAAAATGGCATGGGTTCCCCCTCCCCCAGTCCATTTCCAGGCCCTTTGGGTCTGGTATGGATATTAAGGGGAACCCTGCACCCAAATTTTAAATAAAATTGCGTGAGGGTCCCCCCAAAATCCATACCAGACCCTTATCGGAGCACACAACCTGGCAGGCCACAGGAAAAGGGGAGGACGATAGAGTGCCCCCTCCTGAACCATACCAGGCCACATAACCTCAACATGGGGAGGATGCTTTGGGGTCCCCCCAAAACACCTTGTCCCCATGTTGATGGGGATAAGGGCCTCATCTCCACAACCTTTGCCCGGTGGTTGTTGGGGTCTGCAGGTGGGGGGCTTATTGGAATCTAACAAGGGAACCCCCAGATCCCAGCCCCCCATGTGAATGGGTATCGGGTACATTGTACCCCTACACATTCACCAAAAATAGTGTTAAAATGACAGTAGAAAATTTGGGACAAGTCTTTTATTAAAAAAAAAACTGTCCCCGATATCCATTCATCTTCGATCACAGCGTCCGGCGAACTGATAAAAAAAAAAGGAAAAAAGCCTGCCTCCATAGGAGGCTCCCGCTGACTGAAGCCTCTTCGCGATGACAGCTGTTATATAGCTGAGCCACCCGGTGACATAGACAGGTGACCCCGCCTCTTCTGACATTATATGACATCACGCAACATCAGAGGGGGCGGGTTCACCTGTTTACGTCACCGGGTGGCCCCGCCTTCAGCTATATAAAAGCTGTCATGGCGAAGAGGCTTCAATCAGCGGGAGCCTCCCATGGAGGTGGAGTTTTTTTCCGTTTTTTTTTTTTTATTGGGTTGCCAGACGCTGTGATTAAAGATGAATGGACATTGTGGGATACTTTTTTTTTTTTTTTAATAAAGAACTTGTCCCAAACTGTCATTTTTAACATTTTGACACTTTTTTGGTAAATGTGTAGGGGTAAAGTGTACCTGATACCCATTCACATGGGGGGATGAGATCTGGGGGTCCCCTTGTTAAAGGCGGCTTCCAGATTCAGATAAGCCCCCCGCCCGCAGACCCCCACAACCACCGGGCAAGGGTTGTGGGGATGAGGCCCTTGTCCCCTTCAACATGGGGACAAGGTGCTTTGGAGGGGACCCCAAAGCACCCTCCCTATGTTGAGGGCATGTAACCTGATACAGTTCAGAAGAGGGGGGCTCTCTTGTCCCCCCTTTTCCTGCAGCCTGCCAGGTTGTGTGCTTGGATAAGGGTCTGGTATGGATTTTGGGGGGGACCCCTATGCCATTTTTTTTTAATTTTGGTGCAGGGTTCCCCTTAATACCCATACCAGACCGACAGGGGCACACTGAACACCCAGCACATAGCACTATAGCAGCAAATATGTCAGTGCATTGCCTGACCATTATAATCAAAATACAAACAATTGGCCACTGCCCCCACTATAACTGGTCTATTGCAGCAAGGAGCACTGGAAGGAGGTTTCAAGGAGGTTTCCAAGCTCAAACTTACCAACCAGCCAGAGACCAACCGAATTGACCTGTTTAACAATATGTCTTAAGAATAGGGGTTTAGTCTGCACACATTTGCAAATACATGCGTAAGCTACAGGCCCTGTCAAGGCACCCTGTTTTTTTTTCAAATGCATGTTCTTCCATTATGGAGAGCCAGATGTCAGGGTTAGGGACTAAAAAAAAAAGAAAACCGGGTGCCTCGACAGGACCTGTAGCTTATTGATGTATTTGCAAATGTGTGCAGACTAAACCTGCATATTGTTAGACAGGTCAGTTCGGCTGGACTCAGGCTGGTTGGTAAGTTTCAGCTTGGAAATATCCTTGTATTTGTTTGAAACTGTTCTGATTCTGAAAAAGGAAAACTAATGATGACACCACATCTGAGGAAAGCTGCAATTTATTATTTTTTTCTTCTATCAGTTTTATATACACTTAAACTATACAGCCCAGTTTCTGGTGGCCTATTGTAAGATATACTATATGTTGGTTTTTTCACTTGGATTGTGAATAGCTGGGTTTAGGTTTAGGTTGGAGCTACCTTAGGTTTGAGGGGGATCTTATGGTCTGGTGGTTTGAAACTCCAAATTTATAGCTAAAAACCTGCACCTGAATCCATAATGCATTGCATCTTTATTCTCCCTGATCAAATGATCTGAAATTGTCAAAAACCATGAAATCAGACCGAGACAGAAGTACAGTTAAATCACACTTGTTTAATAATAAAAGTAAATAGAACAAACGTAGTCAAAACATAGCCAGAGTTCAGGAACCAGAGCGGATAGTCAGACAAGCCAAATGTCAGGGAGCCGGAAATGAGCATAATAAAACAGCAAGCAGGATCTAGAGCCAAAAGGGATGTCAGCCAAGCAAGTCTTTTAACAGGAATGCAGGAGATGGTCTCTGTAAAGTTGACTAAGGTGAAGGCAGAGCTCTTCTGGACTGGACGGCTTAAGTAGGCAGGACTGACGAGCAGGATATCAGCAACAGCTGAGTAACTGTGGAGAGATAGGAGCTGGCAATTAGCTGACAGCTGAGCGGCCAGCTCAGAGACGGAAGAGCTGAGGCCAGCCCTGACAAAAATAATCTGAACGAATATTATAGAATGATAAGTCATATTGTCAGTATGTGTTGGAGCTGGATAGGAAAAGCTGACAAAACTGTGTAGGGAGAGATGCTTTGCTGTATACAGGCAGTCCTCTTGTTACAAGCAAAATAGGGTCTGTAGTAGAGTTGCCACCTCATCCCTTTAAACCCGAACACCTTTGAATTACACAGGTTCTGAGGCTAATTAAATGCACATAAGGCATCAAGTGAGTTTAATTACCACCTTAATCAGCCACAGAACCTGTCTAATTAACATGTGTTCGGGTTTAAAGGGATGAGGTGGTAACCATAGTCTGCAGGTTTGTTCTTAAGTTGAATTTGTTTGTAAGTCGGAATAGGTAATTTTTTTACGTGTAACTCCAGCCAAAAAAATATTTTTTTTTGTTTTTTTGGATAGCATAGTAAAGGGTTAACACCCCTGTAACAATTGTTTTGCTGTCTGTGCCACTATTCAAAAGATTTCACCTCACTTTCTGTCCCTATGATAATTGGATTTTGAAAATTTTGGGTTGTTGTGGAAACAAGGATTGGTGATAAGGCTTCAGTGAGTTGAGCTGAGTTGCATTTTGATATAGCATGTTCATTTACCCTGTAGGATCTCAACGCGCTTGGGACACACATTCGCACATATACTAGAGCCAATTTGGACAAGATCCAATTAACCTACCAGCATGTCTTTGGAGTGTGGGAGGAAACTGGAGCACCCCGAGGAAACCCATGCAGACAAAGGGAGAACATGCAAACTCCAGGCAGATGGCGTCAAGGTCGGGATTCAAACCTTTTGCTGCTAGGTGAAAGTGCTAACAACTATACCACTGTGTTGCCCTTAATGGAATTTCCCTTCCTACAGGTAGATTTCCTCTCACTTCCTGTTGTCTCCCTCAGTTTATAAGTAGGATGTTTGTAGCTCGGGGACTCCCTGTAGTTCTATATAGTACAATACTGTGCTATACAAAGCTATACAGTGTTTACTGTAGATTTAAGTGTGATGAGATACACACCCCTATGTTCACAGTTCCACAGACCTAACCATGCTTGTTTGGAAGGTTCTGTGCCACCTCTTTGGAAATTGTTTTCTTTTGAGATTTATTACAGTCTTTATTCATGCAAAGCTTGAGTTAAAATAGTGGGCTTTTGTGAAAGCCCACGCCATGAAAAAGCCCACGCCATGCTATATGTTTATGTTTTTTTTTTTTTATTTGCCATTAGTACATGTCCTCATTGGCAGTGTCTAACTTCCCACAACTCATTTGTTTACAATAGTATGTTTTAGGGATGCCCCGATACCAGTTTTTTTAACACCGATTAGGAGTACCAATACTTTTCCTCAAGTACTCGCTGATACCAATTACCGATACCTATTTTTAGTGTTTTTTTAACTAATGAAACATTATTGCAGTTTCCTTATGCTTATGCATATTTGTAACTCAAAAGACATTATGAAACACATGCAACATTTTTTTGCTTGTCACAAAGTTGTGAAAGCTCAAATTGCACAGAAAATGTTTAAATTATTACATAAATGTCAATGACATGTAAACATCACAAGTTCACAACCAAACAAATGCAATACAGTTAGTTAAATAATATTTAAGCATGGAGGAGGAGCAAGAACAGTACCTCAGTCAAAATAAATTATAAAACATTTTGTAAATAAGAAAAAAAAAACTTTATGTGCTTGCTTTTAGTTCAACTTCTTAAAAATTTGTGAAAGAACCACATTTCACAGAACAAATTATGTTAATTCCAGGATGGTAAGGATGTGTGAGCACTGCAATAAAGCTTTATGCACATTGCAGCTCAAAGCAGTTGCTCCTCCAGGCATTTAAGCTATTTTAAGCTTTTGACTCCCCTCCATGTTAGCCTATGTGCCCATGGCCATACAATCCCTATAGGCGTTTCCAGGAGTTTGGTGACAGGGAAGTATACAGGCAGAAAAAAAAAATCCAAATGAAACCTTTGGGTTTTTTTTCCTGCCTGTAACTCCCTGCCACTACACTCCTGAAAAAAAACTATAGTGTGCATGGACACATAGGCTAACATGGAGGGGAGTCAACAGGCAGAGAAAAAAGCTCAAAACAGCTAAAAACGCCTGGAGGAGAAGCTGCTTTGAGCTGCAGTGTGCAACTGTGCATGATGCCTTGAAAGCTTTAAGAATTTCACAGTACATGAAATGTTAATAACATGTACACATCACAAGTTTACAACCAAATGCAATACAGTCAGTTAAATAATGTTAGGCATGAGGAGCAAGAACAGTACCTCAAAACTTACATTATTTTGTAAATTAAAAAAAAAAAAAACATTTTTATGTGCTCCCTTCTAGTTCAATTCCTTACAAAACTTGTGAAAGAAACATTTCACAGAATAAAATTATGTTCATTCCAGGATGCCAAGGATGTTAGCAGTAAGGCTAAGTTCATACTGGCATTAAAAGCAGGCATTTGAGGGGTGTTAAAAATGCCCCTCAAATGCCTAAGCAAATGATACAATGGACAGCACACAGTACTGTTCACATTATCAAAACATGAAGTGTTAAAGTCGCTCTGCTTCACTTTAAGGTTGAAGCCTCATTGAATCAGTAGGAGTTTGAAGCCTTTCAATGCCTCCCATACAAGTCTATGGTAACACTTTGCAAATGCTCTGACAGGCATTTGCAGTGCGGTTGCTGGGCGTTAAAATGTGATTATTTCCTGTAATGTCACTTTCCATTGTGAAGCAGTTTTAACGCACCTTAAAGCTCATCAAGCACATCAAAACTGCGCATTGGGCATTTGGGGAGCATTTTTAACTCTCCATTACTGCTTGTAAAACACCAGTTTAACACCCGTACTAAAGCCCTTTGACGCCAGTCTAACGCCCTTACTGAAGCTTGTTAATGCGAGTCTAACGCCCATACTAATGCTATAGAAGCATTTGTCAGGCATTAGAAATATAGTCAAGAGTGAACAAGCCCTTTGGCCTCATGCACAATGGAACTCAAAGCAGCTGCTCCTCCAGGCGTTTAAGTTGTTTTTAGCTTTTTCTGTGCCTGTTAACTCCCCTCCATGTTAGCCTATGTGTCCATGGCCATGCACACTATAAGCGTTTTCACAAGTTTAGTGTCGGAGCAGTTTACAGGCAGCAGGCAGGAAAACCTTTGGATTTTTTTTCTGCCTGTAAACTTCCCTGCCACTAAACTCCTGAAAGCAGCTGTAGCGTTCATGGCCTGAGCCCACATGAGGCTTCAATTTTGAAGCAAAGCAATGCGACGTGACTTGATGTGATACTAACTCTTAATGTTTTGATAATGTGAACAGAACTGTGTGCTGTCCATGGTATCATTTGCATAGGCATTTGAAGGGCAGGTAGAAAAAAAAATCCAAAGGAAACGTTTGGGCTTTCTTCCTGCCTGTAAACGCCCCTGCCACTAAACTCCTGAAAATGCCTATAGTGTGCATGGACACATAGGCTAACATGGAGGGGAGTTAACAGGCAGAGAAAAAGCACAAAACAGCTCAAATGCCTGAAGGAGCAGATGCTTTGAGCTGCAGTGTGCTTAAAACTTCTACTGACTCTATGTGCATAATGCCTTGAAAGCTCAAAATTTCACAAGACATGAAACGTCAATGACATTTGAGCTTTTTTTTGGTGGTATTTGATCACGTCTGTGGTTCCTTTTTTTTTTTTTGCGCTATAAACAAAAAAAAACACCACATTTTGGAAAAAAAGCAATATTTTTTACTTTTTGCTATAATAAATATCCCCCAAAAATATATAAAAAAACAAATTTCTTCCTCAGTTTAGACTGATAATATTTTTATCGTGACTGTGACATTGCAGTGGACATATTTGACACTTTTGACACTATTTTGGGACTGTTGACATTTATACAGTGATCAGTGCTATAAAAATGCACTGAATACTGTGTAAATGTCACTGGCAGGGAAGGGGTTAAACACTAGGGGGTGATCAAGGGGTTAAGTGTGTTCCCACAGTGTGTTCTATATATAGGGGTAATGGGCTCACTAGAACATGACAGAGCTCACTGCCCCTGATCACTGGGAGCAATAGATCCCTGTCATGTTGCTAGGCAGAACAGGGAAATGCCTTGTTTACATAGGCATTTCACCGTTCTGCCTCTCCGTGCCATGATCCCGGGCCACCGGCCGATATCGATTCTGCGGGACCCATGGGCACGCTCCCGCACCAACCTGCAGGCAGTGTGCGCGCACCCGCTAGCTGCCAATGACGGCGTGATGTACGGGTACATTGTTTTGCTAACCTGTGCAACTTTGCCAACCTATATCGGCATGAGCTGGTCGGCAAGTGGTTAAAGGGTAACTCCACTTTCGTGGGGAAAAAATGAGCAAATAAAGAAAAAATAAATCATAAATTAATCATCTTGTAATTGAAAAGGAAAGGTCATTTTTAATAACATTCAATCTACAGCCAATGTAATTTTCTGAGGTACTTCCGGGTACCGCGGGCACCGGCGCTGTGATTGGCCAGAACCGCGATGACTGAAAATGCAAATTATTCTAAATGTGAAACAAAACACTTGCAGCAGTACAGTACTTAATAGGTAAGGGGTGCATACACTGTGTGAGTTTGGATGAGTGGATAGGACAATTCCAAAGCAGTAAAGCTGTATATGTGTCATCCTGTGTGATAATAGTAGTACAAGTACCCTGTTTCCCTGAAAATAAGACCTAGCATGATTGTCGGTGATGGCTGCAATATAAGCCCTACCCCCAAATAAGCCCTAGTTAAAGTCCTTGTAGTTTTTTATTTTCAGGGTAGGGCTTATTTTCGGGGAAACAGGGTAGGGCTTATTTGGGGGGTAGGGCTTATATTGCAGAGTTTACATTTTAAAAACTGGCTGAAAATCAAACCTGGGGAGATTTTCTCACCCCTAGTGAATAGACACAGGGTTTGGTCCTTCAGCTACCATAGGTTTTAAGTAATTCCTGCAGGTTTGAGATTCACCACCCTGGAGAATTTGTGTGCAGATTTGCCCAGGAGAATGTTTTTAAGTCATAATGCACTGCATAGCCTTTGAACTATGGGCAGCAAGCCTAAAATAACCAATAAAGAAGCTTTTGGATAAGCCAATCCTTTTACTATGAAAAAGGGGAAGGGTACAGGGAAGGGTACAGAGCAGCACAGTGTCGATGAACTACAAGCTGTTTTAGGGTAAAGCTGATGAACTGCATAGGGGGGAGGTTAGGGTCAATTAGTGAAACGTATCATTATTCAAGTTCTTTGGGCAATAAACCCCTCTGCTGCCTTTTTATATTTTCATTATTGGTGGCTTTTTTGTCCTTCATTCTATTTTGTGATTGATTTCTGTTGTCACTTTTGCTGCCCCACCCATAGAAACCTTTTTTTTTTTTTTTTTTTTTTTTTGCTGCAAGGCTTCTTTCATATATAATTATTTATGTATTTATTTTTTTAGGGGTGGTATGTGTTTTTTTTTTTTTTTGGGGGGGGGGGGGTATATCAGTATGTATTTTATGCCTTTTGTTTCAAGTATGCAACTGCATTGTTTACACTCACTCACATTCCCTATCCACACCCACTCCTCTATCCCCATAGAAAAAATAAAAACTTGTTGTACACTAGATTATTATCTCTGATTAAAACTGTCCTTCTACAGCCAATTTTAAAGTGCTGTAGTCTCTGCAGAAGCATAATTCTTGTAGTAACACCTCAGTCTATATTCTTGGTTGCTAGTAAAATTAGGTCTAGTTTTGTTCACTAAAATTATCCTACTACTGGACAATTTTGCACTTGTGTATCATCTGCCATCTCCTAAAGTGATATTAAAGTATTCTTTTTTTTTTGTTTAAAAACAACAAACATGTCATTACCTGCTCTGTACAGTATTTTTGCATAGAGCAGCCCTGATCCCCCTCTTCTTGAGTCCTTCGCCCACGCTCCTGGCCCCTCCCTCCAGCCAAGTGCCCCCACAGCAAGCAGCTTGCTATAGGGCAAGGGTAGGCAACCTGGGGCCTTCCAGCTGTTGCAGAACTACAAGTTCCATCATGCCTCTGGGAGTAATTGTAACTGCCAGTCTTGCAATGCCTCATGGGAAATGTAGTTCCACAACAGCTGGAGGGCCCCAGATTGCCTAACCCCGGCTATAGGGCATACAAGCCGAGCCACTGCTCTTTGTGTCCATTCAGACACGGAGCTACGGCTCAGCCCATCCCCTCTCTCTCCTCATTGGCTGATTGACTTTGACAGCAGTGGGAGCCAATGGCGCCCGCTGCTGTGTCTCAGCCAATCAGAAGGGAGAGTCCCAGGCAGCTGAGGTTCTCGTACAACATCGCTGGATCGAGATGGAGCTCAGGTAAGTATTGGGGGGGGGGCTGCTGCACACTTAAGGTTTTTTATCTTAATGCATACAATGCAAGAGGATAAAAAAAATCTTCTGCATGTAGAACCACTTTAACTTTTTAGTAAAGCCCTAAAAAATGTTGGCTTAGCTTTCCTATTTAAAATTGTTGCGCTGCTGGGCAATTTTACAACACTGTGTCATTCCAGCTCTCTTAATTGCTGTAGAAAATCTGCCTGAACACTTTTAGGCAAATTTATAAAGCCTAAACAACTTCAGCTACTGTTTTTTAGGTGCTACACCCTTCCTCCTTTTTCTGTTTTTTTTGGGTGTTTTATATTTTTTCTTGTATTTCAAGTTTCAATATTTATTCTCTACTTTCAGTTTGGTTTAAGGATTAGGGATTGGAGTTTAGGGTATAGGGTTGGGGTTTAGTGTTTTAGGCTATATTTTTTTGAGGGAGGTATATTTCATTCTAAAATGATTTTGCTAGGGTGTTTTTTATTTTATGGTCATCAGTATAAATTTGCAGTAAATGTTTAGACATCACTGCATACTTGTGCAGTACAGGTTAGTGCACTAAATCACCATGTTGTTAAAGTGATACTAAAGTCTCAATTTTTTTGTTAAAAATAACACACATGTCATACTCGCCTGCTCTGTGCAGTGATTTTGCACAGGGCAGCCCAGATCCTCCTCTTCAGTACTCCTGGCCCTTCACTCCTCTTGAGTACCCCCACAACAAGCAGCTTGCCGAGCCACAGCTCCCGGCCTTCCCCTCTCTTTTCTCATTGGCTCACTGACTTTGATTGACAGCAGTGGGAGCCAATGGCGCTTTGCTGCTGTGTCAGCCAATGTGGAGGGAGAGTCCCGGACAGCCAAGTCTCTTGTGCAACATCGCTGGATCGAGATGGGGCTCAGGTAAGTATTGAGGGGGCTGAGAGGGGCTTCTGCACAGAAGGCATTTTATCTTACTGCATATGCATTAAGATAAAAAAAGTCTGCATTTACAACCACTTTAAGTGCTCCAAAGTGCCAAATTTGCAATCCCCCTATTCCCATAGCTTCTAATAAAGTTAGATAATTCCCTGTATTAATAATGTTAGGCAGACCTAAAACAAGAGACAGAAGTTTTGAATGTGCAGTTAGTAGGGGTAGACAGTTTCTGCATCTTCCAATGAAAAAATGCATCATTGTTGAAGGATCTCATGGCTGCATTTCCAGATAGTGGAAGCATCCCCTTAAATGTCCAATGTGATTCCAGTGCTCAGATCATGGAAAAGGTGGAACAGTAGTGGAGGAGGCTGCCTCAGTAACCCTATTAAGTTGTTTTCCAACCACAGCAGACAGGCCCAGATGCAGGCTGAAGCCACAGACAGAACATAAACAAAATATTTACAGACTACTTTGGATTCAGGGCTGATGTGGACAGGTTTTCCAAACTGGAGCACTGGCCAGAGCTTCCTTGTACACACCAGAACTTCTGGAGGAGCAGTGGTGGCTGCCTCAGTAATGCTTTTAAGTAATTTTTCCAACCACAGCAGACAGGCCTGGCTGCTGTCAGTAGGGACAGGCAGCATTTAAAGTGATTGTTATTTTAACAGAAAAAAGAGACTTTACAAACATGTTATTGCAGTGGATTTGCACAGAGCAGCCTCGATCCTCCTCTTCCCAAGTCCCTCCTCAGTGCTTCTGCCCCCCCTCCTGTCGAGTGACCCCATAGCAAGCAGCTTGCTATGTGGCACCCAAGCCGAGCTACAGCGCCATGTGTCCATTCAGACACAGAGCTGACGTACGGCCCTGCCACCTCTCTCTCCCGATTGGCTAACTCACTTTGACAGCAGCGAGAGCCAATGGTGCCGCTGCTGGGTCTCAACCAATCAGGAGGGAGAGTCTCAGACGTCCGAGAGACTCATGGAGATTGCTGGACAGAGATGGGCTTAGGTAAGTATTAAGGGGTGCTGGGGAGGCTGCTGCACACAGAAGGCTTTTTATCTTAATGCATAGAATGCATTAAGATTAAAAATCTTCTGCCTTTACATTTCCTTTAAAGAAAATTATTACAGACTACTCAGGATCCAGGGCAGTTGAGGACTACATACTGTTGGGTGTCCAGACTGGAGCACTGGGTAAAGCTTGCACTAGAGCTTTTGACTTGCCTTCCTTCAGCACAATAGGTAGTTTTGTGACAGAGACGCAGATTTGCCTTCCCCTGTCACCACGGACTGGCTCATTTTCAAAAAAGGAAACAGTCCTGCATCAGCAATGATTACAAAACCCCTGCTGTTGATGCTATCAACTAATTTTAATCCAGCCCCAAAAAATGTATTTTGCACCATTACCAGCTCCCGCCATTTCTTCTGGACTGCCAACATTACCAGCTTCTGCCACCTATGCTGTTCTGCAACCATTAGCTTCTGTAACTTCTATCAGCCTGTCACGATTACCAGCTCCTGCAGCCTCTCCTGATGTATTATGGCGCTCCAGCATTGTAAATGTCTACAGCTGGACATCAGCTGCAAAATTTCTAATGTTTTACTAGGGTGGAGAATTCATACTCTGTGTCTTCAATTTTGTGGTCCTTCCTATTGCACCAGCACTCAAACATATTTGTGGCTGCTTACAAACTCTTTTAAGACTGTATCGTGATAGTGGCTATTTTCCCTATACAAATAATACACATTAATTTTAATTTCACAATAAAACCTGCCTTTTTTTTCCTATCTTTGAAATTTTGGCCTAGTAAAAGTGCTTAAAAACTGTGTTGTGTACAATGCTTCTGATTAGGGATGAGCCGAACACCCCCCGGTGCGGTTTGCACCAGAACCTGCAAACGGATCGAAAATTTGCGCAAACTTTAGAACCCCATTGAAGTCTATGGGACTCGAACGTTCGAAATCAAAAGTGCTAAATTTAAAGGCTAATTTGCATGGTATTGTCCTAAAAAGGGTTTTTAGGGCCCGGGTCCTGCCCCAGGGGACATGATACAATGCAAAAAAAGGTTTTAAAAATGGACGGTTTTTCGGGAGCAGTGATTTTAATGATGCTTAAAGTGAAAAAAAAAGTGAAATATTTCTTTAAATATAGTACCTGGGGGGTGTCTATAGTATGCCTGTAAAGTGGCGCATGTTTCCCGTGCTTAGAACAGTCCCTGCACAAAATGACATTTTTAAAGTAATAAAAGTCATTTAAAACTGCTTACGGCTTTAATGTAATGTCCGGTCCCAGTAATATGGATGAAAATCAGTGAGACAAATGGCATGAGTACCCCCCCCCCCCCCCAGTCCATTACCAGGCCCTTTGGGTCTTGTATGGATATTAAGGGGAACCCTGCACCCAAATAAAAAAAAGGAAAGGCGTGGGGCCTCAGGCGCTCTGAACAGCAGTATACAGGCAGTGCAAACAAGACAGGGACTGTAGGTTTGTTGTTAAGTAGAATCTGTTTGTAATTTTGAACTGGTATATTTTTAAAGTGTAGCTCCAGCCAAAAAATCTATTTTTAAGCTTTTTGGAAAACATAGGGAAGGGTTATCACCCCTGTGACATTTGTTTTGCTGTCTGTGCACCTCTTCAGAAGATTTTACCTTACTTTCTGTCCCAATGACAAATGTTTTTTGACAATTTGGGGTTTTTAGTGAAACAAGGATTGGTGATAAAGCATCAGTGGAGAGGAGACACGTTTTTCCCATATTAACTCTTACAGGAGAGAATTTCCCTTCCTAGGGGTAGATTTCATCTCACTTCCTGTTGTGTCTTTCCGTTTGCAAGTAGAAGTCATTTGTAAGTTGGATGTTTGAAAGTAGGTGCCTGCCCTATATACTCAGCAGAAATTTGGGCCTTAGGTGTTGGTGTTGCCACAACACTGTAAGCCCTCACAGTTACTCTCGGTGGGCGTAGGAACGGGCTCTGCTGTAAAATATTAGATCAAGAATTGTAATTACATGCCCCTGTTGAACAGGGTCAGAAAAATTGGGCCTTTGGTGGTGGTGGTGGTGCTGGTGCCACAACACTGTGAGTCCTCACAGTTACTCTTGGTGGGCGCAGAAATGGGCCCTGCTGTGAAATATTAGATCAAGAATTGTAATTACATGCACCTGTTGAACAGGGGCAGAAAAATTGGGCCTTTGGTGGTGGTGGTGGTGGTGTTGCCACGACACTGTATGTCCTCAGTTACTCTTGGTGGAAACTGGAATGGGCCCTGCTGTGAAATATTAGATCAAAAATTGTAATTACATGCACCTGTTGAACAGGGGAAGAAAAATTGGGCTTTTGGTGGTGGTGGTGGTGCTGGTGCCACAACACTGTAAGTCCTCACAGTTACTCTTGGTGGGCGCAGAAATGGGCCCTGCTGTGAAATATTAGTTCAAGAATTGTAATTATATGTCCCTGTTGAACAGGGGCAGAAAAATTGGGCCTTAGGCACTGGTCTCACAACACTGCAACCCCTCACAGATGCTCTAGTTGGAGCGCAGGAATGAGCCCTCCTGTAAAATATTGCATCAAAAATTGTAATTACACGCCCCTGTTAAACAGGGGCTGAAATATTGGGTCTTAGGCACTGGTGCTAGTGCTACAACACTGCAACCCCTCACAGATACTCTAGTTGGAGTGGAGGAACAAGCCCTGCTGCAAAGTATTGCATCAAAAAGTTTAATTACACGCCCCTGTTAAACAGGGGCTGAAAAATTGGGCCTTAGGCACTGGTGCTAGTGCCACAACACTGCAACCCCTCACAGATACTCTAGTTGGAGGGCAGGAACTAGCCCTGCTGCAAAATATTGCATCAACAATTGTAATTACATGCCCCTGTTAAACAGGGGCTGAAAAATTGGGCCTTAGCCACTGGTGGCGGCGCCCAGAACCAAAATATTCTTACAAGCTATCAGCATGATCATTGAGGAGGAAGAGGATAGTCATTCAGCATAACAGAAGAGTCACTTAGCATCAGCATAGGCAGTCTTGAAGGGATCTGACATTTCAAAAAAAATTATTCGGTTACATCAGCATCAGGTGCACCTGTGGATGCAAGACTGATTCATTTTTATGAAGGTCAGTCGATCGACCGAGTCGGTGGACAGGAGCACCCTGTGATCGGTTACAAAGCCTCCAGCAGCACTGAATGTGTGTTCCGAAAAAATACTGGATGCAGGACAGGCCAGTAGCTTAATTGCATACTGTGCAAGCTCTGGCCAGTGATCCATCTTCAAGACCTAGTAACCCAGAAGATTTTCGGTGGGAAAGGTGTTCAAGTCAGATCTTGCCCCTAGGTATTCCTGAACCATGTAAACTAGACGCTGGCGATGGTTGCTGGAACCGATCATACCTTAGGGCTGCGGACTAAAAAATTGTCTGAACGCATTGGTCAGACGGCCACCTTCTCCACCGCTCCTTCTTTGACTGACCGAAGCCTCAGCAACACGTTGTCCAGGAACAGGAGTTTGTAACCTCCCAGTCTCTGGGAACGCATTGCACAGACCTTTCTGCAAGGCCTCCTGAAGATGTTTCATCCTCTGCTCCCTCTGCGATGGCAAGATAAGGTCTGCAACCTTACCCTTGTAACGTGGATCAAGGAGGGTTGCCAGCCAGTATTGATCCCTCTCCTTGATACCACGAATACGAGGATCCTTCTGCAGGCTTAGCAGGATCAGGGAGGCCATGCAGGGTAGGTTTGCTGAGGCATTCGGTCTGGAGTCCTCTGGGTCACTAAGGTCGACATGATCCGCAGCCACCTCCTCCCAGCCACGTACAAGTCCATGGGTTTCTTGGTAATGTAAATGATCCCTTAAAGACTGCTGCTGATGCTGAGTGCCAGGCTCCACCTCCATGCTGACACAATCCTCCTCTTCCTCCTCCTCCTCTTCCTGTGTGATCGGTGGGCACACAGGAACACTGTCTGGATAAAGGGGGCCTTGAGAGCTAAGGGAGTCCTCCTCTTCCTGCCTCTGTTCTTCCTCAAGTGCCCTGTCCATTATTCCACGCAGTGTGTGCTCCAACAGGTGAACAAGGGGGACAGTGTCACTGATGCATGCACTGTCACTGCTCACCATCCTTGTGGCCTCCTCAAATGGTGACAGGACAGTGCATGCATCCCTGATCATGGCCCACTGGCGTGGGGAAAAAAAACAAGCTCCCCTGGCCCTGTCCTGGTGCCATAGTCACATAGGTACTAATTAATGGCCCTCTGCTGCGTGTGCAGCCGCTGCGGCATGGGCAATGTTGAGTTCCACCTGGTGGGCATGTCACAGATTAGGCGGTTCTTGGGCAGGTTAAATTCCTTTTGGAGATCAGCCAGCCGAGCACTAGCATTATATGACCTGCGGAAATGCACACAGACTTTCCTGGCCTGCCTCAGGGCATTCTGTAAGCCCGGGTACCTGCCCAAGAACCGCTGCACCACCAAGTTAAGGACGTGAGCCAAACAGGGCACATGGGTCAGTTGTCCCTGTCGGAGGGCAGAGAAGAGGTTGGTGCCATTGTTGCAAACCACCATACCTGCCTTAAGCTGGCGTGGTGTCAACCACCTCTGAACCTGCCCCTGCAGAGCTGACAGAATCTCTGCCCCAGTGTGGCTCCTGTCCCCCAAGCACACCAGCTCAAGCATCGCACTGCATCTTTTGGCCTGCGTGCTTGCGTAGCCCCTTGAACGCCTACGGAGAACCACTGGTTCCGAAGACAAATCAGCACAGGAAGAGGCCATGGAGGAAGAAGAAGAGGAGGGGGTAGGGGAGAGAGGTGTGGCAGAATCACCACTAGTAGTATTTTGGAGGTGTGGTGGTGGAACAACCTCCAACACTACTGCACCCTGTCCTGCATCCTTCCCAACTGCCAGAAGAGTCACCTAGTGCACGGTGAAAGATAGGTAACGTCCAAGTCCATGCCTGCTGGACCATGAGTCAGAGGTAATATGCACCTTACCGCTGACCGCCCTGTCCAGCGAGGCCAAGACATTGCCTTCCACATGCCGGTAGAGAGCCGGAATCGCCTTCCGTGAGAAAAAGTGGCGTTTGGGAACCTGCCACTGAGGAACCGCACATTCCACAAACTCACGGAAGGGGGCAGAGTCTACCAACTGAAGAGGCAGCAGTTGAAGTTCTAGCAATTTAGCCAAGCTAGCATTCAACTGCTGGGCAGTGGATGGCTGGGAGCAAACTTCTTTCAGCGGTGCAGCAGCTGGGGCAGGGAAATTTGCCTGGTACAATCTGACATTGGTGTACCGATAGCAGATTGACCCTAAGTACTTGGCTGTGACACACCTAATTCTACACCTTCATTCCTCTCAGTGCAGGAGGACTGAAGGTATAGTGGGGTTGGAGATCCCAGCTGATGAGGAGCAAGGAGAGGTCCTCTTTGTTCTTTGGTGTGGGTCTTTTAGGTACGCTTGCCAACAAACTGCATGGCAGGTCCACATATGTCTGGTCAAGCATGTGGTGCCCAAGTGGGAGATGTTTTGGCCACGCGAGATACGCTTGAGACATATGTTACAAATAGCAGCATTGGGATCTGATGTACTTGTCTCAAAAAAGGCCCACACCAAAGAACTTTTGGAATAACGCGCAGAGACAGCAGCGCCCTGCACATGCAGAGCTCTGCGGTGTGATGCAGTCAGTGTGTTGCCGTTAAGCTGGCCCCTGGAGGGCTTCCTTCCTCATTGGTGATGTGCTTCCTCCTCCTCCTTCTCCTCCTCTCTCCCATCAGGCACCCACATGGAGTCAGTGACCTCATCATCCCCTCCCTCCTCATCACTGGATCAAAGCTGGCAGTATGCTGCAGCTGGGGGAACATGACTGCCAGATTGCTGTTCTTCTTGGGCACCCCCTCTCTCTGGGCTCACGTTACTGCCTTCCTCTAGCTGGGTACCATCATCAGAGCCTTCAAAATGCTGGGCATCCTCCTGGAGCATGTACCCAACACTGTGGTCAAACAGTTCGGGGGACTCCTCAGGAGGACATGGTGGGGCTAGGGAAGGAGTGACTGATGCCATTGAGCCGAGGGAAGAGGCCGTGTTGGCAGCTGCTTTGCCAGACAAAGTACCCTGAGCCTGGGTGAGAGAGGATGAGGAGGATGAGGACGGCTTGGTCATCCACTCTACCAAGTCTTCCGCATGTTGCGGCTCAACACAGCCAGCTGCCGAAAAAAAGGACAAGCGTGTCTCACGGCCACGTGCTGATGAGGATGCACCGTCTCCACGACTAGCACTGTTGCCTGTAGACACAGAGCCTGCTTGCCCTCTTTTATTGGCTTATGACTATCTGCCTCTCCTTGTTGGCCTTCCAGACATACTAATGGCCTGCAGTGAGATGTAGCTGCACAAAGCTGGGATGTATATATATATATATATATATATATATATATATATATATATATATATACTGATACTGCAGCTAGCAGAATCAACTGCCTGCCTGTAGTATTATTAGTATGAGAACACCAGCAATTGTCTTCACAGGTAGCTTTAGGTGCACACTGTGCAGAGGATGCAGTACACTAATTGTAAATACTGTAGCTGCCTGCCTGTGGTATTAATATAGTATTAGAAGAACACCACCAATTTTATTCAGGTAGCTTTATGTGCACACTGTGCAGAGGACACAGTACACTAATGCCCTGTACACACGATAGGATTTTCCCATGGAAAATGTGTGATAGGACCTTGTTGTCGGAAATTCCGACCGTGTGTAGGCTCCATCACACATTTTCCATAGGAATTTCCGACACACAAAGTTTGAGAGCTTGCTATCAAATTTTCCGACAACAAAATCCATTGTCAGAAATTCCGATCGTGTGTACACAATTCTAATGCACAAAGTGCCACACATGCTCAGAATAAATTAAGAAACTAAAGCTATTGGCTACTGCCCCGTTTATAGTCCCGAGGTACGTGTTTTATGTCACTGCGTTCAGAACGATTGGATTTTCCGACAACTTTGTGTGACTGTGTGTATGCAAGACAAGTTTGAGCCAACATCCATCGGAAAAAATCCATGGATTTTGTTGTCGGAATGTCCGATCAATGTCCGACCGTGTGTACAGGCCATAACTGTAAATACTGTAGCTGCCTGCCTGTGGTATTAATAGGAGCAGAACAACAGCAATTTTCTTCAGGTAGCTTTAGGTGCACACTGGGCAGAGGACGCACTACACTAACTGTAAATACTGTAGCTGCCTGCCTGTGGTATTAATAGGAGCAGAACAACAGCAATTTTCTTCAGGTAGCTTTAGGTGCACACTGTGCAGAGGATGCAGTACACTAACTGTAAATACTGTAGCTGCCTGCCTGTGGTATTAATATAGGATCAGAAGAACACCACTAATTTTTTTTTAGGTACCTTTAGGTGCACACTGTTCAGAGGATGCACTACACTAACTATAAATACTGTAGCTGCCTGCCTGTGGTATTAATAGGAGCAGAACAACAGCAATTTTCTTCAGGTAGCTTTAGGTGCACACTGTACAGAGGATGCAGTACACTAACTGTAAATACTGTAGCTGCCTGCCTGTGGTATTAATATAGTATCAGAAGAACACCACCAATTTTATTCAGGTAGCTTTAGGTGCACACTGTGCAGAGGACACAGTACACTAACTGTAAATACTGTGGCTGCCTGCCTGTGGTATTAATATAGTATCAGAAGAACACCACCAAGTTTCTTCAGGTAGCTTTAGGTGCACACTGTGCAGAAGACACAGTACACTAACTGTAAATACTGTAGCTGCCTGCCTTTGGTATTAATATAGGATCAGAAGAACACCACCAATTTTATTTAGGTAGCTTTAGGTGCACAATGTGCATAGGACACAGTACACTAACTGTAAATACTGTAGCTGCCTGCCTGTGGCATTAATAGGAGCAGAACAAGAGCAATTGTCTCCAGGTAGCTTTAGGTGCACACTGTGCAGAGGACGCACTACACTAACTGTAAATACGGTAGCTGCCGGGGTGTGGCCTGGACCGGCATGGTGTAGGGAGTGTGGTACGGGAGCTCCGCTAGTCAAATATCCGCAACTGCATATCCTGGGGCTAAGTCTGCCATTTGTTTACACATCACTGGCTCTCTGTGTACGCTGTGATAGCGAGGACCATGTCACCGCCAAAAAAAACAAAAAAAAAAACAGATTTGGCTGCTAAATTAGCCAAATACCGCCACACAGACAAGGAGGCAGGGGAGGAAAATGGCGCCGGCTCTCCTTCTATGACGGGCTCAGCTGCAGAGGACACTGTGCGGGTGCTGGAGGCAATTTCAGATTTCAAAAGTACCCTGATGGGTAAGATCGAGGAGATTAAGATAGATGTCTCACTCATTCGTCAGGATCTGCAGAAACTCAGGGATTGGGTCACAGAGACGGAGACCCGCATCAGCCACGTGGAGGACGAAGTGCCTCCATTGCAAGTTACTACTAAACGGTTTCAGCACCAGCTCAATATGGTCCTAGCCAAGCAGGACGATATGGAAAACTGCCTCAGGAGGTGTAACCTATGTTTTGTAGGCCTACCCGAAGGTTCAGAGGGTTTGGACCCCCCCTCATTTCTTGAAAATCTCCTCATTACCTCCTTTGGACGAACTGAATTCTCCACAACCTTTGTGGTAGAAAGGGCGCAAAGGCTGGCTGCTAAACCTCCTCCTCAGGGAGCGCCACCCCAAACATTCATAGCCAAACTGCTCAACTTCCGCGACCGAGATACGGTCCTCCGCCTTACCATACTAAAGGGTAATATTTCCTTTAAAAACGGCGAGATAAAGGTGTTTCCAGACTTCTCGGCTGAGGTCCAGAAAAAGAGAGCACACTTCACCGAAGCTAAACGGCAATTGAGGAATTGAGGATTCATCACTACTCCTATGCGTTGCTATTCCTGGCAAGGCTTTGCGTCCTCGGAGAGGACCGAGCGTATTTTTTTGATACGCCGGAAGCCGTTTTTACCTGACTGGAAAACAAAGCGGTGCCGGCACAGGAACCCGCTAAATACTTTGGCTGCTCCCTGCGGATGACTGTCTGATCTAAGATGTGTGAGATGACTGATATTATCCTCAAGTTTCCTTGGTGAGCCTGGATCTTGCCATCCTGAAGGTACTGTGTAGTTCACTTTTGGCCCTCAGATCCCTGTGGCTTTTGTCCCCCCTCCGGAGGAATTTTTTCCCAATCTGTCCTGATTAAACCTTACCTCTTATTTTTGTGCTGCTTACATTGTTTTCTCTATCTCTGGCTGTTCCCCCCCAAGGCCGTATAGCAGTTTCACGGTGCTGGACTTGATATATGGCCCCGAACTTTTAGTCTTAATGGCAAGCTGACGACCGACATGGCATCTGTGATACGGCCTCAAGCTTTTATATTCTTCAGTTACCCTTGCATACCTTATCCTGGAGATCTAAGATCGGGTGTCACACACCTGTGCTGCTGCATGATCTTCAGCAGTTAATCGTCCCCCTAGTTGCGGGTACCCCTCGGGGCCCCGCTATTCTCATTACCGACTGTAACGTTTATTGTTTGACACAAGTTTGGTTTCCCTGGCCTGTCCAGTTTCAACTGGCTACACCCTGTATATACTCGGTGTGCTGTTTTGCTGGATACGCCAGAGTATTTGTTTATTTTCTAGTTATGTGGTATTACTGTTTCAATACTCAATATATATGATATGCACAAAAGTATTGGTGATTGTTGTTTACATGCTGACATGGTTGGTATACAATGTACCGGGTCTTTATATGCTAACGACATACTACAAACCTAGTGGCTCATACTGCAATATCCTGCCCTAGCGGCCTGGGCTCCGTGGACTGTCACGTATGTCCCCTTAATTTTGGAGGAGTGTGCGGGGCAGGCGCGAGGACTCAGGATACTGGGACACTAGATATTTATACTTTGTTAGCATGCCTGATGTGAAATGTATCACATGGAATGTACGTGGCCTCAGCGCAAGACCTAAGCATAATGTAGTCATGTCATACCTTAAGGCACAGTGTTCAGAGATTATGGTGTTGCTGGAGACCCATCTCACAGGCCAGCTCTTGTTGGCACTCAAAAAACCATGAGTGGGTTGGCTATATCAGGCCCCTTATACTACAAACTCTAGAGGCGTGACTATTCTAGTGGCGAAAAGAGTGCAATTTGTACTACTAACGCTTAGATCTGACCCCCAAGGCAGGTTTTTATTCTTACATGCCGAAGTAAATGGCTGAGAACTCCTAATACTAGCTATATACATACCCCCTCTTCAGTTCAATGTCTTGACCGAAGGGTTAACATTTATGTCTTAGTTCCCTACCGTCCCTGCGATCTGGCTAGGAGATTTCAATAACATTGTGCATAAAGACTTAGACAGGCTGTCACTGATGCCTTCTGATAATCCCGCCCAATCTTATACCAGATTTGGTAGACTCCTTCTGCATTTTGCCTTAGTGGATACATGGAGATACCGTTACCCTAAAGACAGGGCATTTTCGTGCTTCTCAACAACATACAACTCTATGTCACCAATAGATCTAATCCTGATATCCCATACTATTCTCCCCATCTTGGGCGAGGTAGGATTTAACCCACGTGTCCTCTCTGACCATGCTCGGTATTGGATTAAACTTCGAATAGATTCTTCCCCCACGACATATACATGGAAACTCAACCCCTATTGGCTGACGGTTATTCCTGATTTGGAGGATGTTGGGGCTGAGTGGGAGTTTTTCTTCCAGACTAATAAGGACACTGCACCATTTGAATTGATCTGGGACGCTTTTAAATCACATGCCCAGATGATATTATCTCAGCGTATATCTAGATACCGTAAAAACTCCTCTCAAGTGGTTAGGTAGGCAGAACAATCCCTTGCGGAGGCAGAAGGAAATTTCTTGGCTGACCCGTCATCATCCACAGCAGAGCGGTTAAAGCTACAAACCAGACTAGTAAATAGTCTACACTTTAAAAAAAGCTGAGAGGAAGATATTTTATAGCAAACAGAGGCTGTACGAATGTGGAGAGTGGGCGGGACATCTTCTGGCTTACTTAGCCCACTTAGATCACAGGCCTCCTGCAGTGGTCTCTCTTCGTGCTGCTGACGGGGAACTGATTACTGATCCTGATATGGTGGCTGGGGAGTTCCGCTCCTTATTCGCATCTTTATACTCCTCTACTGCCAACAACCCCCGAGAGGAAATAGTGACACTCTTAGCTGATATAGAATTGCCCACTCTGACACAAGACCAGACTGCGATGCTGGAGGCTCCTATATCTAAGGATGACATAATAGAAGCTATGTCCTTACTTAAACCATCCAAAGCACCCGGCTCCGATGGTCCCCCCCCTTGAATTTTACACAACGTATACTGAGACCCTGGTTCCCAGACTCTGTAAACTATTTTCCCATATATTTAAATCTGGCTCTTTGCCCCCTTTCATGTGTGAGGCCTGCTTATATTGTACTTATACCCAAACCTGGGAAAAACCCAGAATTCCCCGAATCATACCGCCCAATATCTCTACTTCAATTAGATATCAAGATCTTGGCCAAGATCCTGGCACTGCGTCTGAACAAGGTGATCCTTAATTTAATTCACCCGGACCAGACTGGGTTCATGTCAGCCAAAAACACAGCATATAATTTACGCAGGCTATATATGAGCATGCAGGCTGAACATGACCAGCTGGGTTCCAGAGTTGTAGTGTGTTTTGGCGCCGCAAAGTCGGTTGATTCCGTCGAGTGGGAATATCTTTGGGAATGCTTAACACGCCTTGGATTCAGGCCCAAATACATTAGGTGGATCCGACTTCTCTATCAGAATCCGTGTGCCAGGATCTTGGTCAATGGAAAAGTCTCTGCCCCCTTTCCCCTCTCAAGAGGTACGCGTCAGGACTGTCCCTTATCCCCATTATTATATGCTCTGGCAGTGGAACCCCTTGCTTACTCCCTTAGGGCACATCCAGGTGTCCAAGGTCTGAGATGTGGAGACGTGGTGGAAAAGATCAGCTTATATGCAGACGATATGTTGTTGTACTTAGCGGATGCTGGCCCTATGATTAGCCCTTGAGATTATTCAAAACTTCGGTAAATACTCTGGCCTAAAATTTAATTGGGACAAATCATTGATTCTTCCCATAGACATCAGTGTCCCCACTGATATAATGGCCTCATCTCCTCTCCTTAAGGTCAGTTCCATGACGTACCTCGGCATCGTAATCACACGTTCGCCAGAGGATTTTATTAGGCTTAATTTAGAGCCCTTGATAGCAAGTTTAAAAGCTAAAACACAGATGTAGGCTAAATTACCATGGGGTGATGGGCCGGGTGAACCTAATTAAAATGGTCCTCCTCCCCAAATTCTTGTACGTTTTGTGGCATGCTCCAGCCTACATACCCCTCAGGATCTTTAAGTCCATAGAGGCCCTTTTCAACTCCTTTGTATAGGGGATTACTCAACATAAACTGTCCTGGCAAACACTGAAGAATCCCACAGAGTTAGGGGGGTGGCATTACCAGACTTCAACCTTTACTACCTGGCTGCGCAACTGTCCCACTATTTCTTTTTAGACAAATAGGACAAAGAACGATACTAGGCTCTGATATGTTCACACATCCTTTCCAAATTCTTCTCAGAGAACTCGCGGGTACTGGGAAGCCGGGAAACCATAAAAGTTTATTATATCACCATTGTAAAATATGGGAGGTGATGGGGCGCAAACTGAAAACACCATCCACGCATTTTCATACACCTCTATGGGATAACCCTGATTTGGGAGAACTGTTATCTGTTCCCGACTATGCCATATGGCTAAACCAGGGGGTAAGATACCTGTCCGATGTTTATTGTGATACTACACTTAAATTGTTTCAACAACTCAAGGAGGAATTTCATCTCCCCAATTCAATGCATTTTAGATACCTCCAGCTCCGCCATGCACTCCGGGCACAATTCAGCGATGTCTCCCCTAACATAGAGCTCCTTGCTGTTCTGTGTATCATAACAGGACAAGACTCTCGTAAACTTATCTCAGTGTTCTACAATTCTCTGCTGAGGGATCGCTGGGCCAGGGACGTGGGGGAGCTGGAAGATGACGAATGGGAGGATGCACTGGGTACTAGTAAGAAGGTGTCAACTAAACTGTGAGATCACCTTACGCAACTCTACATTATGCATAGATCATACCTAACTCCTAGCAGATTGGTTAAATACAAACCTGAACAAAACCCACTATGCCCCAGATGTGATAGTCCATCTAGCACCTTCTTTCATCTTCTTTGGACATGCCCAGCAATACAGGATTATTGGTCCCATATAGTAAAATTTATACATGATGAGATGTGATCTCCCTTGACGCTATGCCCTAAACAATGCCTGCTGGGAATATTCCCAGACCCAGATTCGGATAAATTCCACAAAATATTCCTCCAGGAAGTATTGTTCATAGCTAGATTACTTATAGCGAGGAAATGGCTGCGTATCATACCACCAATGCTTCAGGAATGGATATTCGCAATCAATTAGGTCTTGCCGTATAAAAAAGAGACCTATGTTCATAGGGGATGCCCAGCCAAGTATGACAAAATTTGGGATACGTGGCTGGAAAATGCAGCCACATGTAATGATATATCTGATGACACTTCGTAGTCTTGCCTTTCTACAACCATGTTTAGAAACGTATCTGGGCCATACGTGCCCCTACACCCAATATGCACTCTTTAATGTCACAACACAGAATGCATAAATCATATATGACATGTAGTCAACCTATACCCTTTTGTCGATAGTACACAATATGCAATTGTAACTATATTATATGTATATCATGTATGTTTCTATTTTTTCAAATAAAACACCACATTATTTGTAAAAAAAAAATAAAAATACTGTAGCTGCCTGCCTTTGATATTAACAGGATAGAAAGAACACCACTTATTTTCTTCAGGTAGTTTTAGGTGCACACTGTGCAGAGGACACAGTACACTAACTGTAAATACTGTAGCTGCCTGCCTGTGGTATTAATAGGAGCAGAACAACAGAAATTGTCTCCAGGTAGCTTTAGGTGCACACTGTGCAGAGGATGCACTACACTAACTGTAAATACTGTAGCTGCCTGCCTGTGGTATTAACCACTTGAGCCCCAGACCATTATGCTGCCTAAGGACCAGAGGTATTTTTCCAATTTGGCACTGCGTCGCTTTAACTGCTAATTGCGCGGTCATACAATGCTGTACCCAAACGAAATTTGCGTCCTTTTCTTCCCACAAATAGAGATTTCTTTTGATGGTATTTGATCACCTCTGCGGTTTTTATTTTTTGCGTTATAAACGGAAAAAGACCGAAAATTTTGAAAAAAAAATGATATTTTCTACTTTTTGTTATAAAAAAAAATCCAATAAACTAAATTTTAGTCATACATTTAGGCCAAAATGTATTCGGCCACACGTCTTTGGTAAAAAAAATGTCAATAAGCGTATATTTATTGGTTTGCGCAAAAGTTATAGCGTCTACAAACTAGGGTACATTTTCTGTAATTTACACAGCTTTTAGTTTATGACTGCCTATGTCATTTCTTGAGGTGCTAAAATGGCAGGGCAGTACAAAACCCCCCCAAATGACCCCATTTTGGAAAGTAGACACCCCAAGGAAATTGCTGAGAGGCATGTTGAACCCATTGAATATTTATTTTTTTTGTCCCAAGTGATTGAATAATGACAAAAAAAAAAATATTTACAAAAAGTTGTCACTAAATGATATATTGCTCACACAGGCCATGGGCCTATGTGGAATTTCACCCCAAAATACATTCAGCTGCTTCTCCTGAGTATGGGGATACCACATGTGTGGGACTTTTTGGGAGCCTAGCCGCGTACGGGGCCCCGAAAACCAAGCACCGCCTTCAGGATTTCTAAGGGTGTACATTTTTGATTTCACTCTTCACTGCCTATCACAGTTTCGGAGGCCATGGAATGCCCAGGTGGCACAAAACCCCCCAAATGACCCCATTTTGGAAAGTAGATACCCCAAGCTATTTGCTGAGAGGCATATTGAGTCCATGGAATATTTTATATTTTGACACAAGTTGCGGGAAAGTGACACTTTTTTTTTTTTTTTGCACAAAGTTGTCACTAAATGATATATTGCTCACACAGGCCATGGGCATATGTGGAATTGCACCCCAAAATACATTTAGCTGCTTCTCCTGAGTATGGGGATACCACATGTGTGGGACTTTTTGGGAGCCTAGCCGCGTACGGGGCCCCGAAATCCAATCACCGCCTTCAGGATTTCTAAGGGTGAAAATTTTTGATTTCACTCTTCACTGCCTATCACAGTTTCGGAGGCCATGGAATGCCCAGGTGGCACAACCCCCCCCCAAATGACCCCATTTTGGAAAGTAGACACCCCAAGCTATTTGCTGAGAGGCATGGTGAGTATTTTGCAGCTCTCATTTGTTTTTGAAAATGAAGAAAGACAAGAAAAAACATTTTTTTTTTCTTTTTTCAATTTTCAAAACTTTGTGACAAAAAGTTAGGTCTGCAAAATACTCACTATACCTCTCAGCAAATAGCTTGGGGTGTCTACTTTCCAAAATGGGGTCATTTGGGGGGTTTTGTGCCACCTGGGCTTTCCATGGCCTCCGAAACTGTGATAGGCAGTGAAGAGTGAAATCAAAATTTCACGCCCTTAGAAAGCCTGAAGGCGGTGCTTGGTTTTCGGGGTCCCGTACGCGGCTAGGCTCCCAAAAAGTCTCACACATGTGGTATCCCCGTACTCAGGAGAAGCAGCAAAATTGTATTTTGGGGTGTAATTTCACATATTCCCATGGCATGTTTGAGCAATATATCATTTAGTGACAACTTTGTTCAAAAAAAAAAAAATTTGTCTCTTTCCCGCAACTTGTGTCGCAATATAAAATATTCCATGGACTCGGCATGCCTCTCAGCAAATAGCTTGGGGTGTCTACTTTCCAAAATGGGGTCATTTGGGGGGTTTTGAACTGTCCTGGCATTTTATGCACAACATTTAGAAGCTTATGTCACACATCACCCACTCTTCTAACCACTTGAAGACAAAGCCCTTTCTGACACTTATTGTTTACATGAAAAAGTTTTTTTTTTTTTGCAAAAAAATTACTTTGAACCCCCAAACATTATATATTTTTTTAAAGCAAATGCCCTACAGATTAAAATGGTGGGTGTTTCATTTTTTTTTTTCACACAGTATTTGCGCAAAGATTTTTCAAACAGATTTTTTGGGGAAAAAACACAATTTTTTAAATTTTAATGCACTAAAACACACTATATTGCCCAAATGTTTGATGAAATAAAAAAGATGATCTTAGGCCAAGTACATGGATACCAAACATGACATGCTTTAAAATTGCGCACAAACGTGCAGTGGCAACAAAATAAATATATTTTTAAAAGCCTTTAAAAGCCTTTACAGGTTACCACTTTAGATTTACAGAGGAGGTCTACTGCAAAAATTACTGCCCTCGATCTGACCTTCGTGGTGATACCTTACATGCATGGTGCAATTGCTGTTTACGTTTGACGACAGACTGCTGCTTGCGTTCGCCTTAGCGTGAGAGCAGGGGGCGACAGGGGTGCTTTTTTTTTTTCTTTATTATTTTTTTGCTTTTTTATCTTATTTTTAAACTGTTCCTTTCATTTTTTTTTTAATCATTTTTATTGTTATCTCGGGGAATGTAAATATCCCCTATGATAGCAATAGGTAGTGACAGGTACTCTTTTTTGAAAAAATTGGGGTCTATTAGACCCTAGATCTCTCCTCTGCCCTCAAAGCATCTGACGACACCAAGATCGGTGTGATAAAATGCTTCCCCAATTTCCCAATGGCGCTATTTACATCCGCAAAATCTAAGTCATAAAATGCTCGAAGCTTCCGGTTTCTTAGGCCATAGAGATGTTTGGAGCCACTCTGGTCTCTGATCAGCTCTATGGTCAGCTGGCTGAATCACCGGCTGCATTCTCAGGTTCCCTGTTGAGACAGGAGAGCCAGAGAAAAACACGGAAGACGGTGGGGGGGGCATTCCCTCCCACGGCTTGTAAAAGCAGTCTAGACGCTAATTAGCCGCTAGGATTGCTTTTACATGAAAGCCGACCGCTGGCTGAAAAGAATGATACCAAGATGATACCTAAACCTACAGGCATCATTCTGGTATAACCACTCAAAGTCGTGAATGGTGTACCTGAAGACAAAAAAATGGTTAACAATAAAGCACAGTAAACGGTAAAGTATAAAAAATTGCATACCTGAAAAGCAAACATGATAAAACATAATAACAATAAAACATTGCAGAATAGAATACAGTAAAAAAGAGCAGAACAATAGAGAGAATAGAGAGAGAGAGAACAATAAAACGACAACTATTATTTTTTATTTTATATATATTTTTTTTTTTTTACACTTTTTTTGCAACTAACTTTTATAACGGTAACCGGTTCCAGGTTCGGGTCTCTCAAAATGCGATGGCATCTTGGGAGACCCTGTGAAAATGCGCCTAGTCTGTGGAATGCTGTACCCTACGCTAATACTCAACTAGTGCATGGTAGCGTTCAAAACATTCACCAATGCAAAGACCAGGATTGTCAGGACAGGAGGGACAATAATAGCGGGTGTCACGCCTATATCCGCGCTTGCTGCAGACACATCTTTTTTGGGGGGGTTTGTTGGGTAGGGGTACTCGGGAGGACATAAAGAAAATGCCTCTCATGCAGCCGACTGCATTTGGTTGGGGATGTGAATGGGGGAAGTACGGGCGCTGCAGAAGCGGTGGGTTCCCAATTAGGATTGGCGAATGCAGCAGGAAGGGCATTATGGGCACGACGGGCCTGTGTTTGTCTTCTTCGTGGCAGCGGGACACTATTTGTGCTTGCCACCTCACCAGCTTGAACTGCACTTATGGGACTCACCACATCACCAAGTGTTACTGCAGTGCTGGTTTGACTACGACCGGGGTGTACTAGGCCGCTGGCGCTTGCCAGTTCAATAAAAAGCTACCAAAAAAACTGTTAGCGATTGCAGGGATCAGGCCTGACTCTGCGAACGCTGCAGTTTTGCGTTAAGTGTTTTGTAAGTAACAGTGATCGATCGATACTGCACTTGGGTGGGCTAAGCTGGGCCGGGCGGAGGGGCAAAATGCAGGTGCTAGCAGGTATCTGGGCTGATCCCGCTAACACTGCGTTTTTGGGAACCCTAAACTGCTGGGGACGCCAGTATAGATCTGATCGGATCAGATATTGATCCGTTCAGATACTATACCACTAAGGGAGGTGTATGCTGCGTGCGTGGGTGTTAGCGGTACTGGCGCTAACCTGACGCTGCTTGGGGCTGGTGCTTGCCAGTTCACCAAAATACTACCAAAAAAACTGTTAGCGATCGCAGGGATCAGGCCTGACTCTGCAAACGCTGCAGTTATGCATTTAGTGTTTTGTAAGTGTCAGTGATCGATCGATACTGCACTTGGGTGGGCTGGGCGGAGGGGCAAAACGCAGGTGCTAGCAGGTATCTGGGCTGATCCCGCTAACACTGCGTTTTTGGGAACCCTAAACTGCTGGGGACGCTAGTATAGATCTGATCGGATCAGATATTGATGCGATCAGATACTATACCACTAAGGGAGGCGTATGCTGCGTGCGTGGGTGTTAGCGGTACTGGCGCTAATCTGATGCTGCCTGGGGCGACGCATATCACCGCCAGGCGATCAGGGGGCTAAACCTTTATTCGGTAATAAATGGCGGGTGCCCTGACACTATAAAAAATAAACGAACTAACCAGCGTCAACCGTAACACTTATACGGTGATCAGTGGTGAAAGGGTTAACTAGGGGGCAATCAAGGGGTTAAAACATTTATTCGGTAGTATATGGGGGTCCCTGTCGCTATAAAACGCTGACGGCGAACCTAAATATTTACGTCCCTAACTAGCATCACCAGCGACACTAATACAGCGATCAGAAAAATGATCGCTTAGTGACACTGGTGACGGGGGGTGATCAAGGGGTTAAAACTTTATTAGGTGGGGTTAGGGGGGTACCCTAGACCTAAAGGGGGCTAACAGTACCTGTCCTAACACTGTAACTGTCACAAACTGACACCAATACAGTAATCAGAAAAAAAAAAAAACTTGCTTGGTGTCAGTTTGTGACAGGAGGGGGGTGATTGGGGGGTGATCGGGGGGGCGATCGGGGGGGGATCGGGGTGTTTTGTGTGCCTGGCATGTTCTACTGTGTGTGTAGTGTTGGTGCACTCACAGTGATGTCTTCTCTCCTCTGCGCTGGAACGGAAACTACCGAGCCGAGGAGAGATTACATCATTTCCTTTGCTGCTGTTTAGCATACAGCAGCAAAGGAATGTTCCCATTGGCCGGCGGCGATCACGAGGGGGGGCCACAGACTGATGGCCTCCCCCTCACCTCCGATCGCCGGGGAACAAAAGACGACCGCCTCGGGCACCGGGGGGGTCCGATTGGACCCCCCACCCGCGGAAGGCAAATCACGTACGTGTACGTGATTTTGCCTGTCCGTGCCACCTTGCCGACGTACATCGGCGTGAGGCGGTCGTCAAGTGGTTAATAGGATCAGAAGAACACCACTAATTTTCTTCAGGTAGCTGTAGCTTTAGGTGGACACTGTGCAGAGGACACAGTACACTAATGCCCCGTACACACGGTCGGACATTGATCGGACATTCCGACAACAAAATCCTCGGATTTTTTCCTACGGATGTTGGCTCAAACTTGTTTTGCCTACACACGGTCGCACAAAGTTGTCGGAATTTCCGATCGCCAAGAACGCGGTGACGTCAAGCACGTACGGCGAGACTAGAAAAGGCCGGTTCAGAACCAAGCGCAGCACCCTTTGGGCTCCTTTTGCTAATCTCGTGTTAGTAAAAGTTTGGTGAGAGACGATTCGCGCTTTTTCAGACTCGTGGCTTTCAGATCGTTTTCTGCCGTTCAGTTTGTGCTTGTGGGTTTGTATCTGCTCTTCAGTGCGTGCAAGCAAGTTCCGCGTGACTTTAGTCACTGTATTCTTGTTCGTTCGTTACTGGTTTTCAGGTTGCTCTTCACAGGCCTTGCTGTTCTTCAGTGCGTTCTGTTACTTCGTTCTGAGCAGCCGACCGTTTTCTAGCCATGTTTCGTATGCGTACTCCTCGTAGAGTTCGTGCTGTGCGGGGGCTTGGTGTTGGGGTCCTGACCTTGACACAAGTCCAGTCCATGAACAGGGTGGGGAGGAGTTCATGGACCAAGAATTGGTTGCTTCAGCGTGACCAGTTCTGTCATATGCCTTTGCTCCGTGAGATCCGTGAGAATAATCCTGATGATTTCAGGAACTTTCTCCTGATGACGGACCCCGTATTTCACCGTTTGTTGGCTTCGCTGACCCCCTATATCAGCAGGCAGGATACCTGCATGAGGCAAGCCATCACTCCGGAGCAGAGGTTGGTCGCTACCTTGCGGTATTTGGCCACAGGGAGAAGCCTGCAGGACCTCAAGTTCTCGACAGGCATCTCCCCCCAGGCTCTGGGGATCATTATCCCAGAGACCTGTTCTGCCATCATCCAGGTCCTACAGAAGGAGTATATAAAGGTAAGATTTTTATCCTTTTATATCACATTTTATTGTATTGAATGTTTGATAATATATTGTATTTCTTTCCTCATTCCCTAATTACCATGATTGTATTATGCTGTGAATGTCCTCTTTGTCCTCATGCATGCTGGATTTTTATGTAATTATTATTTTAGGTCCTTCATACATATTTGCCCTTCAATAACCTCCCCAGCATGGTGTCCCCTGCCCTATATTCACCTCATGTAGTCACTTAACAATGTATTTTATCAGCTCCATAGTAGTGCTTTACCCCAAACACCCCCTAAAATGTTTGGAAATGTTATTTTGGATTTAAATTCAGGCAGAGGGCCAGAGGCTTTTTTTTTGTGGTGTCCCCAAATTTTTGGTAACCCTCCCTCCCCCAACTGCTAAGTCAGCTGATCCCAATTCTCTATCCTCAATCATCTATCTGCTGACTTTGCCAAACCCATACACAATATACCCATCTCTATAGTGCTCAGATTTATGGATGAATTCCCCAAAGCATGTAGTGCAAGGGCCTGCCTGTATACTTTCCAATGGTACTGTTTAAAGTTCTTGTATCCTATTATGATCTTGATAGGTAATAGCAGAATGTCCAAATGTGCTCAAATGTGTACAGTGTGTATTTATATCTTTGTATTATGACACTTCTTACCTGTCCAGTGGGCTGCCAATAGTGTAACTAAGGAGGGGCTGTTCCAAGTAATACCCTGTATTTAGGCATTCATCTCTCAATGAAGTGAAGAGGGTTACCTGTCCAAGAGTTCCCCCCCCCCTATAATGTTAGAAATGGCCCATGAGAGGGGGGGGAATATGATAGGTGTACCTTATACTTTGTTGTTGTTAAATTCCCCTTAATAAATGCTATCTGGAGGTTGACCCATAATGTTTGTGTCTAATCTGCTTGCCAGGTTTCTGTGAAAAAATAGTAATGTTTATTGTTTTTTCCTCAACAGTTTCCTTCCACGCCACAGGAATGGCAGACTGTGGCCTCCCACTTTGCCCAGCGGTGGGACTTTCCTAACTGCGGAGGGGCAATTGATGGGAAACACGTCCACATCGTCCCACCACCCAACTCGGGGTCGTACTATTATAATTACAAGGGGTTTAATAGTATAGTGATGTTGGCGGTGGTGTCGGCTAATTACGACTTCTTGTATGTGGACGTGGGGAAGAATGGCCGGATGTCCGATGGTGGAGTTATCGCCCAGACGGAGTTCTACAGGCGTCTCCAGAATGGCAGCTTGGACTTGCCACCTCCAGAGGACAATGTTGAAGGTCTCCCATTTGTGTTCGTTGCTGATGAAGCATTTGCGCTGGGGGACCACCTGATGCGGCCATTCCCGATGAGGACCCTCACCCCGGAACAGAGGGTTTTTAATTACCAGCTGGCCAGAGCCCGAAGAGTGGTGGAGAACACATTTGGAATCCTGGCCAGCCGGTTCCGACTATTTCTGACACCCATCCATATGGCGGAGTATAAACTGAACCATATTATACTGGCGTGCTGTGTTCTCCATAATTTTTTAAGAAAACATTCAGCCAACTATGCTGGCTCAGTTGGGCCTGAGGCCGGAATCCCAAATACTTCAACAATGACGGCACTTGAAAGCGGCCGTCCTGGCTTGCCCTCCCTGAATGCCCGTGATGTCCGGTTACGATACCTGGAGTTCTTTGCGGGTAGGGGGGCTATCAATATGCCAGACAATATGTGACACCTTTTTCAAATAAAAAACAACCAAAAGCAATTCTTGGTGGACATTTACTGCTTGTGTTTGTTTTAGCTGACCCTGACAGAAATGTGTTGAGTGCAGAAAATGTCGTGATTGGGTAACCTTATAAAGAATAGTGTTGGCTGGTACTTCCTAAATGCAAAAACACATTTCACTACAAGTGCACTTGCAACTGCACTGAACCTGCACTTGTAGTGCAAAGTGTATTTGCCCTTAGGAAATAACCCCCATTTTTGCATAAAACAGCAATTACATCACCCCAAAAGTGTTGTAGTGTTGAGACAATAATCCACACATTCTTGAGTAAGGCACTTTTTTATACCTGCACAATCACATGCGCATTTACCAAAGGTTTTTAAAACAAACCAACATGTTTGTTGTATAACAATGTTTGCAGTAGCATTATGAAAAATCAAAATATCCATTTCAGATAAAACAGGCCTGTGTAAAACCAACAAGAAAGCCAAAAAACTTGAACTTACAAAGTTCACATCAGGTAAAACCTGAAGGCTATATCAGACATCAGTATTTAGGAACTGGGTTTGATATAGCGTTCAGATGGAGGGAACTCACCCCTGGAAAAGCCAAATTTGGAAGATGCACACCAATTTACGAATGTCAACATGTGCTATCTGCCATCAGGGGGGATCAAGGGACGTGTTTTGGGGGAGCAAGCCCTTCCTCAACGCTACTTTATAATTGAGGAAGAGGTTGCACCCCCAAAACGCGTCCATTGATCTCCCGTGATGGCAGATAGCACATGTTGGCACACTGTGTGCATCCTCCAAATTTGGCTTTTCGAAACATTGTAAAAATTTAAATTACATAAAACAGGTGATTTTGTGGGGTTTAAATTCGCCCCAAAACATCAATGATGTTATTATTTTTTTTAATAACATCAGTGATTTGTTGCTGGATGTTTTGCAATTGGAGATTACACCCCATGATCTCCCCTATCAGTATCTGGGCACTTTCTGATGTAAAGCGTTCTCTCTCCCTCACATCACGATCACCTAAAAAGAGATAAAGAACAAAAAAAACAGGTCTCAAAAATCTGCCACCAGCCATCTCTTTTACCTGAGTCTGTGGTCGCAGACACTCACCTGTTGTGGTGCCAATCTCCACCACGTCTTCTTCTTCCTCCTGCTCTTCTTCTTGTGTTTGGGATAGGTCCCCTTCTTCCAGAGGGGGGGGGGTCTGTGTTCTCCTGGGATGAGGAGTGTCCGAGTCTTTTCTCCCCTATGTAAAACAAAAATGGTATACTTAGCACACAGATATTTGATGGCAGAACTAGAAATAGGAAACATTGCTTGGAAGTGGGGTACAATTGTCTATTTTAGCCGAGTTCAAAGATGTCTTTTTTTTATTGTCCTTTGTCAAGCTGCAATACTTTACCTGTTTGGTACAAGCTTCACAGATGTAACCCCCCCTATAGTATACACTGGAGCACCTGTGCGCCCCCCCTAATAAAAATGGTGTTCTGGGGTCCCACACTAGTGCTCCAGTGTCCAGATGTGAAAACAGCTGCTCAGTGTCCTCTCCTTACACACAATCTAGTTTGCATTTCATTCTAGTAACAAACCCATCTACCTAAACAAATATTTGGCATCCAAGTAGGCCCCAAAAAAATGTGGGAAAATGCATATGGTCTAAACAATGGTGTTCTAGAGGCCGAACGAAAAATGTTTGATACGAACGAATAATGGGCCCATGAACATTAAAGTTGACCTTTTTAAACGTTACAATTACTAAAATCATATGGAGCAGAACGAACGGAATAAAGCCAGAAAGAATAGAAACACAGCACAACTACTTACTTTTTTGCAGCACTCTCCGGATCTTTCGGTACTGCTCCGGCTCTCTCAACTTCAGGTCCGACCACCGCTTCCTGAGCTGATCTTTTGATTGTCGTACCCCGAAATTCCGCTCGAGACTCCTGACCACTTTCGCCATGATCTTGGCCTTTCGGATGTTCGGGTTGGGGTAAGGCCCATATTTTCCATCATAGTCGGACTTCCTCATGATGTCGACCATCTCCAACATCTCCCCAAACGACATATTTGCGGCCTTAAAACGTCTCCTTCTGGATCGGGACGTGCCTGGATCCGCCCTTTCCTCCTCCTCCTCGTTGCTACAATTAGCCCGCACCTGCTGTATGTCCGCCATCATGCTCTTCCACCACTGCGCCGAACGAAAAGGGGCGGGGAATACACTAGAAAGAACGTCAGGGGCGGAGTTACACGCATGCGCAGTGTATATAAAGCGTAACACGCGTGCGTATTACGTTGGATCTGTGAGCGGAGGAAGGAGCATTGAACGCGGCGATCGTAAGAACGAAGGTAAGAGACAAACTTGCGCCTATACTGCTTCTATAGATTGAGGACTATATTGTAACAAGATTAGGAGAGTTTGGTGTGACATTAGGCTTTGTCTTGTGTTGTGTCTTGCAGTGAACATGGATATGGTAGTGGAAGATCAGGACTTCATTTCTGTCTTCATAGAGATGCTAAGGGAGCTGCCCTGTCTGTGGGAGATTAAACACCCCCATTACAAGAACCAAATAAAGAGGAAGGTAGCACTGGAGCAATTGTGTGAAATTGTGAAGCAGGTGATCCCCACGGCAGACATCACTTATTTAAAGATCTTAATTGGTGGCCTGAGGAGCACATATCTGAGGGAGCGCACTAAAGTCCTGGATTCACAGAGACCCGGAGCAGCAGGTGACATCTATGTCCCCAGGATGTTGTACTACGACAGGCTGCACTTTCTGGCAGGCCAGACTAAACCCAGGCCATCCCTCTCCAGTCTTCCTTCCACGCTTCCTTCCCCCCTGACTGAGGCTTCTGATGCCCAACCTGGGCCTTCCAGGCCACATGTGGAGGAGCCCAGATTGAGCCAGGTATAGTATTCCTCTAAATATTTCTGCTTGTCCAATCAATGATGTTACCTAGATGTTAGTTGGGAGTACTAATTTATGATTGTGATTGATGATGCAAAAACTAAAACCATGTCCCTTTTTCATACACAGGGAAGTCTCAGCCAGGAGGTGGCTGATCTGCAGGTCCCTCCACCCCCCCTGGAAACAGAAAGTGGCAGCAGGAGGAGTAGCCTAGAGGAGGCGGCTATCAGATTTTTTTGTAGGGCTACAGAGGTCCTGGGAGCACCACACACCAGGCAGGAGAACCTTGCGGCATTCATTGCCTATAAAATGCAGAGGATGGAGGAGGGCCAAAAAGCCATGTGTGAGGCCCTCATATCAGAGGCTCTGGCGAAAGGTGTGAGGGGCCAACTTACACCTCACACACAGCTTTGGGATGGTCCTCCTCCTCCTCCTGCAGGTCCTACTCCTCCTCCAGGTCCTACTCCTCCTCCTGCCACATCTCCTACTGCACAGCCACAGCCCGGAAGGAAGTGTGAAAGGAAGACCAGAGAGTGAGGACCCTGGATCCAGTCTGGTCGGCCAAAAGATGCAGCCTCTTGTGGTACCACAGCCTGGGGACACTGATGTCATCTGCTGCTATCCAAGTCTCTGTGAATCCCGGACCAGACTGCCCTCCCTTATATATGGACTCCTCAGGCCACCAATTTTGAGGTTTAAGAATTGATGTCTGCCGTGGGGGTCCCAGGCTTCACTAATTTCTCCTGTTGATCCAGTGTTGCCTTCCTCTTTGTTTGGTTCTGATCCCTTAATAAAGGATTTTTGTTTTGAATTATACTCTCCTATGTGTTTTACTTCAAAAATGATGGTTTGTTTGTGAGGATTCAGGTACATTTCTAACATACAATGTGAAATGAACAAGGGACACCAACAACAAAAAATCTCATGGAGATTAAATAATAAAAGATATCAATGGTGTTGGGGGTAACTTGACACACAAAACACACACAAAAATATTCTGGAGTAAAAATAAAAATAACATTGCACAAAGATCAGCCTTGGAAAAAATCCAAACATTAAAGAAAAAAAAAGGCTTAAAAAGAAAAAAAACAAACCATAAAATATATAAAGCTGTCAGATGTGACAACTAATAACAATATATTGAGGGAATCCCACTAAAAAAACACAAATCAAACTTTGTGAGAAGTGTGTGTGAATATGAGCAGCAAAACGACTTAATTCTTGTCACATTATAAAGAAGAAGAGAGTGCGCTGTATTAAACCATTTTTAACATTGCAGCGTGACGAAAGTGCTGTATCCATTGCGAACACTAAGTTTACCAGAACGAGCTGTCCCGTGTTGGAATTTCTTCTGAGCATGCGTGGCACTTTGTGCGTCGGAACAGGCCACACACGGTCGGAATTGACGCGATCGGATTTTGTTGTCGGAAAATTTTATCTCCTGCTGTCCAACTTTGTGTGTCGGAAAATCCGATGGAAAATGTCCGATGGCGCCCACACACGGTCGGAATTTCCGACAACACGCTCCGATCGGACATTTTCCATCGGAAAATCCGACCGTGTGTACGGGGCATAACTGTAAATACTGTAGCTGCCTACCTGTGGTATTATTAGGAGCAGAATAACCACAATTGTCTCCAGGTAGCTTTAGTTGCACACTGTGCAGAGGACGCACTACACTAACTGTAAATACTGTAGCTGCCTGCCTGTGGTATTAATAGGATCAGAAGAACACTACTAATTTTCTTCAGGTAGATTTAGGTGCACACTGTGCAGAGTACGCAATACACTAACTTGTAAAT
This sequence comes from Lithobates clamitans, assembly GCA_037952925.1. NCBI lineage: Eukaryota > Metazoa > Chordata > Amphibia > Anura > Ranidae > Lithobates > Lithobates clamitans. The sequence continues at coordinate 1,146,792 of JBBGZY010000244.1, read as the reverse complement.
ACTGCAGCTGCCTGCGGTACTGTACTAATAAGATCATAAGAACACCACTAATTTTCTTCAGGCAGCTTTAGGTGCACACTGTGCAGAGGACACAGTACACTAACTTCTAAATACTGCAGCTGCCTGCGGTACTGTACTAATAGGATCAGAAGAACACCACTAATTTTCTTCAGGTAGCTTTAGGTGCACACTGTGCAGAGAACACAGTAAAATAACTGTAAATACTGTAGCTGCCTGCCTGTGGTATTAAAAGGAGCAGAATAACAGCAATTGTCTCCAGCTAGCTTTAGGTGCACACTGTGCAGAGGATGCACTACACTAACTGTAAATACTGCAGCTGCCTGCAGTACTGTACTAATAGGATCAGAAGAACACCACTAATTTTCTTCAGGTAGCTTTAGGTGCACACTGTGCAGAGGATGCACTACACTAACTTGTAAATACTACAGCTGCCTGCGGTACTGTACTAATAGGATCAGAAGAACACCACTAATTTTCTTCAGGTAGCTTTAGGTGCACACTGTGCAGAGAATGCACTACACACACTTGTAAATACTGCAGCTGCCTGCGGTACTGTACTAATAGGATCAGAAGAACACCACTAATTTTCTTCAGGTAGCTTTAGGTGCACACTGTGCAGAGGACGCACTACACTAACTTTTAAATACTACAGCTGCCTGCGGTACTGTACTAATAGGATCAGAAGAACACCACTAAATTTCTTCAGGTAGCTTTAGGTGCACACTGTGCAGAGAATGCACTACACACACTTGTAAATACTGCAGCTGCCTGCGGTACTGTACTAATAGGATCAGAAGAACACCACTAATTTTCTTCAGGTAGCTTTAGGTGCACACTGTGCAGAGGACGCACTACTCTAACTTGTAAATACTGCAGCTGCCTGCGGTACTATACTAATAGGATCAGAAGAACACCACTAATTTTCTTCAGGTAGCTTTAGGTGCACACTGGGCAGAGGACGCACTACACTAACTTGTAAATACTACAGCTGCCTGCGGTACCGTACTGATAGGATCAGAAGAACACCACTAATTTTCTTCAGGTAGCTTTAGGCACACACTGGGCAGAGGATGCACTACACTAACTTGTAAATACTACAGCTGCCTGCGGTACTGTACTAATAGGATCAGAAGAACACCACTAATTTTCTTCAGGTAGCTTTAGGTGCACACTGTGCAGAGAACGCACTACACTAACTTGTAAATACTGCAGCTGCCTGTGGTACTGTAATAATAGAATCAGAAGAACACAACTAATTTTCTTCAGGTAGCTTTAGGTGCACACTGTGCAGAGGAAGCACTACACTAACTTGTAAATACTGCAGCTGCCTGCGGTACTGTACTAATAGGATCAGAAGAACACCACTAATTTTCTTCAGGTAGCTTTAGGTACACACTGTGCAGAGAATGCACTACACTAACTTGTAAATACTGCAGCTGCCTGCAGTAATGTACTAATTGGATCAGAAGAATACCACTAATTTTCTTCAGGTAGCATTAGGTGCACACTGTGCAGAGGACGCACTACACTAACTTGTAAATACTGCAGCTGCCTGTGGTACTGTACAAATAGGATCAGAAGAACACCACTAATTTTCTTCAGGTAGCATTAGGTGCACACTGTGCAGAGAACGCACTACACTAACTTGTAAATACTGCAGCTGCATGCGGTACTGTACTAATAGGATCAGAAGAACACCACAAATTTTCTTCAGGTAGCTTTAGGTGCACACTGTGCAGAGGACGCACTACACTAACTTTTAAATACTGCAGCTGCCTGCGGTACTGTACTAATAGGATCAGAAGAACACCACTAATTTTCTTCAGGTAGCTTCAGGTGCACACTGTGCAGAGGACGCACTACACTAACTGTAAATACTGTAGCTAATAGGATTAATAGGATCAGAAGAACACCAGCAATTTTCTTCAGGTAGCTGTAAATACTGTAAGAACACCTGCCTGCCTGTCAGTAGTAGTAAATGAATAACAGGAACGGATCTAGCTAAGTTGAATACAGTATATATATATATATATATATATATATATATATATACAACACCTAGGATGTATATATATACACAATACACTGTAAGTGCAGCTAACTGACTCGCCTGCCTACTCTATCTAACTTAAATTAAATGACACTGTCTCTCTGTCTATCTATCTCTCTCTCAATGCAGGAACACACTACACAGGGCCACCATGCAGGTGTACTAAACCCCCTTAGCCATAATTGGCCAAAGCCACCCTGGCTTTGGCCAATTACGGCTCTCTGTACAGACGGCGCTGTGATTGGCCAAGCATGCGGGTCATAGTGCATGCTTGGCCAATCATCAGCCAGCAATGCATTGCGATGCTGCAGTGAATTATGGGCCGTGACGCGCCACTCGAAATGGCCCATATCATTCGTAATTCGGCAAATGGCCGATTGCACGATGTTCGACTCGAACATGAAGCTCATCCCTACTTCTGATCACCTACCTCTAAATGAACATAGCAGCTTCTTGGGTGAGTACACATTGCCATGACCTCGATGCTTAGCTTCATAGTGCAGCACTTTTAGCTCAATGTGTCAAGTTTGACAGGCAGCATATACTTGAGTATGGTGATATCACATGTGTGATACTTTTCTATGTCAGGACCGATTATGCACCAGACATTGTGTCTTGTGTATCACACAGATCAACCATTTGTATTAAGAAAAACAGATGTACTGTAATGGTCCCCTCTATATGAGTGGTCAGGAAATATAGATTAGTGTAACATCACCTATAGCAGTCCCCATTCCTATAAGCCAAGTAAGTCTATCCTACTGGTATGTGGCTGCCCCCAGAAATGCCATGTTTACTGGAAATACAGGAGGTGGAAGAAAAGAAAGAACAAAAAAGTTGTCTATAAGGGACAGACCGGTGTTTCAAAGGAACATAGTCAATGGCATGTGCAGATGGGTCAGCTCAGGAGCAGGCAGAGACATAATCATCATACAGGCAATGGATCGGTCAAGGAAACAGGCAGAAATGCGGTCAATAAATAGGCAAATTGAGAACACTGATTAAAGATACACTGGTCTGGCAACACTGCAACTGGTGTGGTGGTAATAGGTGAACTGTGACTGGCTGCACTAATAGTGTTCATTCACAGATGAGGTTGAGGTGGTGGGGGCAGTACAACCTTGCGGCTGAGCCACAGTTTTACCACCCCTCATCCGGTACCACTTTTACCTGCAGAGGCAGTAGCTGGGGTGTACAGCTACCATGGCTGTGATGCTTTGCTTTGTAGCTGTGGCAGGAATTATACCCCCTGTATGCCCACCAATCATGACCTATTCAAGTGAATGGGAGTACTTGTGCGGGGTCCAAGGGGTTAAAGCAGGTTGTGAAGAGGCAATATAATCCATCCTTACTGCCTGTCAAATGCTCTCGGAAGGGTGACCTGAACATGGATGGCTCTTCAGAGAGCATCACACATATGAACAGGTCCTTATGGTGATAAAATGACTGTTGCTTTTATTATAATTTTTGAGGTGGGGCACATTTGAGGTGGAGGATAAACCTGTACATCCTCCTGGAATAATAGAGCACCCACACACTCATTTTTCTACATTTAACAGGTGGGAAGCAGTTAATTGCAGCCTACTAAAGCTTCTTGCATATTGTGCTTTGAGTGTACAATATTTGTGGTTGTTTTCTGTAAAATAATACACTTTCATTTTTATTTCTTGATTATAGCCTGTCTCATCTTTTCCTCTCAAATTGCAGCCTAATAAATCTGCTTACATACTGTACATTGGTGGCACAATTTGGCTATTGTTTGTGAAAAAACACCATTTAATTTTTACTTGATAAATCCTGCTTCTTCTCTTCCTCTGGAATTGCAGCCTAATACATTTGCCTACAAACTTTGTATCGACTGTACAACATTTCTGGCTAAATATTTTTCATTTGAGTACTGAGTAAATACTTTTGATTATTGATTAGTTCAATAAGACAAATCTCTTCATTGATCTGCTTTACAACTCTGTTGTATGTGTTAATTATTCTGTGTTGTTTTTCATAAAGTTGCCTGAGTGAGACTTCCAACTTCTTTCAAATGTCCCTCCTCATTTTCAGACAAGCACAGGGATACAAAAGAGACCAAATCAAAAAGCTGTTTTACATCAGAGAACCATGTGATGATATTGCCAAAATAAATTTCTTGTCACCATCGTTGCCCTGTCTGAGGTGTCACCCCTGTTATCCCTGGCCTTATCTTAGAAGGAACTTAATGTTTACAAAGTAGTGCCTAGGTGACATTACCCCCCCGCCCATGTTTGACACACACACACACACCCATACACCGTTTAAAAGAAACAAGTTCACATTTTTTGTCTTGATGAGTTAGATAAATGTTCTTTGAATCAAGCCTAGACACATTCACAAATTGTGAATCATGAAGTGTATTACATTATTGTATTAAATGTATTGCCTGGTACTGTTTTGCTCATCTACATAAGTCTAAGGATAGCAAGACACAAAGAGACTTCTCCTGCAGGCTGAACAATGGAGCATTTTCCCCTGCTAGGTGCTATATTCAAATATCCAACACAAGTGGCTTTCTAAATACCAAAACAGTGGCCGCACCTAATTGGAATGCAGTTATTATTTGTTTGACAATTTTAAAGTTGGGTTCTTCATTTTTCAGTCTAAATTTGTTGAACAGGGTGGTGCCGACAGAGTCACTCATGATTAAAATTTTGTCTGATTCCACAGGAATCAGGCTAAAATTTGAGCTTCTCAGGTAGGTAAGAATAGTGACTATAGATCACTCATTCGACATCAGACATTAGATTGTTGTCCAGTTTGGTTGAAAAATATGATCTGATGAAATCTTGGGACTGTAATGAAATAGTATTAGGATGCTTACCTATTCCACACTAATCAAGCAGAAATTTTTTTTTCTGTTATTCATAAAATAGATCAAATGTTGCAAATGTAAACTATTAAGTGTAAACTATTAGGCTCCTTTCTCATGGGGCGGACTCTGCCAGCAGTCTGAATGCATGTGGATGGCTGGTCTGTGTCTGCTCTACTTATGCAGAGCAGACACATACACAGCCCGCTCACCTTTATGGGCGGTTAATGGGACCACCTGTCCATTTACACAATCTGCTAGATGGAAGGGGAAAGTCTGTTTTTAGTGGATCATTTTGGATGTAGGTGGGTTTAAATAGACACATCACCTGCCACTCCATAGAGAATGAAGGGTCCGATCGGGTCAGCCTGAAAAACTGACAGGCAGACCCGATTGGTCCACTTGTGTGAAAGGGGCCCATCACCTTCCTGTTCACAAATTCTTTTCTAGTTCTGTTTATCCAGATCAGAATTTTAAAATTTGAGGAAATCCAATGAGGGAAAAAAAAAGGATTTTTTTTTTCAAAATACAAATATGTATATGTACTGCAAGTCCATTTATTGTAAAAGAAAAGTCAAAGCGCCAATATATGTGGAATACTGCATTTGCACATTAGCAAGGCATTTTCTTTCAATTTCCTATGCATATACACATCGCGGCAAATTAGCTTAAGTGTAGCATTTTCTGGAACTTGACCACTCATTAATATCTTTTCTCAATTAAAGGGCTTCTCTTGCCCACTTTTTAAAACATTAAGTTCCAAAAACAAATAAGCATTACCCTCATATGTATTTTCAACATCTCCTTTCCTTGTAAAATATTTTAACTTTCAACATCCTGGCTTGCTTATGCAGCATGGTTGCTCTGGCCTCACATGCTTCAGGTCTTTGTATGTCTTTCCTGGTGAAAATTCTCAAACATACTCTTGTGCACACAGGAACCCTCTCTAGCTGCAATCAGCTGCACTGGCTTCCATCCTCACCTAGTAAGAGCCATCCTGTCTCCTGGGGCAGAGCCCAGAAATGTAGACAACTCTCTCAAAAAAACCCTGAGCGCACCTGCAAAATCAGTGTGCTGGCTGCTAGCAAAATGGAAATCCAGAATTGGACACTTCATTCCTCTAATGCCACGTACACACGATCAGACTTTCTGACAACAAAACTGTGGAATTGTGTTCGAAGGGTGTTGGCTTCAACTTGTCTTGCATACACACGGTCACACAAATGTTGGCCAACAATTACAAACGTAGTGACGTACAAGACTTATGACAAGCCGATAAAAAAGTAGTGCAATTGTTGTGCGCCACCCTTTGGGCTCCTTCTGCTAATCCCGTGTTTATCTCGTGTTAGTAGAAGTTTGTGACGATTCGTGCTTTTCAGCCTCGTGCTTTTCAGTTAGTTCCTGCCTTTCAGGTTGTGCTTGTCGGTTCATATCTGTTTTTCAGTGCGTGCTTGTCAGGTCGTTTCTGTCTTTCAGGTTGTGCTTGTCAGGTCCTTTCTGATTTTCAGTGTGTTCTGTCAATTTGTTTTGAGCAGCCGTTCATTAACTAGCCATGTTGCGTTCTTGACGGAGAGATCGTGCTGTTGTTGGGCTTGGTGTTATTGGTTTGACCCAAGTCCAGTCCATGAACAGAGGGAGGAGGAGTTCTGTCATATGCCTTTGCTGCGGGAGCTCCAGGAGAATAATCCTCATGATTTCAGGAATTATCTCCGGGTGACGGACCCTGTCTTTCACTGTCTATTGGCTTTGCTGTCCCCTTATATTACAAAGCAGGACACCCGTATGCGGCAAGCCATCTCTCCTGAGCAAAGGCTCGTCGCCACCTTGCGGTACTTGGCGACGGGGAGAAGTCTCCAGGACCTGAATTTCACAACTGGGATCTCCCCCGGGCTCTGGGAATCATTATTTCAGAGACCTGTTCTGCCATCATTCAAGTCCTGCAGAAGGACTATATTAGGGTAAGTTTTATCCTTTACCATCACATTCTATGTATTTAATGTTTGCTAATGTATTGTATTAATTTCTTAATTCCATAATTACCATTATTGTAATATGCGGTGAATGTCCTCTTTGTCCTCATGCATGTTGTAAGCTTTTGATGCTCCTTTTTGTCCTTCATACATATTTGCCTTCACTAACCTCCCCAGCATGCTACCCTGGGCCCATACACACCTAGCCTAGTAACTTAACAATATGTTTTGTCAGCTCCATTGTAGTGCTTACCCTAAACACCCCCTAAAATGTGTCCAAATGTTATTGTTGTCCTTAAATTCAGGCGGAGCGCAAGAGGCTTTTTTTGGGGGGGGCCCAAACTCATTTTGAACCCTCCCTCCCCCCCAGCCGCTAGGTCAACCGATACCAATACTCTATCTGCTGACTTTGCTAAACCCATAAACATTATATCTACCTCTTTTGTGTTCATATTTATAGATGTATTCACCAAAGCATGTAGTGCAAGTGCCTGCCTGAATACTTTAAAATTGTACTGTTTAAAGTTTTGTTCTCCTATTTTCTTGATAGGTAATTGCAGAATGTAAAAATGTGCTTCAGTTTGGACAGTGTGTATTCATATTTTTGGATTATGACACTTCTTACCTGTCCAGTGGGCTGCCAATAGTGTAAGTAAGGAGGAGCTGGCTAAAGTAACTCACATTATTCATGCATTCAGCTCTCAATGAAGTGGAGAGGGTTACCTGTCCAAAACATCTACCCCCCCACCATAGCATTTTTCCAATGGGCCACCAGAGGGGGTGAGGAATCTGATAAGTTGACCTTATACTTTTGTCTTTAAATACTCATTTCAATAAATGTTATACTTATGTTGGCCAAGAATGTTTGTGTCTAATCTGCTTGCAATGTTATGTGCAAAAATAGTAATTTTTTTTCTTGTTTGTCTCCGCAGTTTCCTTCCAACCCACAGGAATGGCAGACTGTGGCTTCCCAGTTTCTCCACCAGTGGGACTTTCCCAATTGTGGTGGTGCTATTGATGGGAAGCATTTTAGGATCGTCCCGCCACCCAACTCAGGGTCGTACTAGTTTAATTATAAGGGGTTTAGTAGTATAGTGATGTTGGCGGTGGTGACGGCCAATTATGAATTCATCTACCTGGACGTTGAGAAGAACAGCCATAACTCAGATGGAGGAATGATCGCCAAGATGGAGTTTTACCGGCATCTACAAAATGGCACCTTGGGGTTGCCACCTCCAGGGGAAAATGTTGCAAGCCTCAATTTTGTGTTTGTGGTGGATGAGGCCTTTGCTCTCGGGAATATCTGATGAGGCCATTCCCCATGAGGAACATGACCCCAGAGCAGAGGGTTTTTAATTACCGACTGGCCCATGCCAGAAGAGTGGTTGAGAATGCCTTTGGCATAATGGCCAGCTGATTCAGGCTTTTCCTTACCTCTATCAACCTGGCCGAATTCAAATGTAATCACGTTGTGTTGAGCTCCTGCATTCTTCACAACTACCTTTGAAAGAATGCAGCCAGCTATCTGGTCTCAGTTGCAACTGGGTCCGACTTTTCTGCAAAATCTGCATCAATGATGGCGTTTGAAAGTGGCCGTCCTGGCTTGCCCCTCCAAAGCACCCGCAAAGTCAGGCAAAACTATGTTGATTACCTCGTGGATAGGGGGGCAATTGATTTAAAACATAATCTTGCAGATGATTAATATATTTTTTTTTGAAAAACTAAACTCGTGTCATTTGAATTACGGTTTGTGTTTCTTAAGTGTCTCCTAGGTTCTCAAATGGTCTTTTAATTTTGGCCATTTTCTTCAATAGTGCAAACGTAACTTATTTGATACATGAGGTGACAATCTCTTCTTCAGCTAACTATTATGTTGTGCTGTGGGTCTGCTACACGCACACTATGTTCTTGTTGTTAATGTATGTAATGCATTAATAATAAAAATAATCATCCTTTTCAACTCCATGAATTAATTGCTTGGAGTCCCTAAAATGGCCTGATTTTGGCAAATTTTACAGAGCAGTGGGGGTTATTTACTAAAGGCAAATCCACTTTGCACTACAAGTGCACTGAGAGTGCACTTGTAGTGCAAAGTGGATTTGCCTTTAGTAAATAACCCCCATTGCCATTGTAACTACACCAACCTAACAAATAAACTGGTATTGAGCATTGAAATAAGAAGCCACACATTGTTGAGTATAAACATTTTACACATTCACATATGCGTTATAAACAGTTTTGGAACATATATGTTTGACATAAATTTGCCTTTTTTGGGGCTAAACAGGCACGTTTAAAAACATTACATACACATCCTCAACTCAGGAACTTACAAAGTTCAACTTTGGAAAAGTAAAGGCCATATGAGACATTAAATTGGGGCTCAAAACTTGGATTTCCCTCATGATCCCATGCCTAAATTGTGTGTTTTTTCCCTACATCTATTTAGCTAAGGCCACAAAACACACAGTGTGTTAACATGTGCTGTCTCTCATCATGGGATATCAATGTACGTGTTTTGTGGGTGCAACCCCTTCCTCCAAACTAAACTAATGTCCATTGATCCCCCATGATGGGAGCTAGCACATGTTGACACACTGGGACTTAATTAAGAAAGGACAATCCACTTTGCCCTACAAGTGCACTTGCATTGCACTTGTAGTGCAAAGTGGTTTTGCCTTTTTCAAATAAGCCCCAATGTTTCAACATGTGCTAGTGTCAGAGTCCTGGATGTGAGGCTGGATTGCAGAGGGGGCTTTCCTATGCGGCTAAGTGCAGCATAACCCTGGAAGTGAGACAGGGAATACGGTGCCCAGAGGTGCAGGGGTTGCCAGGGCACTGTTGCTGAGTAGCTGATAGCAGGGATCTGCTGGGGTGTGCTGGTAAGATTAAGGGCAACCGTGCAAAGGGGAGATTCCAGGTATGGAGCCGTGGAGCAACCAGGAGCGGAGTCAGAGCCAGGCCAATGGTCATGCAGCACAAGAATCAGTCCGAGGTAAAGTACAGCAGGATAATCAGGAACGGAGAAGGTAGCCGAGCCGGGGGTCAAACACAGGAGGTCGATCAAGGTACAGATGCGGAGCCGAAGAATAGTCAGGTCCAAGCCGGGGTCAATGCAGTTGGAACACAGGAGTAGTCAGGCAAGCCGGGTAGTAACAGCAAACAGGTATAACGACAGGCACAAGGAACACAGGAAGCTGATGATAATCCAGCAACCAGCGTGTACCAGCAGCAGGCTTAAATAGGCAAAAGGGCGCCAATGATTACTGTGATGCACGCGCGTGCGTCTGCGCGCTCCCGTTATTGCGCACCTGAGTGCACCCGTCGTCGTGTGCCTACATGTGCGCATGCGTACAGAGATTCACCTGGCACCACCATGATGGATACTGGCAGAATTACCCATCCTACGGCTATTACCCTGACAGTGCCCCCCCCAAGGGGCAGCCTCCGGATGCCCAATTGGGCCCATTTTTTGGGGTATCGGGTTTAAAACCTCTGCAACAGTCTAGGACAGTGGTTCTCAACTCCAGTCCTCGGGACCCACCAACAAGCCAGATTTTAAGTATTACCTTGGGGAGTTGCAGACTAGAATCCTGCAATCACTGAGCAGCAAGTGATGTCACCTGTGATGTATTTCAGCTATCTTGCAAACCTGGCCTGTTGGTGGGTCCTGAGGACTGGAGTTGAGAACCACTGGTCTAGGAGCATGAATGTTAACTGCTGGTTCCCAAGAATTATCTTCCACAGAGTAACCTTTCCATTTAACAAGAAATTGAATTGTCCTACCTCTCCGATGGCAGTCCAGAATGTCTTCTACTTTATATTCTGTTTCATTGTCCACCGAGACTGGAGTTGGTGGAGCTTCTTCTCTCCCTGGAAAAGGACTGGAAACAACAGATTTTAATAAGGAAACATGGAATACCCGGTGGATCTTATAGGAACTTGGTAAAGACAATTCAAATGCCACTGGGTTAATTTCTTTCTTAATTGTGAATGGACCGATAAACCTCGGTCCCAACTTTCGGGAGGGGCAAGGAAGCTTGAGATTTGTTCAGGAAAGCCAAACTCTATCTCTAACTTTAAAGGCAGGTTCTCTCCTTCCCTTGTCATAGTGTGTCTTATAATTCTCTTGGGCTTTCTGCATAGTTGCCTGGAGAGTTAGGTAATTAGCCTGAATGGCATTTATCCTGTCCTGGACTGCGGGGACTGAAGTTTCTGGTATAACATTTGGCAAAAATGAGTGATGGAAACCATAGTTCAGCCCAGAAAGGTGACTGGTGGACGCTTGGATTGAGTTGTTGTATGCAAACTCCGCACACGGGAGTAGCAGAGATTAATCGTCCTGGGAGAAGGAGCAGAAGCAACGTAAGTACTGTTCTAAAGTTTGATTAGTTCTCTCGGTTTGACCGTTGCTTTGAGGATGGTAAGCTTAAGATAGGCACACTTTAATGGAAAGCATTCTGCAGAGCTCCTTCCAGAATTTAGAGGTGAATCGCACCCCTCTGTCGGACACAATGTTGCTCGGTAGGCTGTGAAGTCTGACTATCTCCTTTATGAAGATCTTCGCCGCGTCGGCAGCAGATGGTGTACCCATCATGGGCAAGAAATGTGCCATTTTGGACAGGCGGTCAATGACTACCAAGATGGTTGTAAATTCCTCCGAGGGTGGTAACTCTACTATGAAATCCATAGATATTTCTTTCCATGGTTGCTCCGGCACAGGCAATGGGCGTAGTAAACTCCAAGATTTGATGTTGGACCCCTTATTACGATGACAAATGGTGCACGAACTAACATATTCCCTGCAATCAGGCTTCAGAGTGGGCCACCAAAAAGATCGCTGAACAAACTCCAAAGTCTTTCACACCCCGAAGTGACCTGACCAGCAAGTTGGTGGTCATGTAAAGTCTTTAGGACCTGGGCTCTGGCTTGCTGTGGAACAAAAATTTTGTTTTGATGCCAAAGAAACCCTTCCTGGTTTCTTAAGGACAATGCCTCTGGTTCAGAGCATTGTAAAGAAGCTTGTTTCAGTCAGGAACTCAGGTCGGTTTGAATGATGAGGAAATTCTGTGGAGACAATAGTGCTGGGAGTGATTTCTTCGGGAGTGTCAGGAAACATCCAGGACAAGACATCAGCCTTCACGTTCTTGGACCCTGGACGGAAGGATATGTGAAAATTAAATCTGGCAAAAAACAAGGCCCATCGAGCTTGTCGGGGTCTTAAGCATTTAGCCGTGCGAAGATACTCCAGGTTTCTGTGATCCGTGAATATCATGATGGGGTGCTGAGCACCTTCAAGGAGGTACCGCCATTCCTCCAGGGCAGTTTTAATAGCCAAGAGTTCTCGATCACCCACATCATAATTCCTTTCAGACGGACCCATCTTCCGCGAGGAGAAGGCAACAGGATGGAGTAATGACTTAGGACCCTGACGTTGGGATAAGACTGCCCCTGTGGCAACTTCAGAGGCATCAAACTCTAAGATGTACGGGAGGATCGGATCAGGATGTTGCGGGATGGGTGCGGAGGTAAAGAGAGATTTGAGTTTATCAAAAGCTGATTGGACTTCCGGAGACCACAGGAACCGAGTATGTGAACGGGTAACTTGGGTGATTGGTGAGATGATGGAGGAAAAGTTCTTTATAAACCTCCTATAAAAGTTTGCGAACCCCACAAATCTTTGTACTCCCTTTTTATCTGATGGAGTTGGCCAGACCAAGATTGCCTGCACCTTTTGTGGATCCATAGCAACACCACCAGTGGAGATAATTAGCCCCAGGAATTGTATTGACTTTCAAAATCATACTTTTCTGCTTTTACATAAAGTTTGTGCTTCCATAGTGTGTGCAGAACTGTCTTTACATGTGTACGATGGAGCTCCAGGGTAGTTGAAAATATCAGGATATCATCCAGGTAGATGATGACGAAGTAATCTAGAAATTCTCGAAAGATATCATTTACGAAATGTTGTAATGTGGCCGGGGCGTTGCACAATCCAAATGGCATCACTAAGTACTCGAAATGTCCAAAGCGAGTTCTAAATGCAGTACAGCAGGATAATCAGGAACGGAGAAGGTAGCCGAGCCGAGGGTCAAACACAGGAGGATGATCAAGGTACAGATGCAGAGCCGAAGAATAGTCCAAGCTGGGGTCAATGCAGGCGGAACACAGGAGTAGTCAGGCAAGCCGGGTAGTAACAGGGAACAGGTATAACGACAGGAACAAGGAACACAGGAAGCTGATGATAATCCAGCAACCAGCGTGTACCAGCAGCAGGCTTAAATAGGCAAAAGGGCGGCAATGATTACTGTGATGCGCGCGCATGCATTAGCGCACGCGTCTGCGCTCTCCCGCTATTGCGCACCTGTGTGCGCCCATCGTCGTGCGCCTACGTGCGTGCATGCACACAGATTCGCCCACAATGATGGATACTGGCAGAATTACCCGTCCTACGGCTATTACCCTGACAGCTAGCTTCCATCATGGGGGGTCAATGGACGTGTTTCGGGGGTGCAACCGCTTCCTCTCACCTACTTTAGTTTGGAGGAAGTGGTTGCACCCACAAAACGCGTACATTGATATCCCATGATGGGAGATAGCACATGTTGACACACTGTGTGCATCTTCAAAATTTGGCTTTGCAATTTATTTAAAACTGTAAAAACATGTACAACATAACAACAACTTTAAAATGTTTTTTGTTTTAGATTTTGCCTAAAATATCGATGATGTTGCTCAGTCTTTTTTGAACATCATGGATCTTTCGTTTCATTTTTTCCAAAATACCATTGCACACCATGATCTCACTGATCAGTATTTGTGCACTTGCACTGCTGAAGTGAGTTTCTTCTTCCACAACATCCACATCGCCTAAAAAAAAAAAAAAACACACCATGTATTATAAATATGCAGGCATCCATCTATTACCTGAAGCTGTGGTCTCAGACACCGACCTGTTGTCGACGCCATTTTTACCACTTCAACCAGCACTTCCTGAACCTCTGCATCCACATGTTCATGGTGTGTGGTGAGTTCCCTTTCTTCAGTCGGTGTGGGGTTACTGGTGTCCTCCGATGTCCCTATTCTTTTCTCCCCTATGTGAATACAAAAAAGGTATACTGTACTTAGAAGACAGATATGTTAGGCTAGAATTAGTAATATGAAACATTGCTTGGAAGTGTCGTCCAATTGTCTGTTTTGGCAGAGTTCCAAGCTGAAGACATGAATTATGTTTCACTTTCAAAAGCTGGAATACTTACCTGTTTTGTGCAAGTTTCACACATGCAGAGACCCCTAGTATCCACTGGAGCACCTGCGTGGGACGCCATAACAAGGTTGTGGTGTCTATGGACACCATAACAATACAAGGTTGTTATGGTGTCCCACACTAATGCTCCTGCATCCAGATGTGTAAACAGCTGCTGAGTGTCCTCTCCTGACACTGAATAAAGTTGTCATTTCATTATAGTTTCAAACACATCTAGACAACGATAAAATAAATTTATTTTAATCAAAATAGGCCTGAACAAATGTAGTTAACCTGCATCTGCCAAAAACGGCGTTTTAGTGGTCGAACTAACGATGTTTAATACGAATGATTCCTGAGTCCACGAACCTCAAACTTGACATTTTAAACTGTACAATAGTAAAGAAAAGCACATGGACCAGCACGAAAGTAATAATAATAATAGGAACACACAACAAATACTTACTTTTTTGCAGCACTTTCCTGATCTTTCTATACTGATCTTTCTCCCTCAATTTCAGGTCTGACCAGTGTTTGCTCAATTTGATCCTTGGATCGTCATACCCCAAAATTCCTGTGCAGACTTCTGACAACTTTAGCCATGATCTTGGCCTTTCTCACATTAAGGTTTCTGTACGGTCTATGATTCCCATCATAGTCTGTCCTCTTTAAGATGTCCACCATCTCCACTAGGGATGAGCTTCGAGTTTGAGTCCAACTCATGTTCGACTCGAACATGGGCTGTTCACAAGTTCGCCGAAAAGCGAACAATTTGGGGTGTTTGCGGCAAATTCGAATGCCGCGGAACACCCTTTAAAAGTCTATGGGAGAAATCAAAAGTGCTAATTTTAAAGGCTTATATGCATGGTATTGTCATAAAAAGTGTTTGGGGACCTGGGTCCTGCCCC
The DNA here is from genome assembly GCA_037952925.1 of Lithobates clamitans. Lineage (NCBI taxonomy): Eukaryota > Metazoa > Chordata > Amphibia > Anura > Ranidae > Lithobates > Lithobates clamitans. Next base: position 1,131,758 of record JBBGZY010000244.1, on the reverse strand, counting down.
AGGGGACATGGATCAATTCAAAAAAAAGCAGTGATTTTAATAATCCTTAAAGTGAAACAATAAAAGTGTAATATCCCTTTAAATTTCTTAGCTGGGGGTGTCTATAGTATGGCTGTAAAGGGGCGCATGTTTCCCGTGTTTAGAACAGTCTGACAGCAAAATTACATTTCAAAGGAAAAGAAGTCATTTAAAACTACGCGCGGCTATTAATGCATTGCCGGTCCGACAATACACATACAAGTTCATTGATAAAAATGGCATGGGAATTCCCCACAGGGGAACCCCGAACCAAAATTTTTTTTAAAATGGCGTGGGGGGTCCCCCTAAATACCATACCAGGCCCCTCAGGTCTGGTATGGATAATAAGGGGAACCCTGGACAAAATTTAAAAAAAAAATGATGTGGGGATCCCCCCAAAAATCCATACCAGGCCCTTCAGGTCTGGTATGGATATTAAGGGGAACCCCACGCCAAAATTTTTTTTTAAAAACGGCGTGGGGTCCCCCCAAAGATCCATACCAGACCCTTATCCGAGCACGCAACCTGGCAGGCCGCAGGAAAAGAGGGGGGGCGAGAGAGCGCCCCCCCTCCTGAACCGTACCAGGCCACATGCCCTCAACATTGGGAGGGTGCTTTGGGGTAGCCCCCCAAATCACCTTGTCCCCATGTTGATGAGGACAAGGGCCTCATCCCCACAACCCTGGCTGGTGGTTGTGGGGGTCTGCGGGCGGGGGGATTATTAGAATCTGGAAGCCCCCTTTAACAAGGGGACCCCCAGATCCCGGCCCTCCCCCCTGTGTGAAATGGTAAGGGGGTACAAAAGTACCCCTACCATTTCACTAAAAAACTGTCAAAAATGTTAAAAATGGCAAGAGACAGTTTTTGACAATTCCTTTATTTAAATGCTTCTTCTTTCTTCTTTCTTCTATATTCTATCCTCCTTCATCTTCTTCTTCTTCTGGTTCTTCTGGTTCTTCCTCCAGTGTTCTCGTCCAGCATCTCCTCTGCGGCGTCTTCTTCCCTTCTTCTCCTCGGGCCGCTCCTCATCCATGGCATGGAGGGAGGCTCCCGCTCTTCTCTTCATCTTCTTCTCTTCATCTTCTTGTCTTCATCTTCTTGTCTTCATCTTCTTTGCGGGCCGCTCCGCATCCATGCTGGCATGGAGGGAGGCTCCCACTGTGTGACGCTTCTCCTCTTCTGACGGTTCTTAAATAACTGACGCACAGGGACATGACGGGACTTCCCTGTGGCATTCCCTGTGACGCCACAGGGAAGTCCCGTCAAGTCACTGTGTGTCAGAGGGGGGCAGAGTCACCGAGTGGCCCCACCCCCCGTTAATTAAGAATCGTCAGAAGAGGAGAAGCGTCACACAGCGGGAGCCTCCCTCCATGCCAGCATGGATGCGGAGCGGCCCAAAAAGAAGATGAAGACAAGAAGATGAAGAGAAGAAGATGAAGAGAAGAACAGGAGCCTCCCTCCATGCAATGGATGCGGAGCGGCCCGAGGAGAAGAAGGGAAGAAGACGCTGCGGAGGAGATGCTGGATGAGAACACCATTTCACACAGGGGGGAGGGCCGGGATCTGGGGGTCCCCTACCCCAAAGCACCCTCTCAATGTTGAGGGCATGTGGTCTGGTACGGTTCAGGAGGGGGGGCGCTCTCTCATCCCCCCTCTTTTCCTGCGGCCTGCCAGGTTGCATGCTCAGATAAGGGTCTGGTATGGATTTTTGGGGGGAACCCACACCATTTTTTTAAAAAATTTTGGCACGGGGTTCCCCTTAATATCCATACCAGACCTGAAGGGCCTGGTATGGAATTTAGGGGGACCCCCACATAATTTTTTTTTTTAATTTTGGCAGGGTTCCCCTTAATATCCATACCAGACCTGAAGGGCCTGGTATGGAATTTAGGGGGACCCCCCACGTCATTTTTTTTTTTCATTTTGGTTCAGGGTTCCTCTGTGGGGAATTTCCATGCCATTTTTATCAATGAACTTCTATGTGTATTGTCGGACCGGCAATGCATTAATAACCACGAGTAGTTTTAAGTGACTTTTTTTCCTTTGAAATGTCATTTTGCTGTCAGACTGTTCTAAACTTGTGAGACATGCGCCCCTTTACAGGCATACTATAAACACCCCCCCAGGTATGAAATTTAAAGGGATATTACACTTTTGTTCGTGTCCCATAGACTTTAACGGTGTCCGTGTGCTCAAACAAATTTTTCGCCTGTTCGCATGTTCTGGTGCGAACTGAACAGGGGGGTGTTCGGCTCATCCCTAATCTCCACCATCTCTTCAAAGGACATATTTGAGGCCTTATATCTCCTCCTGGATCTGGAACTGCCTTGCTCCAGGCTTTTGTCGCTGATGATAACAGCACACACCTGCTGTGTCTCCACCACTGCCCCGAAAGAGAAGAGGCGGGGAATACACTAGAAGGGACAGGGGCGGAGTTGCACACATGCGCAGTGTATATAAAGCATAACACGCGGGCGATGTAACAGACGTACATATGATCTGTGAGTGGAGGACAGAGGATCGTTATTGCTGATCGTTCAAACGAAAGTACAATTGTAACTTTGGGCATCAGTGGTTAATGGCCTATGTTGATTATAGATTGGGACCTATATTGGGACAAGATTAGGAGAGTTTAGCCTGACATTAGGGTTTGTATCGTATTGTGTCTTTGAAAAAAACACTAGGATAAAAAAGAACCAAAGGCTCTACTAGGTTATGTGGTAATAACAGCCGAAGGGGCAATAATGTCTAAGCCTGTATGGATTAAAGACAATTGCTTACACCAGTGGCGTTGAGGCCGTGGTCTAGGTGCGTTCCTCTGAATTAGTTACACATATCACAAAAAAGGGGGGAAAAGAAAAAGGTTATTCATCAAGGAGGAACAGGCAATGGTCAGAAATATATAAATATACTATTTATTGGAAAAAATCACTTTGACACCAATCAAAAAAATATACTGTTTAAAACAGGTACCACCACCGATTTTAAAATTGACAACAGTGGTCGCATTGCCATCCACCCTCTTCCCATTCATTACCTGCTGTTACTCTGCAAATTACCAGGACTATCAGCTTATGGTCAGATGAATTATAATAGATATCATTCTGCATTTAACACATAGGAGGTGTGCATGGTTTATGTGTGTGGTGGCCATCTGTGTCTGTTCATGACAACGTTGTCAATTTTAAAATCGGTGGTGGTACCTGTTTTGAACAGTATATTTTTTTGATTGGTGTCAAAGTGATTTTTTCAATAAATAGTATATTTATATATTTCTGACCATTGCCTGTTCCTCCTTGATGAATTACTCCCCCCCCCCCTTTTTCGTATCGTGTCTTGCAGATAAAATGGTGGATAAATTTACAGCCCCAGATTTTCTGCCAGACTTTATGAAAAATACAGGGAGCTGCCATGTCTCTGGCAAGTACAATGCAGGGACTATTCAAACAGGCTAAAGAGGAAGGCAGCGCTGGAGAAACTGTTGGAATTAGTGAAGCCTGTGTATCCCACGGTAGACATCACCTATTTGAAGGCCAAAATTGGTAGCTTGAGGAGCACATATAATAGGGAGCGCAAGAAAGTCCAGGATTCCCTGAGATCCGGATCATAAGCAGATGACATATATGTCCCCAGGCTGTGGTACTACAACAGCCTGCATTTTTTTGTCCGACCAGACAGAACCAAGGCCATCACTCTCAACACTTCCTTCAACATCAGCTGATGCTCCTGAGGTCCACCCTGTGCCTTCCACCCAGGAAGAAGATGTGGAGGAGCCCAGCTTGACCCAGGTATAACATCGCTGAACATATTTCTTGTCAAAAAATTTAATGATGTTAACTAGATGTTATTTATCACAAATGTCTGATTTAACAAAGTGGTTTACATATCAATAGACAGACAAAAATCATTGGGACAAGAATGAAACATGCTGGGGTCAGAATGATAGTCTTTTTTATTTGTTAACATTCAATTTTCAACAGTCGTGAGCTCAAAATTGTGTGTGATTGATGACCAAAAACCAAAAACCTAGAACCATTTTCCTACACAGGAAAGTCTCAGCCAAGAGGAGGCTGTGGAAGCAGCCTGACGGAATCACAGGTTCCTCCCCTCCGCCCTCCAACCAATAGGATCAGAAAGGCAAGGAACCTGGAGGGGGCCATGGCTGCTTTCCTTCGACATGCTACTGTGGCAATTAGCATGGTCCCTGATGGCCAGGAGGTGTTTGGATGCGTCACAGCAAATAAATTAAAACAGATGGAGGAGGCCCAGCACACTATATGCAAGGAGATAATTCTGCAGGCCCTAAACAAGGGGAAGAGGGGCGAACTCACCCATCAAACAAACCTCTGTGAGTTGGACCATGCTTTTCCACCACCTCCACCAACAACACAGCCACCCCACCCACCATAACATCATGGAAGTAAGTCTGGAAGGAAGTGTTGAGAGTGATGGCCTAGGTTTGGTGTGGTCTGACAAAAAACGCAGGCTGTGGTAAGACCACAGCCTTGGGACATATATGTCATCTGCTGCTGCTCCCGATCTCTCGGAGTGCTCCCTATTATATTTACTCCTCAAGTTACCAATTTTGACAGTCAAATAATTGATGTCTGCCCTGGGGTACAAAGGCTTCACCAATTCCAGCTGTTTCTCCATTGTTGCCTTCCTCTTTATTTTGATACAACCTTGTGCTCCCTATTCAATTTAAAATTATGGTTTTGTCAAATACTTGGCTATCTGTTTTACTTCAAAAAGGACAGTTTGTTTGTGAGTAGGTAGGTACATTTCAAAAACACAATGTCAAATTAACAAGGGACACCAACATAGTTGTATCTTTGAGGTTAAAAAATACAGGATAATAATGGTGTTGTGGTAACTTGACACACAGAACTAAAAAATATATATATATATGGAGATCACTAGAAAAAAAAGTAATACGTTTGTCAGGACTCTGTGAATATCAGCAGCAAAGCAGCTTCATTATTATCCCATTATAAAGAAGAAGAGAATGTGCTGCATTGAGAGATTTCATAGTTTGCCGCATCACAAATAGGCATGAGCTTCGAGTTCGAGTCAAACTCATGTTCGACTTGAACATCGGTGGTTCGCTAGTTCGCCGAACAGCGAACAATTTGGGGTGTTCGGGGCAAATTCGAAAGCCGCGGAACACCCTTTAAAAGTCTATGGGAGAAATCAAAAGTGCTAATTTTAAAGGCTTATATGCATGGTATTGTCATAAAAAGTGTTTGGGGACCTGGGTCCTGGGATCAATGAAAAAAAAAGTTTTAAAAACAGACGTTTTTTCGGGAGCCGTGATTTTAATAATGCTTAAAGTGAAACAATAAAAGTGTAATATTCATTTAAATTTCATACCTGGGGGGTGTCTATAGTATGCCTGTAAAGGGGCACATGTTTCCCGTGTTTAGAACAGTCTGACAGCAAAATGACTTTTTAAAGGAAAAAAAGTCATTTAAAACCACTTGCGGCTATTAATGAATTGCCGGTCCGACAATACACATAAAAGTTCATTGATAAAAATGGCATGGGAATTCCCCACAGGGGAACCCCGAACCAAATTTTTTTTTAAAATGGCGTGGGGGTCCCCCTAAATTCCATACCAGGCCCTTCAGGTCTGGTATGGATATTAAGGGGAACCCCGGCCAAAATTTAAAAAAAAATGACGTGGGGTCCCCCTCAGAATTTTAAGGGGAACCCCATGCCAAAATTTAAAAAAAATGGCGTGGGGTCCCCTCAAAAATCCATACCAGACCCTTATCTGAGCACGCAATCTGGCAGGCTGCAGGAAAATAGGGGGGACGAGAGAGCGGCTCCCTCCTGAACCGTACTAGGCCACATGCCCTCAACATTGGGAGGGTGCTTTGACAATTCCTTTATTTAAATGCTTCTTCTTTCTTCTATCTTCTATCTTCTTTCGGTTTCTTCCTCCATCTTCTTCTTCTGGTTCTTCCTCCAGTGTTCTAATCCAGCATCTTCCTCTGTGGCATCTTCTTCCCTTCTTCTTCTCGGGCTGCTCCGCATCCATGATGGGTGGCTCCCGCTGTATGTCGCTTCTCAAATAATTTTGGTTCTTAAATAATGGAGGGTGGGGCCACCTGGTGACCCCGCCCCCTCTGATACACAGGGACTTGACGGGGACTTCCCTGTGGCATTCCCTGTGATGTCAGAGGGGGCGGGGTCACCAATTACGTAATGGGTGAACCCGTCCCACTCTGATGTTACGGGGAATGCCACAGGGAAGTCCCCGTCAAGTCCCCGTGCCTCAGAGGGGGCGGGGTCACCAGATGGCCCCGCCCTCCGTTATTTAAGAACTGTCAGAAGACGAGAAGCATCACACAGCGGGAGCCTCTCATCATAGATGTGGAGGAAGATGCCGGACGAAAACATCGGAGGAAGAACCAGAAGAAGAAGAAGATGGAGGAAGAAACCGAAGGAAGATAGAAGATAGAAGAAAGAAGATAGAAGATAGAAGAAAGAAGAAGCATTTAAATAAAGGAATTGTCAAAAACTGTCTCTTGTCATTTTTAACATTTTTGACACATTTTTTTGTGAAATTTACCCCCTTACCATTTCACACAGGGGGGGCGAGATCTGGGGGTCCCCTTGTTAAAGGGGGCTTCCAGATTCCGATAAGCCCCCCACCCGCAGACCCCCACAACCCTTGGGCAAGGGTTGTGGGGATGAGGCCCTTGTCCCCATCAACATGGGGACAAGGTGCTTTGGGGGGCAACCCCAAAGCACCCTCCCAATGTTGAGGGCATGTGGCCTGGTACGGTTTAGGAGGGGGGTGCTCTCTCATCCCTCCTCTTTTCCTGTGGCCTGCCAGGTTGCGTGCTCGGATAAGGGTCTGGTATGGATCTTTGGGGGGACCCCACGCCATTTAAAAAAAAAATTTTGTCTGGGGTTACCCTTAATATCCATACCAGACCTGAAGGGCCTGGTATGGAATTTAAGGGGATCCCCCACGCCATTTTTTTTTAAATTTTGGTTCGGGGTTCCCCTGTGGGGAATTCCCATGCCGTTTTTATCAATGAACTTTTATGTGTATTGTCAGACCGGCATTTCATTAATAGCCGTGAATAGTTTTAAATGACTTTTTTTCCTTTGAAATGTCATTTTGTTGTCAGACTGTTCTAAACACGGGAAACATGTGCCCCTTTACAGGCATACTATAGACACCCCCCAGGTACGAAATTTAAATGAATATTACACTTTTATTGTTTCACTTTAAGCATTATTAAAATCACGGCTCCCAAAAAAACGGCCGTTTTTAAAACTTTTTTTTTCATTGATCCATGTCCCTTGAGGCAGGACCCAGGTCCCCAAACACTTTTTATGACAATACCATGCATATAAGCCTTTAAAATTAGCACTTTTGATTATTAATGTTCGTGTCCCATAGACTTTAACGGTGTTCACGCATTCGAACAAATTTTTTGCCTGTTCGCATGTTCTCGTGCGAACCGAACAGGGGGGTGTTCTGCTCATTCCTAGTCATGAATGTGATATCTCCATTACGAACGCTAGTTTTACAAGACCGAGCGCTTCCGGCTCGTCCTTGATTCCGAGCATGCGTGTTTGTACTTTGGACTTTTGTTTGACAGACTTGTGTACACACAATCGGAAAGTCCGACAGCAAACATTTGTTTGCGGAAAATTTGAGAACATGCTAGCCAACATTTGTTGGTGGAGTGTCCGCCAACAAATGTCCGATGGAGCATACACACGGTCGGACTTACCGCCAACAAGCTCACATCCAACATTTCCCGTCAAAAAATCTGACCGTGTGTATGCGGCATAAGAAGCTTCTAAGATTCAGGACCCAAACTGGGCTTTACCAATCTCAGAGGAAACTAAAAATCTAGATTCCTACAAATGACATAAGCATGCCAGAGAACCTCAACCTGCCTGGATGATAATGGGTGATACAAAACTTTTTTTTTTACCATGAAAGGGCACTGTATTGTCACAACATATAAAAACAGAAATTGCTGAGCATATGGATAACTTTTCCATGCACGTTGTTTTCTTTTTATGTAATTGTTGGGTTCTATGTTTCTTTAAACCCTGTTGGCTTGTAAAAGTATTTAAAGTATAAAAAAAAAATGATTTTCAAAAATCCCTTGAAAGAGTCTGTATAAATGTATTCCCTTGGTTGTCTTATCATTTTTTTATCCCAGGCTACTATGGCAAGGACATAAGAAAACATAAATCATCATTTTCTATACATCAGAGGATACACATGCCTCTGTCAGCACTATAGATTTTATGAACACCATTTTATTCTGTCATGTTACTCCTACTGACTGCAGGCAGTGTAATACTTAAATAATTTAGTTATTATCACAAAGCTCCAATATGGATATCAGGTCTTTTTCTTATAAGTGATACTTCAGTATCCAGAATTATTTTGGGACATTTTTTTTTTTTTTTTTTTAATTGCTAAAATATTCTGCAAAGCTATACAGAATGCAAAAAAAAAATTGCAGAGCTAACAATAAGGAAATGATAAAATACAAATGTTAAGGAAATGATACACTTTACAGCTTATATACGGTACTTATTTTGATATAATGCTAACATTTTCCCAAACATATTACACAGCACACTGAACCATTCACCAATCCAGGTCTATTTACTAATCAGTAGTTAAACTACCTCCACAGCTACCCACTTTGCTTTGTGAAGGAGCGGTGGGGGGAGCTGAATGTGAAATTGCATTCTTTGCTCCATTTTTCCAAAGTCTTTCTCTCAAGAAGCCACAAATGGTTTAACATTGATAAAAAAACCTCACCGTATGTTTGATCTGTAAAAAAAAAATACTATTATTGAATATACTGTTGTTACTAAGTTAGTCTGGTCGAAAAAAGCAACCAATAAAAAGGGGAAAACAAAACAAAAATGGGCATGTAATCCTATATACACAATTCCATACCCACAGTATGGACAGCAAAGCATGATCGAATTTGCCCTAGCAGGGAAAAAAATCCTTCCTGGTCCCCTAGAGGCAATTGGATGATCCCTGGATCAACTTTACCTGTAAGTGTTAGTATCCAGTTATGTTATGTATATTTAGGAAAAAATCCAGGCCTTTTTAAAAGCAATCTACTGAGCTGGACAGAACCAGCTCTAGTTTATTCCATATTTTCACAGCTCTTACTGTGAAGAAGCCTTTCCGTATTTGGAGATTAAATCTTCTTTAGTCCAGACATAAAGAGTGCCCCC